>JAPQRQ010000011.1:17752183-17763014 GCA_037367365.1 Apogon talboti | reverse complement strand
TATATGAACCAATGTTGGTGTTAATCACTGACATATGACAGGAGGAACAAATAAAACATAAATAATACTATTTATATAGAGAATATTGGAAAAAAATTGTTTTATGTGTTTTTTGCATCAAAAATTTGGTTTGTTTACATCACAAACATGTTATTTAAAGGGTTAAAAATGACAGCTATTTGGTATTTTTGTTTATGGCTCAAGTTGATGAAATACAAAATGAATATGTGAATATTTCATGACATTCGTACCCCACTGTGCATGTTAGCGCTGTCAGGACAGTGGAGGTAGAATGACTGTTACAGCCATGTAGTAGAATCTACACCTGGAACTGAAATAAGACCAGAGACTCTTCTGTCATTACCATTGTCTGCTGTGCATTAATCATGACATGTTTCTGAATATTCTGGACGTTTCCTTCTGATTCTACCGTTGTTCTTGTGTCATTTAAAGCCTCTGATAAACTGAATGAACGTGTCCACGGATGGCGGCGTCTCTAAGTGGTTTCTACATCCACAGTAACACCTTTAGGAACTCCCATCGGACTGAATGAAGCGGTAAACGCTCCGTGGATGGGCCTCTGTCTGCGACTCCGCTGGAAATGGGAGTCTGATGGAGGACAAATAGTCCATAAAGCAGCAGCACAAAACCACATAAAGTTGAGATTGAGTTCCGCCTGCTGATCTCACAAGAGAAGTTAAAATAAGATCAAACTTTCATACTCCCTCGGGGAATCATTAAAAGTCTAATCCCTGTGAAAAAAAAAAACACGCAGCAAATAAGAGCAGGACAAATGGGCCATATTAAATATAATGAAACTAACAATTCTGAAGCAAAGAAATAAAAAGCACCGAAAACAATGAAGTGTGTAATAAACTGAAGTAAGACCCGGAAAAATACATGTACAGGAAGAAAAAAACCAAAGAAAACTGGAGCTGTTTAGATCAAAACAAAAGACAGGAGCTCACGGAAGTATATTAAAAACACACACGTTAGGGTTTAAGGAGTTCAACATTGTATCGTTGGTGTTTCCAAAATAGGAAAAAGGAAATGACATCACATGTCAATGTAAAATATCATGTGTTAAATGGACTATGAATAAAAACAATGAACCTGAGAATAATGAGCATTTAAACTTGGATTTAACCCACTTTGAGCTGAAAACAGTCAAACAAAAAAAAAACAGTCACAGTTGAAAATGTACACTATTACTACTGTAAATGAAAAAAAAACAAAAACATTAAAACAACACATAGAAAAAGCATTGAGAAAACATCAAAAGATTCACCAAGATAGAAAAATGCATTTTATGACCACACCCCTAGGATGTCCATGTAGGGACACATAAAGATGTCCACATAAGGATATCCATGAAAGGACATACAAGGCTCTCCTTACATGGATGTCCATATAAGGACATATAAAATGTCCATATGTCACATCCTTCGTGGGTCTTTTGTGCCTCGTTCGCCCTCACATGGCGGGGTCAGATTAACCCCGCCTTATTCTGTGTCGTCTCTGGAAACGACCTTCTGTGTTGTGGTAATTATGGCGGCCACTGGAGAGTCCGTGTGTGTGTGTGTGTAATGATATAAGAAGGTCCTCCGACGCTCCCTCACTGCTCTAGGTCATGTGGTCTGCGGAGACTCGCTGGAGGTCGCCGGGATACGAGCTCCTACTGGGGGGCGTCATATTATTATGGACTTGGGCAGGTATAAATCACTTTGGTTTCATTAGTGGAATTGACACTTTAAACAGTGGTTTAGTTCAGGCGTCGACGCCGTTTCACGACCCGCGGCCTCGTAACTCCTATTAAAACGTCATTTCACAAACGTATGAATATCAATGAGGATTGGGATTGTTGTGTTTGTGGTGGAAGTCCCCCAGGACCAGGTTTTATATCGCGTCTGTTTTACAGTAATTAAGTGTGAAGAGGAAGTGTAGGCCCGTCGACGGGAATTAAAGCTCATGTTTATGTGAAAAGTAAAGGCTTTTACAGTATGGTGTAAGTTCATGTTTAAGTCACTTTTATTACTTCCAGGATTTATCAATAAGACGGAACTGGTTTACAAAATGAGCAAGAGTTTGAGTCACGTTGGTAGATGAAAAATACGACAATTACTGAAGTTTATGGATGTTCAACGTAATACAGAAAACTGCTCCGTTTTTGTCGATGAATGAAATAAAGTCAGGGATAAAAATATAAAAGACATGTGGTCTAGGTTTAACTTCACAAAAGCACAGCACTTTGTTCATTTCTGTTCATTTTCAGAATAAGATTGTTCATTTTTCCTTCCGTTTCTTGATAATTTTGTTAATTTTTGTTGATTTTCATAGTCATTTTTGTAAACTTTTTATTCTTTTTCATGATCATTTTGTTCATTTTCATAAGTTTGTGTATTTTTAGATTCACAAAAGCAGTTCATTTTTTGTTAATAGATTCATTTCTGTTCATTTTCATTGTAATTTTGTTCACTTTTTGTTTATTTTGTTTTTAATTTTGTTCATTTTCATAGTAATTTTGTTCATTTTTGGTCCATTTTCATTATAATTTTGTTCATTTCTGTTAATTTTCAGAATAATTTTGTTCATTTTTGGTCCATTTTATTGAACATTTTGATACTTTTTTGCTAATTTTCCTAATTTTGTTCATTTTTTGTCCATTTTCATTGTAATTTTGTTAATTTCTGTTCATTTTCAGAATAATTTTGTTCATTTTTCCTTCAGTTTCTTGATAATTTTGTTCGTTTTTGGTCCATTTTCTTGATAATTTTGTTAATTTTCATAATTTTGTTCATTTTGGTCCATTTTCATAGTCATACTTATTCACTTTTTGTTCTTTTTCATGATCATTTGGTTGATTTTTGTTGTTTTTCAATATTCACCATCTTCAGAAACATAAGTAGAAGTGAACTTGAGTTAGAGGTGAGTTTATGGACGTTCATCTTGATGAAGACACGTAGAATGTTAAAAAGGTTCAGTTGTAAGTGAACTCTAAAGTCAGTGATGAATGAGTCCTGGTGGAGTAAAACCGTCTTCATGACACATGGATGGTCTTAAACCTTCGGAGCTAACCCCACTCAGTCATGGCCTTTTCTTTCTTTCTTTCCTTCCTTTCACTGCTGTCCAGACCCTTTTAGACGCCTCCTTTTTCATGCATCCGTGGCTGCACCGTCCCCATAAACCCCCTATAACAGCGTTCACATGCATCACACACATATTCAGACTCACAACCCAAAGCCTGCAAAGCCCCAATAAAACCAACCCAAGCGTTTCTGTTGTGGATCCTAATCCACTTTTCCACTTAGCCAGCGACTATATCTCTTCCTCACTTTCCCCTCGTTCCTTCTACAGCTCCTCCCCCCTCCCCCTCCCACCGCCAAAACAATGCAGGCGAGTTGATCTGCGTAAATGCTGACGCAGGTGGAAACTTTCACAGTTCGGAGGCTGCTTTTAAGACCCTCCTTTCAGACCCAGCCAAAAAAGACGCCTGTTTTTTCATTTTTTTTATTTCTTTCGCTGCAGTAATAAAACCCTCAAAGCGGCAGCGAAGGCCTGAGCGTCGACACACTCACACATGAGATCGATAAGACCTTGGTGTTGGCGTCTACTGACATCCAGAGCAGTGTTACAGACCGTCCAAAGGTCAGGCAGATCCAGGGTTCAGTGGATTAGCTAATGGACCATTCTACAGTACAGATCAGGTTCTGCTGGACACAGAGGTCCAGCTGGAACCAGCTGCACCTTGGTCCATTCTAACAACACATGACAACCAATCGGACATAGATGGACTGTCTGAAAGCACAAGGTGGAATGTATAAACTGGGGGGATCGGACTTTTGTTCATTTTCTTGATCATTTGTTCATTTCTCTTCATTTTCATAGTAATTTAGTTCTTTTTTTTGTTCATTTTCATTTTTCTTCATTCTTGTAGTAATTTTGTTCATTTTCATAATAATTTGGTTAAATTTTCCTTCAGTTTCAACATAATTTTGTTCATTTTTGTTAATTTTCATAGTCCTTTTCGTAAACATTTTAATCATTTTATTATCATTTTGTTCATTTTCTGTTCATTTTTGTTTGTTACAAATTTGTAAAAAAAAAAAAACAAAATGCGTGAAAGGCAACATTTAAAACCATAGTCATGGATAAATAAATAAATCAGTGTTGATATAAATGAAGTCCAAACCATCTCAGGCATTTTGGAAATAAAGGTAACAATGTAAACCAAACGAACCAATGACATTTATCCAATATAAAACTATATTCTCACATTAGTTATTATTGTTCTGTATCCCAGACCCGTTAGAAAAGAAACACCTGGATTCAACGTGTCCACATACTTTTGTCCAGTTGTGTTTCTTGACTCATCAGTGTCAACTCTGACTCTACTATTGGTGAAACACTGCACCCTTCTGTCCAAACCAGGACTTGACTTTTTAATCAACCTGACAAACTCTGCCTTTAAAGCCTTCCAAGGAGGGTATTTGTGATATGAGTCTCCAAACCCGATGCTGATCCCATCCCAAAGCCCTCCTCCAAAGCCTCCTGACCTTTGACCCCGGTCTTTATTAAGGCGGTACCTGGTTGAGCTGCTCCGGGTTGTCCAGTCCCTCCAGGACCCTCCGGTACTTCCTCTCTCGGTACTTCCGACGGACATACGTCGCTCGCTGCTCGGCCGTAGCACCGGCGAAGAGCTCGTCCTCCACCGGCAGATTGGCGGCCCAGAAGCTGTTGGCGTTGGCGTTGCCAACCTCAATGAAGAGCTGAAGGTCAAACACAAGTGAGAATCACTCAGACATCGATCAGTGGGATCATAAACGGATCTACGCCGACGGTTGTACCTCCACCAGCTCGTTGGTCCAGATGCTGCTGTCCAGCTTCAGGCTACGCACTTTGGAAATACTCGGACCGAGCGAACGGTGTTGTCCTTGAATGCATCATCAACACATGGAGTTAGATTTCTGAATAAATGTACAAAAAAAACTGAAAGAAAGATGTAAATGTACGGATAAAGAACATTTACATCAAAATAAATGAAACATGGACAACAAAAGTATGACAATTACCAAGAAAATTCATTCCAATGAACAAAATAAGCACCAAATTGAAAAAAAAGACTAAAATATGACCAATATCAAGAAAATTATTTAAAATGTCCAAAAGAATGAATAATATTAATAAAACAAAATCAATCAAAATTAATAAAAAGAATAAAATACCATCATAAAAATGTAACAAAATAAAAATATAAAATTGATAAAATAATCAACAAGGAGAAGAGGAGGAGGAGGAGAAGGAGGAGTCTGACCTGCACACTTCTTGCAGATGACCACGCCCAGGTTGACCGACGCCCACTCTGGCTGGGGGGTGTGGCAGTCAGCGCAGACCCTGTTGGCCTCGTTGAACCAGATCTTTTCGGCCACTTCGTAGTCGGACAACGTCTCTGCGATCGACTCCTGGATCGACTCCACCCACTCCTCCTTCTCATGCTCTGACTCGGCCGTGAAGCTGAAGCCATCACCATGGCAACCACAGACACACAACAAACACAGGACTCAGTGTTAATGATCTGATCTGACATCAGTTAAACACCAGGGGCTGGATACTGAGATAGAGCCAGAAACAAATAAACAAGACGAATCTGCTGATATTAAAATGAACAAAAAGCAATAAAATAATCATTGAAGGGAACAAAAAAAAACAAAAAATGAATGAATTGATCTAAAAAAAAAATCTGCAAAATTAGCAAAAATGAACACCATAATCAATAAAATTTACTAAATAAAACATTTGATTGATAAACATGAAAGAATGAGAAAAACAAACACAAACTGTCAAAAAACTAAAACTGAACTAAATAATCAGCAAAATCATGAATCAATAAATGAATGAAAACAAAAACAAATTAATCCTAAAATCATGAACTAAAAATGAACAAAATAATCAATATAATCAACAAAACTGAGCAGATTAAGCCAAAACATGAACACTGATTAACAGAATAATCAATAAAACGGTCATAAATCAATAGTGGTAACCATGGTTAATTGCAATCTAACCCTCCTATAGCTCCGCCTACTGACCAGTCAATGGACTTGTAAACCATTGATAATTAACTATTAATTAAACACAGTTCGCCCGATTTCAATGAGCAGGTTCAAACCAACTGGGAAAAATAAAGGACAAAGACAGGAAGTAGAAGAGTACGCATCACTGTCGGACTAGTTAGTTCTGGAGACGGTTTGGACTCCTATGTCTATTACCGTCTAACGAGGCGGCGGTGTCGCCATGACGACGGTGAAGAACTTCCTGGAAAGAGTCGAATCGAACACGTAAAGTTGAGGAGGATTTAACGAGAAAAAAGACAGCACTCAGAGAGGACCACCATCTCCATGGTAACAGGGAGGCTGAGAGGGACGGAGGTGAGGATGGCGCCGAGGGGGTGGGGGGGTCTAGGAGGGAGGGGGGTTCTGCTTTGGCCCCATGCTGAGGATGTTCATTCGCAGCCCAATGCAGATCAATAGGTTGATTGGGTTCAGCTGTTCTGGACCCAGTGGACCCGGGTCCCGACTACAGAGAGGACTGTTCACACCGATGCTGGAGCCAGAACATGGACTTGGAACCTGTACAAGGACCACAACATGGAACCAGAACACAGACCCAGAACCACAACATGGAACCAGAACATGGACCCAAAACCAGAATATTGACCCAGAACCACAACACAGAACCAGAACACGGACCCAGAACCACCACACAAATATGAACGTTTCTGTGTCAGATGATGACATTAGTCATGATTGTATTCTGTTATACATCATACTTTTGTCTGTATGGTGGATTCTCCTCTGAAGGTAAAACCACATCAGACTGGTTCCGTTGAGCCGTGCAGTTTATCTCCCTTCGCCCTTGAGCTGGGTGTGTATACCAGCTTTACTCCGGCAGAAGTCAAAGTGTTTCTTCTCCAAACTCTCATAAGCGTCTGCAGTTGAATCTACTCCGTTTAATGGCAGTGAAACAACACAAGCCGATTGGACTCTCCACAGCTTAAAGTGATTAGACCAGTTTGAGTCTAATCCACCTGGAGCAGGTGGAGGACGCCGATCGATGGGCGGCGAGGCGGCGATCACCTCATCAAACCGCCGCCAGACCTCGGCTCATCTTCATTCCACCGCGCCTTTTGTTCAACACGGCAATTACGCGGCGTGTATTAACGAAGCAGCGACACGGACACAAACAGATCGATGGGACGAAGACAACACAAACAAACAAACAAACGACCGGTACTGCATCGATCCACACCCCCAGGGACCAGGACCACCTCCGAGTCCACAGACCCAGGTCCCAGGAGACCGCCACCGATAAGAACCGGGACTAAGTGATAAGTAGTGACGTGTTGAACAGACTCTGAGGACAAACGACCTGCACTGAGACAGGAAGTCCGCCATAGACCACATGATCCGCGTTAGGTTTACGACAAGAAAATGAAATCTAATTGAAAACCTGAAAACTGGAAGACTGTCAAACAGCAATGACTCACAGGCGCCCCCTTACACAAGACCTCAGTGAAATACATGGAACAAATATGACATACGAGTCCACCACTTTGGATTCTATGCCTTTTTTTTTTTTTTAAACCATTTTCATAATTTCCTTATACTATATTTCATCCATCACCTCCTACACACTTTATTCAACTTTGGTCTGTATCATCTACAGTTACTGGTGATCAAAAGTTATTACAATGCTGCACCAATATTAAATGCTGTTGCCATGGCGATACATCAAACTTTTATATATTTATTGGAATTTCTAATAACAAACCTACTCGAAAAAACTCATGAAAATGAGCACATTTTCCTCAACAGGTATGAAGAAATATCTTGCTAGCGCCCCCTGAGGTGACGCCTCATTGAAATACGTGTATGAATATCCAGTACACGTGTCCATCAACACAAATATTAACTGGTCACATGACATCACCTGAACAGGAAGTCCGCCATTTTGGATTTTATATCAGTTTTGGACCATTCACTCACATTATATGTCATCCGTCTCCTCCTACACACTTTATTCAATCAACCTCAGCTTTGGTCAGTATAACTGTCAGATATTGGCCATAAAAACATGTTAAAACAGTGCGCCAAACTGTAACGCCGTTGCCATAACGATAAGTCAAATTCTCATGTTTTTTTGGAATTTCCATTATTTGTAATGAAAAACTAAATGGCTTCAACTCACAGATACATGGTCCAATCTGCTCCAGATTCACCAGAGACTGCATGTCATGCCCTTAACATATCTGTATTAAAATGCATTTAATAACATTGTTTTTCAGTGAATCCTCAATGAAATTGTCCTCTAATGTGAGACAGAAAAAGGCCCATCTGGTCCACCTTAAATGTGCTTTCATCAGTTTAGGCACATGCATAGATGCTTTGCTGATGTAATTCCTCACATGTGTAAGAGCAGATTAATGGAAATAAAAAGAATGGACTGCAGTGAACATCTCAGACTGAAGAATGTGAAGGACAGCGTCTGTAACAAACGTCTGAATAGGATGTCAAAGATGATTCAGACGGACCTAGAGGCGGAGGTGTCGTACAATCTGAAACTGTTGAATGCTCATCTTCAACTGTCGTTTGTAGAAGGAGACGAGGGCAAGGACAAAATAAGAGAAAGGCGGGAGAAAACACCTACCAGAAGTTCTTGAAGGGGGTGTTGAGATCAAAGCACTTCCGGTCCACGTCTCGGATGTTGGCGGCGGTCAGCTCCACCTCAGCGATGCCCAGACCGGCCTTATAATCCTTAAAAAAAACAAAAACATAAAGGTCGTCAGAGGAGTCCTGAAGGAGGTCAGTGACCAACCAGGGTTGGACCGGGGTTAACCTTTGACCTGTTCTGACAACACCAGGTTCTGTTCTTTCACTCAGCAGACACACCCAGGTGGAACGTAATGAACCAGGAGCAAGAGTATAGTGGGTCCAGACCTATTGGTGGCACTAGTGCAAATCTACACCGGTTTGACAGATGCCAATAAAAAAATATTTTGTGTGGTTTTTGGGTTGGTTTTAGGTGATTTTTTTTTTATGGTTTTAGGTGATTTTTTTTAGGTGGTTTCTGGATGATTTTTGGGGGACTTTTTCCAATGTCAGCACACAACAGGTATAAACAACACAATGAGAAAAAAAAAACAACCTTAAAGACACAAGACGTAAAAATAAAGTAAAGGTCAATGACAAGAAACAACAATATTAAAGATGGAAGAATAAAAATGACCAAGAAACAAGATGAAAATTACATAAAAGACACACTGAGATGGAAAAAAGGTCAAAGCAACAGGACGTGAAGTTTGTGCCTGAACTGGATCTTTATCTGGTCCGTGAAACCTCCGCTAATGTTCTCATGGACCTTCATCAGTTTCCAATCGGAGGTTTTGTGGTGTTTTGACCAGACTTCAGCCGGTGCGAGGCTGAAAATAGTACATGACAAACCGATAAAGTCTGAGCGGTGACGCCTCGGCCACTGTGCGGTGTTTGTGTGGAGGCGTTAAAGCAGACACACATCGGTTAATGTGTGTTCGCCGAGTGTGTGAAAGTGTTTGTGTTACCTGCAAAAGGCAAAGGTGCGTCTGGGGAATCTGACTAAAGCCGGCGTTCAGCTTCGGTTTCCGAGGCCGTTTCAGAAATTGGGGTTGGAGGCATTTTTCATAAGCTCCTCTGAAACTATGCATCACACCTCACCCCCCTCTAAAATAACCTTCTCTGCAGTTTAGACCATTTTCATCGCCTAAAGCCTGAGAAAAACCTACAGGAAGACGGACCGAGTGCATGTACGCCCACCGAAGCACAGGCAAAACATCCAAATGAAGCAAAAGCACCGCAACAAACAGGGACTCTGCACTTTTAAGAACTAATACTATGACTTTTAATACATTTAGAGGGAAAACTGATACCAATAATGAAGCAAATAGAACAGGAAACTCCAACTGAACACTGTTAACTAGAATGTAAACCAGCCTCAATAGATGCACCCTGAATCCAGTGACTGTGGTAACAGAATCAGAGCCAAAACGAACGTGCATGATAATTACATCAAACCCACAGAACCAGCCCACGCCACAGCGTTTCCAAGACGTGTACACATGACGGATAAAACACCAAATCCTTCAAATCATTGGCCAAACTCATCATCGAAGCCAAATTCTGTACAATTATAAGATGATGAGGAAGCGACTGGATAATCAGACGCTGTTATTTTCACCCTGATCTTTGGACTCCAGGTGGGTCGGTTCAACTGGGGCTAACATCGTTAACGTCTCCATTTGGCCGTAATTAGCCTCAATTAGACTCCAAACACATTTCAAATCATGCAGTTATTGTTTCAGTTTCAGTTCTGCAGACGTCAATGAATCTGTTGAGAAACAAACACAAAAGAAACAACGAAAAAAAACAAAAAAGGAAACTGAAATAAATGAAAACAGGATCTGTGAAATAAGTTGAAGATCCTTCAACAGCAAATTCCATTTCCATCAAACTGAACCCATATTAATTCATTTGTAATAAGTGTGAAATGGGCTCCGTTGGAACTGCAATTTATTTTCATTTTTGGAATTTCTGACAATATTTATGTAATTTTTGTATTTTATCTTAATATATAATTTTTAAGGATTTTTAAAACAGAAAAAGTGCTATTAGAAAGAAAATAATTATAAAACATAATAAAGGAGAATGTAAATTAAACTGGTTTTATTAACTTATTTACCTGATGATCTGTGCACTTATATGATATATATATATATATATATATATATATATATACATGCAGT
>JAPQRQ010000011.1:17732718-17742729 GCA_037367365.1 Apogon talboti | reverse complement strand
TTAGTCATTATTGTTTTGTATCCCAGACCCCTGTTAGAACAGAAACACCTGGATTCAACGTGTCCACAGACTTTTGTTCATATAGTGGATTTTGAGTCGAATTGCAGAACTACACATTGGTCTTTTTTTCTCTTTTGTGTTTTTTTTTCTACATAGAAGTAAATCCCTGTACATTCGTCCTGGTCTTGGTTTGAAAACCAGACTCGAAGGTTTTCGTCTCAGTTTCAGACAAAAGCGACTCAGAGTTTTACTTCCACGGCTTCAGGGACGTTGTCTGATTTATATTTTAACATCACTATGAAAAAGAAAAAGAAAAAACCTCTCACACATTTCTTTAAGGTGGAAAATTTCATCTTCACATCTGAAACTTACAGAAAAACACCGTCCTCCATCTTTTTGAAGTTTATCACCTTGAAGGTAAAAGATAATAATAATCTGTGTAATATCTGCTAAACTTATCTCCCATAATGCACCTGGTGGTAGTACTCAGATGGACCAACATAAAGCACATCAAATGAGTTTAAAAGTTTACTCCTGACAATAAAAGAATCCAAATAATAACATATTTATACTTCAATTTGTTGAAATTTTATGAAGGCAATGATGCAGCCAAACAAACCGTCACATTTCCACCAAGAAAATTACCTATAAATTACCTTATAGACTTGTTTTCTTAGTATCTAAACCCACATGAGGCCAAATGTTGTCAGTTGTGTACAGGTATAAAGAGGATGAAATGGTTGAAGATATATAATAAATGTATGTAAAGAAATCGATCAATAAACCGGACCTTTATGTCAAGGGTAAAGCTTTTACCTCAGCGTTCTAAACATGATGGCTGTGATAAATGATAACTCATATAGAAGCCATGTGGAATAAAAGCCAAGTCCATTACAGTCTCAGATCTGTTGGCTGTGAGTATTGAAAACTATGTCTGATGATGTTTCAACTGGTCACATCTAATTACATCGTTACTGTGGATACGAGGATGATAAAGGAAACAAATGTGGCCTTAAAATGCATTTAAAATGTGAAGATATGAACTATATGGTGATGGATGAGGAAATGGAAAGTGTTAGCATGAGGCCCAAATACATATAATAGAAATAATTTAAGGGGGAATATTGAAGAACAACCTGAACCTGAACTTTAAACCTTCAATGTGTGATAACTCATGACACCTAGTGGTGAAGGTGTAGATTAAAGCCAAGTCAATACTTCTATCTACATTTAAAATATAGGAGTTTTAAATGTTGCGCAGCATGTTTTGATGACATTATCAATGATTTGGCTTTTGTGAAATCAAGAAAGAAAATGTTTTAAGTTGACTTAGAAGATTCTCTAATAGAATTTTTGTGATTTTACAACAATATCTTTATTATTGGATATTATTCATAAAAATTAAAAGGTAATATATTTAACATTTTTCATATAATTAAAAGGCTCACATATGTATTAAAGTCTTCTGACACCAGCTGGTGTCATTTAAAAGGGGGCGGGGCCTCAGGGCTTCATATAGCGGAGGGCCTCACCAGGTCTAGACCCGGCCCTGGTCTGGCTTTACAGGATTAAGTGTGTTTAGTGTGTGTTTGTCCTTCAGTAGGACAGTGAGTCTTAATGTAAATCAGCCTGGATTAACGTCCACATAAACGGTTCAAATGCATCGAGACGCTTCTGGACCCGACGGGAGGTTCACCATCAAACGCCCCAAAACACAAAGACCCTTCAGATATCTCCATCTATGACTCAGAGGACGACACCAGCCCCCGACCGCCCGCCACATCACACTATCAAAGACGCCAAAGTGGAAACACAAGAAATACTAAAGCAACAGTAAATGCACGGCGACATCACAGCAGCGACCGCCGCCGTGGCAACAGCCCAACCAGGAAAGAAAAGACGAAAGTGATATGAAAGCTATCAGATGGGACTGAAGGACGAGCTGCAGGAAAGGCAACAACAAAGATCTGTTGTACCTTTTCTTATTAAACGACAAAAAAAACAAAAAACCAGGGGAACAAAGTGTGAAAAGTAAATGCAGTTCAATTCCAAACGTGCACAGGTTTCAACTTCTCCTCCAGCAGAATGACGGACACTTTCAGAAAAGCACAAAGTGACAAACTGCCACCGCTGCAACAAGACTGAAATTCTGTTTGGTCAGACACACTTTTTTTTTTTTTTGGCTGGAAATGTATTTGTGGATGCGAGAAAACAAGTGAATGGAGGAGCTGTTGACTGGTTTTTGACAGGTCTGACGTCTGCATGTGCTTCATTAACCCTTAACTAACCCTAACCCAATGTTTGAATCCAGAAGGTGAGAAAGAACCCTTTGGATTGTGTAGTCCTCCATCATCTGTTATTGTCGGATTTATGAGGCACACACACTAATCATGTCAGTGGAATCAATGGGAGTATTAGTTATGTACATGGAGGAAACATTAAGGGATGTCTGAGGCAAGTTAACCAATTATGCTGTTGAAAGATGCCGATTCTAAAGCAGGGAGAGTGATTGTATTGTGATGCTTCTATTGATCTCCATGGAAAAATGTGTACGTTTTTGGTTTCTGCTGCCGTTCATCTGCAGAAGAGGAGGAGGAAAAGGAGGACGAAAGCTTGGATGAAATGAATGAAACTCTACAATTCAGAACATAGTAACAGGCTACAAATCCACAGGTTACTTTTAATTACTGATCTATAAACTCAAAATTGACCTCTTCAACTGTGGATTCCGTGTTGTGATCCAACATTGAAGCCCCTCAGTTTTTGTCATTTCCTAAAGACGTGTTGTGTTTCACTAACTGTTCTTAGAGTCAAGATAGAGGATTTCATCAAGTAAGAAGCAGGAACAAATTACAAGTCAGTCTGTAAATAAAGGCCAGAGTCAAAGTCTCTGGGTAAAGAGAACAGCTGTTTCCAACTATTTTTTATCGGTTACTGCAGGTGTGTGTCATTTTCACAAGTTTGCGGTACCAGACGCCACTTCATACAGCGTTTGGCGTGCTATACCTACACATTTTAGACTTTTCGCGTGTTATTCAACACCATTTGATCGCATCAATTTACGGCATGATCTCCGGTCCACATAACCCTATCCCTCAGTGTGTGGTATTTGACGCATCCATTCAGGTTGGACAGGGGGCTGATAACGGCATGAACATACACATGGAAAGATTAGAATGTGTACAGATTACAGGCCAATTAAAGTGGTGTGTATATTTATGAGAGTCATGATATCACACTGGCAGTACAGTGACTTAGCCTTCATTTTGTGTGTGTGTGTGTGTATAAAACTATATTCTGACATTAGTCATTATTGTTTTGTATCCCAGACCCCTGTTAGAAAAGAAACACCTGAATTCAACGTGTCCACAGACTTTTGTCCATTTGTGTATGAGTTAGACATGTATGATATGTAACTTCTAAGAAAGTTACATATTACAAGTTACAAAACATGTTTATATGTTTTGAGAGGAACCCAATTATCAACCTATTAATTCTGTATTGAAACCCATGTTGGTTTGGCCCCACCCTCAGTCAGCTGATCACTGGTGTTCATCTTCATCACTTCCTGTCATTCTCTGTTTCTTTTGTTCTTTTACAGCCATGTCAATCACAGCGGTCATCTCAGCTCCACAGGCAGCCTTTCACATTCATTTATGCCAGTCACTGCTTTTCCACTACCTCCACGGCTCCGATGTGCCTGAACCTGAACAACAGGAGCTTGTGTTTGACGGTTTGATGAGTCTGGTTTATCTCAACGCCACTTTTCTTCCCGGTTCAGAAACTGTTCGTTATCCTCATGTTGGCCTGGACCGTGTCCTCAACGACCTCGACGTGGAAGGAAGTCCTGTCAATCATTTTGCAGACAGACAGTGACCTTAATTAACTCCCTGACGGTGACCTTTGACCCTGCTGGAGTCAAATGGCTGTCCTTGACCAGGGTTTTACAATTAAAAGGCTTTACGTCCAACTGGAAAACTCTGATTTAGGCATTTCCTGTTTTTTGAGTTCAGGTTTATGGTTTACACTTTCACCATCTGTCCTCAAACTGGTTTGTTTGCTTTTTATTTTCTCATATCAACACTTAAAACCGCCTTGTATCTGCAAATATGGAGGAAATAAAACAACCACTGTTTTCTTATTCATGTTCAGTGGATTTACATCCCAATCATGAGTCAATATATAATGGTTTCAGTGTCCATTTATATGGTGTTCTACTTTAATTTTACTCAATTAGTTACTTTTGTTGTTGAAGAATTCAGGAGAACATATTATATATTTTCACCATTTCATGTTTTTGGTTTTTTGTACTAAAACAACTAAAAATTTGGAGTTGACATTATTTATACATTATTTTACATTTACAAACTATCCAAACAAAAAACATGTGACTAACCTGAAAAAAACTTACATTTCTTAGGAAAAATAATTGTAATTTTAACAACATTCTGCCTGAAGCATATCAGTTATACATGTACAGATTAGATCTACAAAGGCACAAAACATTTAGTAACAGGCAGAATATTGGTCCAATAACACATCATGTCCTGTAGACATTTCAGGTTGTTCATATTTGTTCAGGTTTGTAAATATACATATTTTCATAACTTAATGTTATTTTTTGCACTAAAAACACGGAGGAAATTCATTATTTATAGGCATGATGTAATATTTTTCACATTAAACCATTTTTGCACCTTCGATCGGCCGGTTTTGGCCCACGGGCCATATGTTTGACACTGCTGATGTACAGTAATTGGATTAGAATAGACTACTTAGACTTTATTGATCACACATCTGGGAAATTCAACAGTCAAGGCAGCAACAGAATAAAGTACAAGAAAAAGTAATATGACAAACAATATAAAATAAAAATAACATAATACAAAAAAAATTGTAATAAAAATTGCATAAAGATAGTACAAAAACAAACAATATAAAATAAAGAATCTAACATAAATAATAAAGTAATAAAATAATGGTAATAAAAACTATGAAGAGTCCAGATGAGACACATACAGGACATGATAATCCTGCTGACAGATCTTATTATTATATTTTTTCCATATATATCCAACGTTCGCAACAAAACCTGAAACTTTTTGCTGCTGTTGAAAACCCCAGAGGAAATGCTGCCTTTCCATTTCATTGGAGAAAGTAACAGTGACGACCTCCTACTATTGCATCCAATCGGACTTATCAAATCCACCACTGGGTCCGGTTCAGGTTCCGGGTTCAGCGTGGGTCAAACCTCCAGGAAAACCCCACCCTTTCACACAGACATCCACTCCAGAGGTGCAGTTGTGGTCCCGTGGCGTCCGTGGAGCGTCCATCCTCCAGATTCTACTGACTTCACATCCAGCTCATATCAATAATGGATCGGCTGTTCAATTATTGACCGGTCTGTACATCAGCAGGCTTTACCGGCCCATCCCTCCCTGCTCTCTAACTTCCATTACCTGTCCTGGACTCACTTATTTGCCTGTTCATTTATTCAAGGCCTTCCTCTCTCTCCTCTTCTTCGCCCGACCTGTCAATCACTGCAGCTGCGGCGTTGGGAAGAAGACGGTGGGAGGATTGAAAGGCGCTCCAGAGGAACGGTGGCGTGCAAATGTTCCTGGGAATGTGTTTTATTTGTGTGCATCAACCTCCAGTGAGTTCCCAAAAGTATTAGTTTCTTTACTCGACGTGGGAAAACACACAAACACACGCCCACCTCAGCTCCGGTCAAACAAGAAACAATTCACAACAGCAGCTTCCAGCTTCACAGGTGTCAAACATACGGCCCGTGGGCCGAAACCAGCCACCAAAGGGTCCAATCCGGTCTATGAGATGAATTTATGAAATTACAAAGTTCAGTTTTAATTAATTAATTAATTCAGTATTGCACTTTAAAAGACTTGTGTATTACTATAATTGTGGTATTTTATACAGAACATTACACTAACCTATTAGGTTTGTAGCATATCGTCACTAACACAAGTGGCTCGGCTAATAAGTTGATTTCTGCGCATTCATAGTAATTGTAGAGATCACATCATTAAATAAAAGCTCTGTAACATTAATTCTGATTTGCACAATTAAGTGTATTGCAGTAAGCTGTTAGAATTAGCGTTGCTACACTAATGTGTCTATTTAGCACAATTATTTAGTTTTTTTCTGCATTAAAATGATCTGTTCTTGTTCATTTTAACCTGTAGTTTTGCTTTAATTGTAAATGTCAATGTGGTTATTGATGTAAAACCACATTATTTAAGTTATTTGTGCAGCTGCAGACACTTGTATTAAGTCTGTTTTCTATATTTTACGGCGGTATCGTTTCATGTTACACCTTTTCCTCGTCCAATGAATAGTCATCTTTAAACATCAACATGTGCATGTCATCACCGACATGTCACAATACAATCATTTACATAATTTTTTTTTTTTTTTTACCCATAATCCCCTCCTCCTCCCCCTGTCCTGACCGTTCTCCATCACTCATTCAGACTGCTGGTTCATCTCCTTCCTTCCTTCCTTGATTCCTACCCTCTCTGGTGACAGTACCTGATGGGCGGCGGCCACCTGCGGACAATCAGCTGACAGTTGTGTGCTCACTCTCTCCGGTGGCCTTCAATTATTCACTCCCGTCTCTCTCTCCATCTCCACTCTGGCCTTTTCATCCCCCTCCTCCTGTCGCCGCGGTTACCCCTCATTCGCCGAGCTCCATCCATTCCCATAATGCCCCTCTGCTTCATCCCCGTCCTCCTGTTCCTGATGCCTTTAAACATGCCTGGCCTCCGTCGCTCCATCTATCCCCATCAGCCCAGTTCTTTACCTCCACTAACCCACTCCTTCTCTTTTCCCGCCATTTCCCAGTAGATTGATGACTCTCCTCCAGGAGGTGAGTGGATCTGTTTAAAGATGCATGAGGTGATGAGGAAAACTTTCCTACTCTACCTCTTTTTCTCCTTCTCCTTCCAAGCCTTTCTTCCTCCACCTCCTGCTGATTCTGGGCAGTCAGAGGCCACTGCCGAACCAGACAAACCCCCCCCCCACCCCAGTGAACGCCACATCCCATTGAATAACGGACGCCTTGATCAAAGGGGAATTCCAGCTCTCCGTCCCCGCTCACTGTCCCCTATCTCATTGTGCTCGGTCAACCGGAGCGAAGGACGGAGGACATACTGGTTCTTCAATTCCTAGTATCCTGATTAAGACACAATGAAGCCTCCCGCTGCATCAGTTATGTATGTGTGTGTTAAAGCATCCTATATGCATTGATGCGCTTACGTGCATCAATAGACACTAAGTGGTACTCATGCCTTTAGCGAGCTCACTCTATATGACCGTGACCCCTATAGCAGGTGGTGCGAGGACCACAATTGCTTGCTTGGTCTTGACTGGAACTGGTCTGTTTCTTGGCCAGCTGTGGAGACGCCAGCCAACGGCAAGGCTAGTTTGAAGAAATAAACGACAAAGTGAAGAAAAGGGTAATGGAACAAATGTATAAGAAATATTCAAATCCTTTACTTGCTTCTTTAATGCATGTTCTCTATTAGCATATTTTGGCTGATGTTTTTATTTTGCCTTTAGTGAACATATTAGAAATGTTTCACATGCTAAGGTTTGGTGTCATATTTGTTGGCACATCATCACCTGTACGACGTGACTTTTTTCATTTTGGCATAATGTATGAACATGAGTAAACCTAAGCAAATATAATACAAGCAGATTTGGGAAATTGAGAGTTTTTTTTGTTCCCAAAGATTGAAAAATATAACCAGTGTTGCCATATTTTTAACATGTAAAGTTCAAACTGTGAAATCAAGGACTTACAACAGCAAATGCAACTATGGGTTGGTTGCTAGGTGGGTAAGATTTGTCTTGGTCTTGCTCTTGGTCTTGGTCGTGGTCTTGAGAACAGTCTCAAGACCACTTTTTGAAGGTATTATTTTTGTTTTGATTTCAAATGCATTTATAATTGGTCTTGTTTTGGTCTTGGACAAGAAGGATTTTATTTCAATACCAGTCCACACTACAGCTGTATTTGAACACAGTCTTCCAAACATTTAAACATTTTGCCTCTTCTTGATCTGCCTCATTCTGCTAATCCACACCTAAAGGAATCACCTGGTCCCTTATACATTTTCTGTCTGTTGTGCATCTTAGCCTTAGCCTGGCCCTGGTCTTGTCCTGTCTTGGTCATAGACTTGACTTGTCCCAACCTCTCAAAATCTTGGTCTCAACTCAGTCTTGGTTAATATGTAACTATATGAGTTTTGTTTTTTTGAGGTTTTTTTTTCTTTTAGTCGTAAGCATATTATGTATGAAATTACAAAGACAGAAAAAAAATCCATAACATTAGTATTAATCATTCAAAACCACTGGTTTGGCCTAGCATATAGCTATAACAGAGGGATATCTCAATTATATTTGAACTTTTAATGAGTTCTTAAAAACAGGTTTCAGCTTTGCGCACATTTTCCAATAGGTTTTAAAGAATTTATTTAGCATAAGAAACTAACTGTAACTCATTTATATACACAGTTCTTCCTTCAGCTTTGTCACAAACACTGAAAATCAACACAAATGTTGGTATGCAATTTTCACTGGAAAGGAGGGGTATGAAAATCCTCATCAGAAACATATCTGATAAGATGAAAACTTGTCAGAGAAATGCAGTGGAGTAAAAATTTTAATAGTCAAGTAAGGTACAAGTACCTCACATTTGTCTCTGCGTGTGACTGAGTAAAAGTAGTTGCAGGCCACCACTAGAGGAACATACACACATGAGCATAATATTGTAATATCAGTGTACTCATGACAAGTAGACCGATTTTAAGTGTAAAATCTATGGATTTCCCCTTTCATCAAAGCTCTGAGTTGACTAAGTGGGTAAGTAGATCAGTGGTTAACAGATCTGTGAAAATCTGCTTTTTACGCTCAGATGGTCATCATACATCCACAACTTCAGCTGGACACTCTGGAGTTGCATCATTGCCAAACAAATACCACTCTTTTCTTGACTGTTACACATTGGATCTGCCATGACTGCATATATCCTCTTCAGATTCCTCTGATTTATTTATTTATTTGTTTATTTATTGCCATGTGAAGTGTTCCTGTCTGGCTTTCATGCTGCATTAAGTGAACGTTCTCCGTATTAACTGAGACTAATATGTGAACAGACAGTCCTCGCAGTTCAGGATCTGATGAAATTGTTTGTTCTGTCATCACCTATGGATTTATTTTAATGATGCATGTAAAAAAAAAATACTGTTACTTATATTGATTGTTCTAGGTTGTACAGTTGCATAAATTGTCACATATACTGTAGTTTAGACTCTAGACTATTTTCTCCAGTCTAGACACTGGAGCAGTGATGTGTGGTGAGGTTCATGGCAGGTGAGGCACTGACTGTTTCAGAGTCAGATCGACAAATATATGAACCCAACAGAGTATCTAATTCACCATTTGATTGGCAACATTTGACAGGTCATGTTTCATATCTCTAATCAGCATTCTTTACACATACATAGGTGATGCATATTTCATTTAAGGTCAAAATGTAATTTTCAGTCAAATTCTGCTGGATATGTAATCCTCCATTTTGAGATTAAGGCGGGGCAAGAGGGAACACAATTTTCCACACATGGAAATTGTGAGAGGGGCTCAGGGCAGGGGAGGGTCATGCCATATTAATTCAAAGGCCATGTCCAAGTCCAGGCTGAAGCAGCATGTAGCTGGACAATGACACAATGAAATGGTTGAGAAACACAGTAGACATGCTCCTATAGGCATAGACTGCTGGGACAGTCATCATGATACACTGAGCTCCTCTCTGCTCCTCCTCCTTCCTGACCTTCTCTCTCCCCTAATCTCTGTCTCTATTACACTATTACACCAAGTTCTTCTTTGCTCCTCCTCCTGTCCGATCTCCTATCTGCTCCTCCCCCCTCTCTGACCTGTCTGATCTCCTCCCTGCTCCTCCCCCTCTCTGACCTGTCTGATCTCCTCCCTGCTCCTCCC
>JAPQRQ010000011.1:17672262-17686838 GCA_037367365.1 Apogon talboti | reverse complement strand
TGTAATTTTCCTTTTCTCAAAAGTTTGGAGTTGTCATTATTTATAGTTTAATATGTTAGTGATCTGGCTGCTTGAGATCATATTGGGCTGAATGTGGCCCTTGAACTAAAATGAGTTTAACACCTGGGTCTTTAGGAGTGAAAATGTTCTTTATATGCGTACATCCCCCCCCCCCCCTTATCCAACCCAGACCACACAATGGAACTCAATCACCTCTGCCAGTGGAAATTAGTCCTATTTTGTATTTGTGTGGTGGTTCTCTTGGAAACACCTCCACAGCCCAGATTATGGGATGGCGAGTTTTTGTACGTATGTGTGTCATTATTTCAGGGCAGAAGAAAAGCGAACAAAGAGGCTGGAGGCCAGCGATGACAGGGCCACCCTCATTAGAACTGAATTCCACCACCATTCCGTCTCGGCCGATTAGTTTTTGCATATTCACTGTATGTGGCAATGGCGATGGTGGCGGTGTGTGCATACGTGGAGACACGGCGAATTAGAGCGCTTGTCAATTATAAAACCCCTCGCCACCGCTTTCATTGCTCATTCCTTTTGAGCTGCTGTCAGGGGAGGCGAGCTACATCCACACATCCACACATGAAGCCTAATTAAAACATAAATGGCACAAGATACAGGGTTTCATCTGCATCTGCATCCCAGCATGCACTGGGGCTCCGTGATGTAGGCACGCTTTGAGATAAACACGTTAGTTTTAACAAGCTCCCCCCGAGAAAAACAAGGCCTTTCCTTACGAGGACATTTGGCAGATGAAGACGCAAAGAGCCTTGGACCTGATTGGACGAGTATATGACGCTGAAGGCGGCCATTTTTAATGTCACCATGACAACAAAAGCACTTGAACACAGCACACTCCTGATTATTTTATTGATTATTTCATTCATTGTTAATTTTGCTGATTATTTTGCTCTTTTCTAGATTATTTGCTTCATTTTGTTGATTATTTTTTCATCGTGTTGATTAGTTTAGTTATTTTGTTGATTATTTCATTCATTTTGTTGATTATTTTGTTTATCATGTAAATTTTTTGTTGATTAATATTTATTTTGTCCATTTTTGTTCAATTCGTTTATTATGTTGTTAATTTTGTTGATTATTTTGTTAATTTTTGTTTGTTTTGTTGATTATTTTGCTTTTTTAATTTCTTTTATTATTTTGTTCATTGTGTTGATTATTTTGTCCCTTTTTGTCCAATTTGTTGCACATTATATAGTCATTTTGTTTATTTTCTTCATTCTGTAGATTATTTTGTTCATCATGTTGATTATTTTGTCCATTTTTGTTCATTGTGTTGATTATTTTGTCCATATTTGTTGAGCTTCTTTCTGTTTTGCTGCTGTTAGTTGATGATTTTGCACATTTATAGCATACATATTTGCAAAAAAAAATAAAATTGCTGTAACAGATAAACAGCAAAAGGACGCAGAGAAAAATGGCTCTGATAATAAAGTGAGTTGACACTTCGGTACTGCGTCCACAGCAGCGTTTCCACCAAATACAAACACCCGTATCCTCATGGTGGCGGCGGCGTTTGCAGTGGCGCCATATTGTAATCAGACTTTATCTCCCATTCACACACACAAACACACCCACACGAGGCCTTTCCTTAACTTAAGAGGACGCTTGGGAGACGAGGAGGCGAAGAGCCTTGGACCTCGCCATGACTGATTGGATGCGTATACGACTCTGACGGCGCCGACGCCTTCGACCCGGCGGTAAATAAATCACTGAGCTGAAGAGAAAGAACAGAAGCAGCAGAAGAAGATAAAGAAGGAACAACAGCGCTGCCTGGGCCTCATGAATCAATTAAACTAACGCCACGTTCACATTCAAGTCTGGGACGTTCAGAACGCCGCAAAGGGAATTTAGATTAAAGCTTGTCCTGGGTCACATGATCCAAATTAGAACCTATTAAGGACCTAATTGGTGGGAAAAGACTCGTTTGTCAGAGCATCAAGAGTCGCTGAATCATTTAAGACAAGTCAGAGCTGAGGAAGACGAAGAGGACGAAGAGGATGACGAGGACGTTGAAGACAACGAGGACGATAAAGACAAAGAGACATAGAAACAGATGGTTTTACATGAAACAGAATCAGACAGGTGTTTGGTCTTTGTCAACGTGTCCAAAACTGGTTTAAACAAGTATCAGGTCACAATAAAATGTACATCAGACATTTTACATTTCACTACAAAAGGACTTGAACACAACACACTCCCGGTTATTTTGTTGATTATTTAATTTATTTGTGTTTAATTTGTTGCATATTTTACTAATTTTGTTAATTTTGTTGATTATTTAGTCAATTTGCAGATTATTTTGTTCAATCTAGTGATTATTTTGCTCTTTTTGTTGATTATTTTGTTCATTTTTGTCCAATTTGTTGATTATTTTTAGTGTCTTTGTTGATTATTTTGTTCATTTTGTTGACTATTTTGTCCATTTTTGTTCTATTTGTTGAATTTATTTCTGTTCTCCTACTACTGTCAGACATTTAACATTTTACTACGACAACAAAATCACTCGAACAAAACAAACATAAACTTCAAATTCACAAGTGGAAAGGATCATCTTCCCGACAGCACCTGAAGGCAGCATTAGTCTCAGATTAAAGTGGACATAAATGTAAAAGACAATATTTCTTTAATGGACATTTTATGCAACAAGGCAAAAATCCACCTGTACTCTCAGATTTCCTGGTTTCCAACTTATTTTGATCTGTTTATATTTTCTTTAATAAGATGAACCGCTGAAACCTTTGAAAGTTTTGTATTTGACAGTGAAAACCCAACCTTTTAATAATAATTAACACTTATGTCATGTTTCTAGTGTTTGTTACCAGTGTTAGCATTAGCTTGACAACTTCCACGCTGCACTCTTCCCTGACTCCGACCCCGTTGTCCAAACATGGTCACTTGTGTTTCCAAAAAGCCTCCAGGTAAGGTTTCTATCGCTCACTTCTTTAAGTCACATCGTCTTGTCATGGTTTTTTTTTTCCCCGTATGGAATAGTTGTTATTTTGTAAATCTGTACTTCTGAAGTGGAATAAACACCGTCCTGACTCTGCCGAATATAAAAAGAGCAACAGATAAACAGTTTGTGAATAAATAAACACGTCCAAGCCATACGCATAAGAAATGTATGGTGTCATGTTAGCAGCGTCCTGCTAGTCCCCTGTGGATGTGTTCAGTAATCTGAATAAATCATCGGAGCGGAGCTTTTGCACTCCAGCAGCTCTATTTTTATGGTCTGATAGCATTAGCATCCACACACAATGGGCATCTACCACTTCACACACTGCAGTATGCATCAGAGGAACACACCCAAGCATGGATGGATGTGGACTCAAGCACATGATGGAGGCCGTCGCCATGGAAATACAGTCACCATCGCCTTATTTACACCTAATATCTAGTCCATATGGAAATAGATGGTGTTCTGAATAGACCAATGAATCAGCACCAACAGGACATTTAACAAACGACCACCATCAACCAGGAAATGTTGAATCAAAACAGTTTACTAGAAAATTAGATTACCACAGGTTCAGAGATACTACATCTAAACACACATACACATGTTAATTTTTTTATTATTTTAGTCATTTTTGTTAATTTTTTATTATTCTAGTCATTTTGTTGATTAATCTCATCCTTTTGTTCATCACTTCATTCATTTTGTTCATTTTGTTGATTATTTAATTCATTTTTGTTCATTTAGTTATTATTTTATTAATTTGATTGATTATTCTCTTCATTTTGTTCATTATTCTCTTCATTTTTGTTCATTATTTTACTCATTTTTGTATATTTTGTTGATTTGTCTCTTCATTGTGTCTGTCATTTGTTTTTTTTCAGGTGATCATATCCTGATAAAATCATAAATCTCTACATTTCTCCTGAAAACAATAACCTCAGGTGAAGAAAACCTGGTTTAATTAAATTAACAGCGAAGCGCCGCCACCGCCACCGCCGACGAGGTAAGTGCAGTTATTCACCGTTAACCCTGTTCTCACGCTGCCTCGTCCTCTGGAAGCATCTCCCTCCTCCAATCACACCCAAACCTCTGAAGAGAAAGCCGACACATTTTCCCAACACCACCCCCTCCCTCTTTGCCAAAGACACACAAACAGTCACCTCCTGCGTGGAGGCGCTTGGCGTGAACGGGCAGAACGCCGCCGCAGCAGCAGCAGCTAATGAATTGTGGTGTCAAGGAAGGAACAGATTTATTTACATGTCGACGGTGGATATGTGGAAGTCCCATCCAGCCAATCCAAGGCCTTTAGCTACTGCAGCTTCATACTACAGGTTCAATAATGGAGAAATAAAACAGACATGGACGAACATCCAGGAAACAGCAAGAGGCTGGGCAGCGTGCTGTGACACCACAACGCTGCAAATTGGAGAGAAAATAAAATAGCCTGAGGCTGGGCAGCAGTAAGTTGAAGGGTATTAGTGGAAAATCCAGTTTAAGAGGCGTCGCGCTGCAGAAACGTGAACATAATCAACAGCCTTGGAGGCAAGAAGAGCCAACAGGAAACAAAGATCTACTGCAAATCAGACGCAAAGAAGGTCCAAGAACCAACACTAGAACCAAGACAGGAAAGAAAATACAACCAACATCCCTGTATCTGAGTGTCATTTTCTATCTGAATCAATCCCCAGTAGAATTTGTGAGGTTGTCTGGTTCTGCCATCAAAATATGGACCGTTAGAAGGAAAGACACATTTTCATATTTCAATAATTCGTCAAAAATTAAAAAATCTAAATTTCTGTAAAATGTGAACAAACTTTGTAGACATTGTCCCAAAGAAGATACATAAAAAATTAGAAATGAATCCGACCAGTAGCTTAGTCGGAGAAGATGTTTGAAGAAATTGCTAACGAAGACGCCAACGATGACAAAGATGAAGCAGACGAAGACAAAGACGATGACCACGACAAAGACCATGACAAAGACAACAACGATGACAACGAAGACGAGGACGACAGACACAAAGATGACAAAGAAGACGAGAAAGATGTCAATGAAGACAATGAAGACGACGGCGACAACGATGACTAAGATAAGAAAGACGAAGACGAGGAAGACAACGACAAAGATGATGACAAAGATGACTACAAAGACAACAACAAAGACAATTATAATGAAGATGACGACAAAGACGACGACAAAGACAACTACAACAAAGATAATGCCACACAGTACCTTCCCAATCCACCAGACAGAAGGATGGGATTAAACCTGTAACAACCACCGAGCATCGACGTGTTTTAGTCCAGATCATATACATTTATATCCAACTTTTAATGGAAAAGTACAGATAAAATCCTAACTATATTCCATCTCTGCAGATCCCTCCAACTGTGGTCAATTGTGTGATGAGACCAAAGCCTTCATAGTAGTTTTTTTGGCCTTTTATTGAGTCCTACATCAGTAGAAATAGGGATGTAATTAAATCAAAGACAAATGTAGTTTAGTTTGTTTCATCCCCATGTTAAACCCAGATAATGTTAGATATTTGAGCATCATCGCTGACCTGATGGAACCTTTAACCTCAGTGACAGCTGGATGAAAGTGTGGACATTCAAAGGATCAAACGATTTTATATTGAACAAACTGATGTAAATGAACAAAAACATCATCATGTTTCTGTAACATTACGACTGCAGAGAACTGAGAACAGACAGAGACTCTGATTCACCGTTGTGTCGCTGTGTTGTTGTTGTATAGTTTTACAGCTTCTGCTGAAAATGAAAGTGTGTGTGTTATCGTGTTGTCGGGGTTGGATGTTGTACGTGATGAAACCATGTGTTTGGTTTATTTGAGGAAAACTGAGGCGAAGTGAAGCAGCCTGAGCTCAGCCGACGCAAACACACATAACTGAGCAGAAAAACAACACAAAAAAAACACAAACACACAAAACAACACAAAAACACAAATACGCACATACAGAAAAACAAAATGAACAATAGTGAATTAAATAATGAATAAAATGAACAAAAACAAATAAAATAACAAAATAAAATTATCATCAAGAAAATTAATAAAATAATTACTAAGGGGGAAAATAATGATTCAACTGGGCAAAAATTAAGAAAATAACTTAAAAATAAGCAAGATGACCAAAATGACCAAAATAATCAACAAAATGAACAAAAACGTATGAAATAATCCTGTTAATCAACCTCGATGTGATGAATCCCATGTTGCCGTGGAGATTCAAGTGCATCCATGACTGTGAAACTATAGTTTGTTTATTGTTTGTAAATGGTGAAAACACTCAGTGGGATTCTGTGTAGAGAATAAATTAGCATAGATTGTTTATTGCTGTTTTGTACAAACACTCATAAGGCGCAGAGAGAGTTGATGAGTCAATATTGAAGGAACATCAGTGTGATGGTGTCATGGTGAGCTCAGTTAGTGCCCATCAATAGAACACAGGTAGATTAGCAGCTAAATATAGTATTTTATAGTGAATTCTTCTTTAAAGGGTTGATTCATCAGTTTCATCCTTCTATGTGTTGGGAGTTGTAGTTCTTTGATGCTACATTTGTTGCTAACTAATGCTGCTGCTGTAGAGGAGCAGAATTAGAGGAATGTGAATGAGTGGTGATGAGTTCATTATAGTCTTTATTTTACAGTGAATCATCCTTTTAACAGTTGATATAGAAGGTTCATACATGTTTGTTTACTTCCATGAATTTGTAGTCTTTGTGTTGGAGTAGTAGTTTTTTGATGCTACATTTGTTGCTAACTTTAGCTAATGCTGCTCCTGGAAAAGGAGGATGGAAAGGCTGTTTTATCAGTTGGAGAATGCTGCTTTTTTTCCCCCATTGCTTTTATATATTTCGCTCAGACTAATTTCGTTAACTTTACCATTACAGTTTGATCTGATTCAGATTTTCAGGTGTGAAACGACCAAAGCTAACCTATTCAAGAGACTATGTAAAGCTGTTGTTGATGACAGTACGTAGTATTTTTGAACCGATCCCCTTGAATATCTTGCCAATATTATAGAGGACATGATGTACCCATGTTTAGACTCTACTGGACTGGAATCTGCTCCACCCTGTTAAAATGACTGTTGTGAACTTTAATGGTATTTATAAGTCTAATCCACCACCTCCCGTATTATGTATACATTCCTCATGTTTGAGCTGTTGTGTATGTTTAGTCGTGTGTGTATTCTATGTAGAAACTGTTTGTTCTGTTGAATGAAAAACTAAAATTGTAATAAAAACAGTGGGGAAAAAAGACAATCGTACATATTTGGTCTAAATTAACCAACTGGATCAAATATATCCGTATGTTTGACACTCCTTATGTAACAGAAAGATGAGATTCTCTGCTCATGAATTATTTGGATTGCTTTTCTACAGCATAAAATAGAAAATAAATGCATTTTGTGACCACACCCCTGGGATGTCCACATAAGAATATACAGGCATTTCCATATAAGGAATTGTATATAAGTGAATGGCGGATTAAAGAGTATGAACAGCTACGTGTTCATGAGTAAAATAAAAAATCTGCACAGTTTTCATGCAGATACAGATGTGTGTTTGGATTTTGGTGTCATGTCTGAAGATAAATCCAACCTCCTACTGCTCGCTTTTGACTGAGTTTTGACCCGGTTTAGACCCAGTTTTGACTCAGTTTTGACTCTATTTCGACCTGGTTTTGACTCAGTTTTGACCTGGTTTCTACTCGATTTTGACTCGGTTTCAACCTGGTTTTGACTCGGTTTTGACTTGGTTTTGACCCAGTTTTGACTCTGGTGTTTACCATCAGACGCAGCCGAGGCAGTACAGGTGTGTGTTCATGGTAATTATGTGTTCTTGTGCTTTTATAGATGTTCCATTATGCAGCCGGTGTGATTTTACAATGCAGTGCATGATGGGAAATGGACGGCATCAGAGAATTTATCTCAGTAATAACGAGTGAACGTGTGCAGCACCGAGGCTCATGGGACATTACTGACCTGTCACTAAGCCCCGCCCACCTTAGTTACTGTTACTACCGTCGGTGAGATCGTGACTATGAAACTAAGGCATTTCCATCAGTATCAAACACAGATACTCCAAATGAAATCAACACAAATAACAGTAAACTGTCTAAAATGTGTAATAATCGTCCATATCATTGATTATATGAATGCATTCAGTCTCTGCTTATTTCAGTTCATTTCTGTTTTTAAAGGATGTTAAACATTATGATCTGACGCTAAACAACAGAATAAACTCTGATTTATAATCCTTTCACGTGCCTTAAATGACTTATAGTTGTATATTTTACTGTTATGATGAATATATCTGCTGCTTCATCCAGTATTTCATGGGGTTTTTTCAGCCTTCTAGAGGAACTGAAATACAAAACGCACAAATCAGATTAGATTTAACAACACACACACAAGACAAATGGAAGCAGTAATGGATGAAGCGCAATGGAAGGAAGGAAGGAAGGACGGAAAGATGGGAAGGAAGGACAGAAGGACAGGAAGGAAAGAAGGAAGGACATCTGCACAAACCACAGAACAGATGGTTTTATTCTGGCACTGACACATTTTCTATTGATTTGTCTTTGTATTTAGGAACAATTGGATGTGAAAAGGAACAATGACTGGGCTGTGAGGCTGTGACTTTCACATTTAGGAACTTTGTGAGGATGTTCGGGTGAATATTGGTGTGAGAACATGAACTTTTCTACATTTTTGGGTCCTGAACCATAGACTGAACCGCTATCATCATACGTTACAGCTATACCTCATTAACATTGTAACAGTTTTTAAGTTCAATATAACCTGGATGACAAATGGGTGCAATTATACAGCAATACATGATCTGTCAGATATTACACTGTTAAACCTGTGTACACAAGCTAGGATGATGATGCTAATGATGCCCATGCTATGGTGTTAGCAAACAAATATATAACAGCTAGTCATTTACACCAATGTGCCAGTGTCATAATATGTCATTATTTAGAGTTCTGTTACATGACCTTTATGATTTAGTTATTACTTACGTTCGAATGGTTAAACTACGATTTGTTACATACATGCCTTCATTTTACAGCTAAATAAAAGACTAAATATTGTAAATGTAAATAACCAGATATTGTTATAGATCCATATTATAGAGCAGTAGTTGTGAAATGGTGATTTGTAATTACAACCATCATTGAGTTTTAAGTTCGACATATGCAATGAAACTGGATTTTTAGCATCAGCAACACATATATTACACTTAAACCTGTGTACACTAGCTAGCATGATGATGTTAATGATGCTAATGCTGTGGTATTAGCAAACAAATATATAGCGGCTAGTAATCTCTACCAATGTGCCAGTGTCATAACATGTCATATTTTAGAATACTGTTATACTGCCATTATGATTTACTTGTTTTACTTAAGTTCGAGTACTTAAACTATTATTATCGTTGAATCATCATCGTTGAATCGTCATTTAAAACTACAGCAGCTGAAATCACGACGATAACGTCCTTTTGACCATTAATAGTCTCATCTGAGTGCATTGTAATAGTACCACTAATACTATTACTGCTACTACTACTACCCCTACTACCACCACTACTACTACTACTACTACCCCTACTACTACGACTACCACCACTACTACTACTACTACAACCACTACTTCTACTACTACTACTACTACTACCACTACTATTACTATCTCTACTACTACTTCTGCCACTAGTACTTCTACTACTACACCTCCTCCCCGGTAGCTCCATCTTCATCCTCTACATTCATTCACTATCCTGTTCCTTCATCTACACTATATTTTCCGTTGTCTTTCGTTTGTTTATTCTGGTCTAAGTTCTTGTAATCGTTCTTATAGTTGAACTATCAGAATGTGGATGAACCAGAACCATAGTTCAGTTGGACCCAGACTGAGCCCTTGTCTTTGTGCTGGACCTTAGACCTCAGTCCAGATGGACCTGTAAAGTCCAATCCATTCACTGAAGCATCATCAGAGACTATCCGTCTACTTCCACAGTCCACTGATAAACACTCATTCCACAGATCCGTCCTCCCAGTTAACACTCCGGCATAAACCAGCCCTCATCGATTTATGTAAAATCACAGTGTGTCCATATTGTACCAGGACAAAAACATGTCATCCTCCATCCTGTTTCATTGACGCACTTGGGCGGACGGTTGGAGAGGCTCTTGTCAAGATTATTTTCAATCATGGGGGAACATTTATTATCAGCAACCTCTTATCTGGGCCTCGGCCACTGTCAGATAATGACAGCGCTGAAGAAACAACGGCTGACCTTCATGGAAACCCTTCAGCGGCTCAGGGTTGTGTCACTTGTGTATAATACCAGTGGAATCACAGTGATTATCTCAGAAATAGTCCTCATCTCCCTGGTTTATCACCGCCGTCCTCCTCCTTCCAACAGTATTCATCAAGTCAGGTTCAGATTTACTGCATCTATTCATTAACAAATCCAATGTTTTAAGCCGAGCAGATTCCCATTATTTTTCTGCCTGGGACTGAACCCTACCATGCGTTCATTTAATGGGCTTTGTGCACAGCCCTACTACTTCCTGAACTTAAACCAGCTCCTTTATTTCCTGTCTTTCATAATTGGACACACTGATTAATCCAGGTGTGCCTGCTACTTCTTCTTGTGACTACTGTGGTCAGGCACACCTGGAATAATCAGTGTTTCCAATAATGAAAGACAGGAAATAAAGGAGCTGGTTTAACTTCAGGAAGTGGTGGAGTTGTGCATCAACCACATTCCCTCATGTATGAAATAATATCCTGCCGCCACAGCCACAACATTAAGGCTAGTTTTGCAGTGGTGTGATAAGTGGATGTATAAGGAACAATGATTAAATGATCTGAGAAGCCGTCCTCCCACTTTCTCATTAGTGCCCCCCCCCCCATTTTCCAATACAATCACAGCGAGAACCTTTTGACTACAACATCAGACCAGAATTTCCTATTGATCGAAGACGGTGTTTTCTTCACAGATTGTTGAAAAGATCCAGGTGTTTAAAAAGCAATTAAACCAGCTTTTGTTCTGGGCTTAATCCTCAATTTAACAGGAAGTTTTGGTCATTATTGTCATGTTTCTGTCCTGCAGAAATTGGTCTTTAAACCAATTTTATGCTTCCTGTTCCCTCATCTCAAAGTCCAGGTTTTGGTTTTTTAATGGTTCACGTTTTGTTCACACATGTAAAATATGTAATTAAATTCCTGCGTTTTAAAGCTTTTCTGTGTCTTTAAAATGGATAAATGCAATGATAAGAGTTTATTAGAAATAAAAGTTATCAGTGTTAAGCAACTGTTGCAAGTGTGTACTTTATGGATCGTGGGAAATTAGTCGACTTCCTTTATTCTGTATAAAACACATGAAAATCAGTACAGAAATTTATGACCAGTTTGTCTGTTTTTCAAAATTCCAAGTCAATATTTGTCATATGAAAAGTTCACATAAAGGAAACGTTTTCATTAACAAATTAAACAATTGAGTCCTTTGGTTAATTTTAGCTTCATGTTCGCTGATTCCATGCTAAGGGTCATTATTGGACACTGTGGAAGCTGTGGATGAACATTGAATAACTGAGCAATGAGGTAATGTAACCGACAGGATGTTATCATGGATATCGACAAAAACAGTCATTGGTTTAGGAATTATGATAGCCAACATCAATAAATAGCCAGTTCTGATAAAAGAACACAAACAGATCTTCCATATTCAACCTTTAACATCATAAATTGAGAAGAAACAGCATTTATGGTGTCACAATGCTCATTAAGAGACAGTGCATTACAACTGATGAGACACTCTGAGGAAATTACAGCCTTGTCTAACACAGATTAGCTGCTTTGGCTTTGCTTTAATCATTTTTTCTATGTTGACTTTTCTTATTTCATAAAAACACACTGGATGAGCACAGTCTCACTCTTTCCAAAACCGAAGAATGATGGATCAGTCACAAAAAATTGGTTAAACCTGTTAAACCCTGGACCATTTGTTTCCAGTCTGAATCATTTCATTGCCACATAAACCAATGGATTAGACGATAACAGAGGTTTCATTTAGATAAAACCGAGTAATGATCAGAAAACAACAAATACAACATAACATTCACCATCATCTCTTCATAATGTCAGAAATGTCACAAATCACAGGAAGGAGTCGATTCATAGAAGGAGGAAAGGAATCACTCAGTACTCACAGTGGGATTCGCTCACAGAGATTTGGTTTCTCCAGGTTCAGTTGCAAAGCGACTCCTCTGATCCAGACAAATCCGTTCAGGTTTGATTGGGCTGAATCGACTCGTTGAACCAAGACCCTGTTTGAGATATTTCAGTCCATTATTAGATTTATTTTGATATATGTACATAAACACACAGTAAGTTCAAACTTCCTGCTATTATCATTTCTGTTTTCTACATTTTTTAGACAGTGTAGATGTAAAAAACCTAAATAAATCAGATTAACAGGTATACATACAAGAAGACATCGGTGTACTGGGGACAAATCCAGGTGTTAATCCAATTTCCAGGTGTTAATCCAGGTGTTAATCCAGGTGTTAATCCAATTTCCCATAATAATAATAATAATAATAATAATAACAATAATTATTATTATTGTACTGTTTACATGATCACTTGAATAATGTGATAATAATCACATTTTTAGTGTGGAATTAAACAGATTCAGTGGTGATACAGATTATACTGGTCCATGTGGGTCAGCATAAATGCCCTAAGCCCCTCCCAGTGGGCGGAGCAGATAAAAAAGAAATAATTATCTGTAATATTCTTTTGTTATAACTGTTTTAACAGTAAATTCCTCATATAAGTAATCTAAAAAAATATTCCAGTGCGTTTCTACATGATCTGTCTTTGTTCTCCTCACAACACGTGAAACTAGACAGCCAGCCAACAAAATAAAGAGGAGTCCAAACAAGGCTTACTTTTCTCAATTTGGAGGTTCTCCTTCATGTAGATATTGGTATTTGTAACTGAAACATACAGAAAATGCAATTACTAATTACACTATACATGCAGTACACTCACATAGCTAGCTTACATACAAGTACGTAGCATGAGTTAGCTTCCTTTGAAGTTTCCACGACATATTCCAAGTATTAACTAACATTTAGAACCTATGTTTAAGTGATTATGAACATATAAATACTTACAAAGACAAAAGTTTCCCAAAGCACAAGTATTTAGGTCACATTCAGCGCATATATGAGTTTTTCTAACATATATTTGCTGTGAGACTAGCTAGTTTTCATCGAACAAAGGACGTTGAAGACTGACTCTGGAAAAGAGCGCGCTTCTACATGAACTGTCTTTGTTCTCCTCACATGTGAAACTAGACAGCCAGCCAACAAAATAAAAAGGAGTCTAAACAAGGCTTACTTTTCTCAATTTGGAGGTTCTCCTTTATGTAGACATTGGTATTTGTAACTGAAACATAGAGGAAAATGAAATTACTAAATACACTATGCATGCAGTACACTCACATAATTAGCTTACATACATGTACTGTATGTAGCATGAAAACGTTAGCTTCCTTTGAAGTTTACACAATATATTCCAAGTATTAACTAACATTTAAAACCTATGTTTAAGTGATTATGAACACATAAATACTTACAAGGACAGAAAGAAAGAAGAAAGTTTCCCAAAGCATAAGTGTTTAGGTCACATTCAGCGTGTTTATAAGTTTTTTCTAACATATATTTGCTGTGAGACTAGCTAGTTTTCGCCGAACACAGGACGTCGAAGATTGACTCTGGAAAAGAGAGCTCACTCTGCATGTGACTATGGCTCACAGATAGCACAAAGATCCTTATAGACAACAACACCCCACTCTTATCAAGTTTGAAAACCACTGCATTTTAACCGTTTTAACATGAAATTAACATATTTATGTATTTATTTCCAACTTATTCAAGAAATATATTCAACTTATGAAGTCATGGTGGGAAATATTTTTACACTGAACTATTGCGTTCCCACGCAATTCCTTGTGCCTTTGCTCGCAGCTCCATACGGCTCCGTACTAGTCACCATCATGCATAACCTGAGCTTGATTGCGTTTTACTTTAATTTAGGGCTCACATACAATAATATACTGGAGGCTTTGTCTGTGAGACACAATGTAATTATAAGCTTAAAGACTCTGAAGCGCATTTTAAAGAAAAACGGCTTGCGTGGCTACCGAGTTATGTATACCAGATGCCTGGAGAAGGGACTCTCCGTCCGGAAGGACGATGTCAGGATATGTCTAGATACATGTCTAGATATGTACCGACAGGTGCCTTATTTGGGCCCGTGCTCGTGTGTATATTGTGTGCTTGGATTTTCGATCGAATAAAGTCCCTGGGCACGTCACCTGTTAACAGTGGTGATTTCATGGGCAGATTTGCATTTGATTATTATTAGTAGTAGTAGTAGTAGTATCATCAAAATACTATCTATCTTTCTATCTATCTATCTATCTATCTATCTATCTATCTATCTATCTATCTATCTATCTATCTATCTATC
>JAPQRQ010000011.1:17602272-17614142 GCA_037367365.1 Apogon talboti | reverse complement strand
ACATTAGTCATTATTGTTTTGTATCCCAGACCCCTGTTAGAACAGAAACACCTGGATTCAACGTGTCCACAGACTTTAGTCCAAATGGGTCATATCTGATGACCATGAAAAGATGACAAACTGTATTTACACCAATTATTGACATGTATTGATTGGATTGGTGGATCAACAGGTATTAAACAGTTACATCAGCAGATGTTTGGGTCTTTAAGGGTTAAAATAAACAAACCTCATAAATCCACATAATCCAGTGCTACCGACCCCCCCCCACCCCCAAAGAGGAGGTCGACTCGACCTCCGGTGTCGCCTCCACTCTCCCTTTGTTCTCGTGGAAGGCACTAATTAGGAAGGTTAGGAGACGGTGGTACTTCCTCCTCATGGTTCAGGTCTGGATAAAACCCTCAGAGCACAATTAAAACCCAGTACATAGACCAGACCAAACCAGACCAGGACTGTGTTCAGCTCATCATTCAAACTAAGCACCATGTACTTTGATTTACAGACGTGGGCTTTTCCTGTCACTGACCAGGTTGAAAACAACAGTGTGTCATGAAATGGGTCAGACTGGAAGTGAACCCTCCAATCCAACCAGGTCTACACTGGAGACCACAAACCAACACTGACAGGAGGATCTGATAATGAGTCTGTTTACATCCACACTAAAAATACTACTGGTATCTGTAGATGATAAACAGGCTTCACTAAGTACATACTCCAAAGCAAATCCGATAACGGGCTGAAAGGTCTACCCCAGGGTTCATGGAGTATGTCTGAGGTGCATGTAAACACATCAGATCTGATGAGGACATTTAGTCCCATTGTAAACTTTGGGTCAAAGCCAATATTTTTCTCATTGACAGTATGACTCTAAACACTTCCAAGATACAGTCTTTTGAAATCTGGATATCAAAATTGAACATCGTTGCTGTCGGGTGGAAACCTCTTATGTCCAAAATGGTTATTCTTCAGGAAACTGGAAAAACCATGTTTATTCTAAATAAATGAATGGAGTTAGGAGATGTAGTCTCAAGCTGATTTCAACACTTTTCATTGGTTAAATATTTCTAAAACCGTCAGGACTGACCAATAGAATCATTTATTGACCAAAAAAGACCAATAATGGACTTACAAGGTTTTCACCCGATAGTGATGATATTTTTTTTAACCAACTCCGGCGCCTAAAGGGTTACATTGACCAAACAGTGTAATGAATCAAACCCCCAGAGCTGTTCCGTGTCCCTCTAACCTCTGGAATACCTGTCCTCTGTGGTTCCAGCCTTGGAGGACGAGTTGGACTTCGCTCTGGGGAAACAGACTCCGGCGTTCCTCAGGAAATGCGTCTGCTACATCCGGAAGATCTCCAACTTCGACCGCTTCGCCAAACTCCCCGACATGTCCCGCTACATGGACATTGTGGTCAGCGGCGACCGTGTCATGCGCAACCAGGAGTCCTACGAGCGCCTCCTGAAGGTCCGTGACGAGTTCATCCCCACGGTGGTCGCCGCCTCCAACCTGCGTGTTTACTCGTCAGTGACGCACTGCGACATGAAGCTGGGCTACTCCCAGGAGGTGGAGAGTCACTACGTGGAGGGTCTGTGCAAACAGTTCTACGAGGACATGGTGGACGTCATCCAGGCCACCGTCCAGCAGAATTTTGACGCCGAGACCGACCCCGTGTACGACGAGACCCTGCAGCACCTGTCGCTGTGTCAGATGTACGCCGCGCTCTACGAGTACAAGAGCGAAACACTGGACTACGTCCACGAGTACCTGCTGCCGTCCAAAGGCAGCAGGACCAGCCCCCTGGTGGTCTATGGAGGACCCTGCACCGGGAAGACGCTGCTGCTGTCCGAGGTGGCCAAACAGGTGAGGACCGGTGGGCGGAGTCAGAGAGATGGGCGGGGTTAGAGGGGTGGGCGGGGTGTTGATTATTTAGAAAAAGGTATAACAGAAAAGACAAGAATGGAACCTCAGTAGAACCTCAGTATTAGAACCATAGTAGAACTTCAGTAGAACCTCAGTATTAGAACCATAGTAGAACTTCAGTAGAACCTCAGTATTAGAACCATAGTAGAACTTCAGTAGAACCTCAGTAGTAGTAGTAGGACCTTAGTAGAACCTCAGTAGAACCATAGTAGCTGGTAAAAGATGAAACACGATGTGTCAGGACAAAAACTAAACCTCCTTTGGTTGTTGATTTTCTGTTTTTATTTGTTTTTTGTTTGTCTTGTGTCTTTTGCATCATTTTTTGCTTCATGGTTTCTTTTTCATCTTTTTGCTTTTTTTTATGTCTTTGTCTTTCTGTTTCCAAGTTTTCATCTTGTTGCTACTTCAGACGTTTTCATTTCATTGTAAGTTTCACATATTTTTTTTAGTCTCATAAATGTTTTAAAACCACAAACAACTGCTTTTTTCAACTTTCACCCAAAACCAAAGCCTCGACCTTTAGACGTGAACAAAGGCTTGACATTTTATTGAACCTGAACATGTTTTACTGTCTGTAATTAGACAATAAATGAACTGAAATGACGGTTGTGACTGACTCTGAAAACATGGGATGTGATTTGTCTGACCTGAAACGCTGCCGTCTTTCCTTCCTTCCTGGTCTCAAACCTGGCTGATCTCATAATCCAGAGGAGCGCATTAATCTACTGTAACCAGTTTCCTTAAAATCTCATTTCTAAAAGCGTGTTGTTTTTTTTACGGTCGGTGTGAAAAAGGCGGAGGGTGCCGACGGGGATGACGGATCCTAATCTTCTTGGTTCTCCAGTTTGAATATCATAAAAGCAGCTGATGAATGACGTTAAATGGACCAGTCCATTGAAGACACAGAGGATTAGAGACAATACCATGATCATCGGTCATTAGAATCAGGGTCATTAAAGTGTCATTTATTGACTGGTGGCTGATGTTTTGACTGTTTGTTCTAATGTTTAGAACTTTACAAACCAACCTGACGTTAATTCACCACAAAAACAAATCAGTCTGATTGAAGTGATGAAAACAAAACTGAAGGTTATGTTTGTTTCTTCTGTTTTATTAACAACTGTTCATATAAACTCCACAGATGCTTCTATAAGTTCAGTAATTAATGTTTATGTGACTGTTTAGAGTTAAACGGTCTTTAACCTGGAAAAGACAAGTAGATTTGACTCATTTTAATGCTTGTTTTTCCGTTTCACTTTCGATGATTATGATCAAATAATGTCAAATATTAAGACAAGAACTAAAATATGTAAAGATGAAAATCACCTTAAATACTTTGAACACAATCAGCTTGCATCATTATTTTTTTGTATCATTTTACTCTTTTATTTATTTCAACGTTTTGAGGTTTTGTATGGTACATGAAACATTGACTCTGTTTCACAGTCCGGTATGTTTTAGTAAAACTTTATAGACATGGATAATGATAATTATGACAAATGTCACATTATAGTTTCAGTTTAAAGGCTGGTTTTTTGTCCAAAGATGAAGAAATTCGAAGGTCATGAGGTAAAGTTAGAAGAAAAGAACAAAGAAAGAAAACAGAAGTGACTTAAAATATGTGAACAGGATGAAAACAAACTTTAATAACAATTTGTGTCAACATTTTTAGGAAACACGTTGATCCTGTTTCAGCTTCTTACAGTGAAGTTTCATCTGATTAAACATCAGGTTCTGGTTCTGGTATTTTCTTATTAAATATCTTTCAGAAGCCCCTCCCCCATCGGGCATTGTGACTTCATCTAACTGTTCAGTGTGGATTCTCCTCATACTGTTGTTGGGTGGTTTTCATTCTGTTCTAATCATCCTTCATCTCTTGGTGCTTCCAGGCGTACTCGTGGCTGCAGCAGGAGATGGGTCCAGAGACCGACCCGGTGGTCATTGTCCGGTTCATCGGTTCCACTCAACCCTCCACAGACCTGCGAACCCTCCTCCAGAGTATCTGTGAACAGATCGCAATAAACTACCGCTGCCTGATTCACTTCTTGCCTAACAAGATCCAGGAGATGAGGGAGCTCCTGATCAACCTTCTAGGGGAACCTTCATTTCAACGGCCACTGGTCATTGTCCTCGATTCCCTGGAGCAGCTCTCGGATGCTGACGATGCTCGCAAGCTGTGGTGGCTTCCTGTTCACCTGCCTCGAACAGTCCGCATCATAGTGTCAACGCTGCCCAATAAACATGGCATCTTGCAGAAGCTCAGACACCTCATCCATGACGATGGGTTCTACGTGGAGCTAATCCAGAGGGATCGCAAAGTCTGCAGCCAAACCTTAAAGCAGCAGCTCCTGGGGGTGAAGAGGAAGGTCACTTCAGGTCAACAGATTTATGTCAACGAGGCCCTGTCCAAGTGTACACTGCCCATGTTTGTTAACCTGATCTACAGAGAGGTGGTTCACTGGAGGTCTCATAAAGACGTGGATGACCGGTCTTTGTGCTCCACAGTCCATGAAAGCATCGAGCAGCTCTTCTACTCTGTGGAGAGTAAACTGGGACAACGATTCGTCTTCAGGGCGCTGGGATACGTCACCATGGCCAAATCTGGGTTGACCGAGGTGGAGCTGGAAGATATTCTGTCCCTGGATAACATAGTTCTCGGGGATGTCATAGTGCCATCATACCTCAGAAACCCACTGAGGATCTCTTATGACTTGGTTGCAAAGCTCAAAGAAGAGCTAGAGGGTTACCTGGTGGAACGTCAAGTACGGAACGTCACCTTAATGGTCTGGGCCAACAGGCACCTGCATCTCATCGCCCAGAAGTTGTACCTTAGTAACGAGGAGGACGTCCATCAAATGCACAGCCTTTTAGCAGAGTACTTCCTGGGAGCATGGTCAGGTGGCCGGAAGAAGATCTTTACTTACGATAACAACCATTTCACATCGCTCAACATTTCCCATCACAAAAACCCTCACCATCAACAGGCCCATGAAAAAGCCTCCTCTGATAAGTACTCCTATGACCGGCAGACTCCGGAGCAGCCCTGGGTCTTCCAGTGCAACCTTCTGGAACCAGACATTTTCTTTGTCAACCATCGGAAGATGACAGAGCTGGTGTATCACCTGACCAGAAGCGGGCGTACCGATGATCTCATGTTTGGCGTCATCATGAACTTCAGCTGGTTATACACAATGATCAAAATCGGCCAGTTTGAAAAGGCGTTAACGGACATTGACCTTGCTTACAGCTACACCCAAGAGAAAGAGCTGAAGTTCCTGGCCACCACTCTCCGTAGTATCAAGGTAAAAGTGTTAAAGAATCCGGCGTCACTGTCGGCAGAGCTGCAGCAGCGACTCCTGCCAGTTGTGACCTCCCTCCCCAAGCTGCGCCACCTCCTCCTGGAGTGCGACAAAGACGGTCCAAAGTACTGCTCCATTGTGCCTCTCCACTCCTCTATGGACGTCACCTACAGTCCAGAGAGGCTTCCTCTGTGCTCCAGCTACATGCAGATTGTGGAAATCTTACCCACCTTAGCCCCAAACATCGTCCTTGTAGCCTTGGAAGACGGCTCTGTCAGCACATGGGATGTCGAGAGCCGACAGCTTCTGCGACAGATTGACACAGCCAGGTCTGTTGTTCTGGGAATCAGGTTGACCACTGATGAGAAATACCTGGTTGTGGCCACAACCAAAAACACGCTGCTTATCTATGATAATCACAAGTCCTGCCTTTTATCGGAGGTTGAAATCAAGGGGTCAAAGCATGGTGGCGTCACCGGCGGCGTGGCCTTCATCAACGGGTTTACTTTGTCCACCCATCATGCTTTGGCTTGGCTTGAGGCGAGTAAAGACGTCAATGTGATCGACCTCCTCTACGGTTGGCCTCTGTACCAGTTCCACTGCTGGTACGAGGTGACATGCGTTCAGTGTTCTCCAGATGGAATGTACGCCTTCTGTGGCCAGTACCTGAACACTGCATCCATCTTTCATCTGGGAAATGGAGACAAACTTGCAACTGTGACCTCTGAGTTTTCTGGGGGTTTCGTTAAGTCCATTCTGGTTCTGGATACATTAAGTCAGATGGTGATGATTGACAACGAGGGCAGTTTGTCAGTATGGAACACCAAAGAGGTCACCAACCCAAGGCTGATGGAGGATTATGATTGTAGAGGAGATGACAGTGAAGTGGTGGGCATCGAGTTGTCAGAAGACCAGAGATCTATTCTCATTTGCAAGGCTAGGAGCATTGAGGTCCTGGACACAAAAGTTTGGAAAATGGTGGAGAAGTTCAAAGCCAAACGAACGGAACGTTTCGTAGCTGCTGTACTGTCAAAGAACGGACAAAGCATTGTGGCGTCCATGGAGAACACATCCTCCATCTTTGTGTGGAGGAGAGACAGTGGACAATGCATGGCCAGCCTGATTGAAATCTCAGGAGCTATCGTCAAACTCATTAAATCAGTTCACCACAATCTGCTGCTTTCCGTTGCCAGCAGTGGCGTCCTTTCAGTTTGGGACATTGACATCATCACCGCCATGTCCAACATCGACAAAACAGGCAAAAAGATCCAGACCCTACAGCTATCTGGAAGAGAGGACTACGTCTTCACCATGGATGGTTCGGAGGCCGTGCACAAATGGAACTTCAGCACAGGCTTCATCGAGACGGTCTTTAAGCACGAGGGTATCGTGGAGAACTGTGTCCTGACGTCCTCAGGGGATCTCATGGTGTCATCAGACGACAAGTCCAGCCAGTACATCTGGCAAACCAACACTGGTGAGAACATCTTCCGCATTAACGGACAGAGAATATCACAGCTGCTCATCACCCACAACGACCAGTTCGTGGTGTCCCTCTGCGAACAGAACGCCTCCAGGGTCTGGAGACTCGCCACCGGCCACAAAGTCTGCAACATTTTGGTCACCCTCCAGAACGCACTAATCACCACAGCCAATACTTTCCTTGTAGGGACGTCAAAAAATAAGCTTCTTGCCGTCAGCCTATGGTCTGGCAGTGTTTCTAAGAAGTTCGTCTGCGATGATGGCATCACCATCGTCAACTTCAAGCTCATTCCTGACTGCCCCGACTGTGTGGTCTTCATCACCTCCACTGAGACTGTTTTCATCTGGAGTGTGGCGGATGAGTCCGTCTGCAGGCGGGTGCAGCTGCCGGCCAACTTCCTCAAAAATCTCGAAGACTTCCAGATCTCGCCAAATGGGAAGCTAGGAATTGTCTCCAAGGGCGATGAAAACATTAACGTCCTTGACCTTCATAGCGGGAAGCTGAGGCTCGTCCATGCTGCCGGTATCATCTGGCGGCAGAAGTTGTCAAGAGATGGGCGTTATCTTGTGTACGTGTGCTTCCGGAACTGTGATGAAGATGACGACGCCGGCGTTGTGTCCAACTTGATCGTGATGCGTCTCGCAGATGGTAAAAGCATCGGCACGTGCTCTCTTTATAAGACGCCGACCTTCCTGTCGCTATCTCAGCGGGCATTAAACATCATCATTGGCTTTGAGGACGGCAGCATCGGCACCTACACTGTGGTGGACCGTGTGGATGCCGCCCTCAAAATAAAGATCGCCACTTCCAACAGCCGACAGATCGTCAACAACGCTTCACAGAAGGTGCGTCCAAAATGCGGCAACCATTCCTTTAAGACCGTTGCCGACTGCATCTGGAGGGAGTCAACAGAGGTGTTTTCCAGGGACAGCCCCATCAACGTGTCCGACTCTGGGGAGGCCGAGAGCACCACACCCACAAAGAAGACCGAACTGCTGCAGTGATGGGCGGAGGTCGAAGGAGGAGGAGGAGGAGGTGATGAACGTCAGAATCTCTGGGGTCGCAGTTGATTCTTGTTTACAGCCACGTGATTCAGCTGCAGATGTCAGCCCTTCGGTTCATGGGCCGACCGTTTAACGCTGCACTCTAACTATGTATCACCTACTTCCAACATACGGTACCGTTTGTTTTACATTCAAAGACTGTTAGAAAATATTATATCTTGAAAAGAAGGAAGAAATGTAAATGGTGTGAGGTATTAATTATAGTTTACCATTATGTGTCCTTTTGCATTTGAAGAACAAAGGTATTCATTCCAGTTTCCTTCGTCAAGTTCCATTGTACACATCTTTATTTACATCGTGCACATTAAACCATAATGTTGTTCTTTGGAGAAAAAAACCCAGTATATTTATGTTTGTATTAACATCAGTTAGTACTGTACAAAAAGAAAGACCTATGAACATATGTACATATCTCTTTTTGGCTGCTGCAATTTGTGCAACTCCTTAAAAATGTTCTGTTGTGCTTAATGCAATCAAAGTGAGTGCCTGGAATTTACGATGTTCTCTATGTGCAGATTACAAGATTTATTAAAAATGCAGGGAATTTGTAAACACAGAATTCACACCGTTACATGAAACTCGCATTAAAGTGATCGGTTTCCAACGACGACACGAGCAACTGACGATTCATCGGACGGTTTTTGCGTCGCTTTAGCTGCGGTTCCATTGATTTTGTGCTGTCGGTTCTAAGGGGAACGCCACTACGGAGCATACAGTGTAGCATAGCACCACACATTCACGCCTTAACCAGTACTCGCTTTAGGTTTAGTGGAGTTTGATCACATGTTCAGTAGAAGAAACGACAGGAAGTGAAACGGCTCAGCTCTGTGAACATGTCGACAGTAGGTGAAAGCACTTTACCAGGGGTTCGGTTCCAGCTAATATTGGATTCAGTATCGGATATATTGTGAAAATTGTTGTAAGTGACTTAGATTTATTTATCCTCAACAGCAGAAGGGTCAGAATCATTTAAGTTTAGGGGTCACATACAGGAAAATAATAAGATGATAACCTATAGATAATGACAAATCCAAACATTTGTCTTTGTTTTAGTGCAAAAAACGCAAAATTTTATTATGAAAATGTTTACAGTTTACATTTACAAACTATCCTTACACAATAAAAGTGACTAATCTGACCGACCTTCATACAAACCAGTGTAATTGGACCAGTATTCTACCTGTCATTAAATGTTGTGTGTTTGTAGATCCACTGGGATCTGTCCGTTAGGATGAACATCACCTGAGGCTGAATACTGGAAACATGACACTGATTTGTCCTGAGAGATTTCAGGTTGTTCATGTTTTTCTTTTTTTTTGTGAAAGATGTAATCATTTTCATAATGTAATTGGACTTTTTAAACTCTAAAACATCCTTTACAGGTTATTATTCTGTTGTTTGACTTTAGATCATATTGGTCTGAACGTGGAACCTGAACTAAAATGACTTTAACACCGTTGACTGTTGTTATCTTCAGTGTCATTTTTCATCCGTGGGGTGGATCGGACTTTTCGGCGGCCGGTTTTAGGTCCGCGGGCCGTATGTTTGACCCCCTCCTCTGTCCAGGTCCAGGTTCTTGGAACTCCAGCTGATGCGACTCCTACGGCTTCGGTGTCTTTTTTTATGCATGGTGTAATTACAGACGAAACACGACGTACGACGTTAGCGACCGCGTACAACGTCCGGTTTGCGACAATCCAACCGAATCCCAGGGCGAACTCTGCAGGAACCGCCATCGCTACGTTAGCATGTCCGTCGTTAAATCCCCAAAAACATAATAACTCTGCAGACCAAGCACCCTCCAGGCATGCGAAGCCACCCCTGACATGTCCATCTCCTGTTGAAGGGCTAATCCATCCTCTGGTATGTTTACTGTGGTGACCTGTTCTGGGCTGGGCTTAGGCTGACCCTAACCCTAACCCGGGCCCTTGGATCAAACCTGTAGCAGCACCCAGCTTTAAAACACTACGACGGCGTACTAGGGCCACTGGACAAAATAAAAACACCTGTCACTCCGAGAATAAAGTCGCAAAATACCGAGATAAAACACATAATTTTATGAGAATAAAGTCGAACACAAAAAGAGTCGTAATTATTACGAGAATAAAGTTGTACGTAGTTTTGAAAAAGCTCATAATTTAATGAAAATAATGCTGTACTTTAATGACATTAAAGTCGCAACATTTTCAAAATAAAGTCGCAATAGTGCGATAAAAAGTCCTAATTTAGGAGTTGTAAGCCTGCAGTTTTGTTGATGACAGAGCTTCCGGTTACAGGGAACGCTTTGACTTGTGTTGGAGCGGACCGACCCCAATGAAAGTAGAACCTCAGAAGGTTCCAAGTTCTCCAGGACGACACCAGTGGGTACCACTCTATTCTCATACAGTAAATTATATTTTTCCCAACATTATTTTTGGAATATTATGGCTTTATTCTCGTTATATGACGACATTAAAAAGTACAACATTATATTCGTTAAAATTATGAGATTTTTTAAAACTGACTTTATTCTCATAAAATTATGGCTTTATTCTCGAAATATTACGACTTTATTCTTGGAAATTATCACTGTATTCGACTTTATTTTCAAAAATGACGGGTTTGATCTCGATATATTATGACTTTATTCTCGTAGTGACAGGTGCTTTTCTGTTTTTCTTATGCGGCCCTCCCTACGCTGTCGTAAAAACACTAGGACTCGAGGGTTTCCGAATTCTTTATCCTATCATGTGATTGCCAAAGTCCCGATTCTCTTTGTGTTTGTCTCTTTGTTTCTGAGGCTTGTACTGTAATTCTATTGTTACCAAATGGTTTCAGTGTTTTACTGTGATTCTGTTTATGATAGAGAAACGTGCTATCTTTGCTACAAAAAAAAAACAAAAAAACAGTTGAACTCCTTCTGATATATGGGAATGCCAGTTTAAGAGTATATCTGAATGTGTCCATATGGAAGCCAGTCCACGGTATTATTGTATGTTCAGTAACTTGAATGACTTTGAATAACGTACATGTTTGCGACTCATAGTTGACATACTGGTAATGAATGTTTCTATCGTATTCTTTGTATCGTCACAACTGACTTACCTGTTTAGAGATTTATATTTTCATAAATGTTGTACTTACATTTTGTTACAGAGTTGTTTAACTGGAAATTAAACAGAAAAGAAGATTATGTCTGAAGCAATATGAAACTAGTGTGTATGCATTGTTTGTATGAAACATTTTAACGTAATAAAATGGTTCACTTTTTGCCTCCTGCTCGACCGTTGACGGGTTTTCACTCAAATCAGTCGTTAAAGTTGAAATGTGTAAATTTTATAAAAGACGTTCACAGACAGGTTACACCGTTTTCAGCGGATTTATTTTATATCATCATTTATGATATTTTCACCCTGTTTCGGTGTTTTATTACATTTTATTTTGATACATTTCTCATTTATCTTAGTTTTTTGCATCGTGTTGCACTTTTTTGTTCTTTTATTTTTGTCGTGGTACATTTTGGACCTTGTTTCTGTCTTGTTATCTCATAAACATCATTTTCATTTAGTTGTTCCTTGTTATTTTTAATATATGTACAATTTTATATATGCGTAAAATGTTACTGTGACTTTTTTGCAAACTTTGTATTTCTACATTTTCACAATTATCACAATCAAATGTCAAACACAAATTATCTTTACTTTTATGTTTGAGGTTTATTTTATTTGAGTTTTTATGTTACAATAATGCAAATTGTTTCACGAAATGGTCGGTCACGATCTTTTTAATTGTTATTTACATAGCTTTGTTTCATTTTCATTGTATGTTTTTATTTGTTAAATTTTTTTTACCTCATTTTTGTTTTGTTACTTGTTACATTTTTTCAAAGTTTTTATCTTCTTGCACCTTAAATTTATGTCAACGTTGTCTAGTTACATTTTTCATTTTGCTTCGATTTCACTAAAATCAGTCGTTAAAGTTTAAATTTATTCATTTTATAAAATATTTTTTACGATGTTTAGAGGCAAAAATTACACTGTTTGAACACACAACCATAGAACACACAACCATAGAACACACAACCATAGAACACACAACCACTGAACACACAACCACTGA
>JAPQRQ010000011.1:17566793-17577274 GCA_037367365.1 Apogon talboti | reverse complement strand
ATTAGTCATTATTGTTTTGTATCCCAGACCCCTGTTAGAACAGAAACACCTGGATTCAACGTGTCCACATACTTTTGGACACATAGTGAATATTGAACATTTTCCACAGTTTTGAATATATTTGAACCAGCCGTCATTATGAGCATCTAAAAGACCAAAAACTACCTGGAATGAGTGTCAATCAGGACATGAAGCTTTTTCTACTGTGATGTTTTATATAAATCCAGCTCCGGCCGGACTTTGCCACGGATCGGATCAACCCCACTCCTGTTTTTTAACAGAATAAGAAGGAAATGAACTGTTTACAACAATGACAAAACATTTATTTTTGAACTTTTATATTTTTTTATCACGATGAAGGAGGCGACATTTGTAGATGAAACGCCATTGGACCCGAACCCGCCTTCAGGACCTGACCCCGCCTTCAGGACCTGACCCCGCCTTCAGGACCTGACCCCGCCTCCAGGAGCCTCCACCGTTTCACCTTGGCTTTTTTGTTCATCCAGGTATTAGTCACCCCCCACTCGCTGCTTGTCTGTGTATTTGTAACCGTTGCATATGGAACAGACATTTCCCTCAGCGTCCGCCTTCTCTCTACCAAAAGGTCATCGCCTTGTTGTTTTATACACTTTCCATGTTTTTATGTCCATGTTGTCTTGTTATTTATAAAACCTTGCCTTGGATTCATCTTGGGTTTGATGTCAACAGAATATTTCAAAGACTGGAGCTTCTGTTTCTAGTGTTTCCTCTTGTGTGTCGGCGCTGATTTATACACAATGAACCTGAATGTGTTTGTAAAAGTAGAAGAGTTAGTTTACACACTGTTCCTGAAATCACTGTAAATGACAATAATACTGACAGCGACAGCATCCATTACCAAAGCAGGAAATGAAAACGTCTACCTGGACATTTCATTAAAAATGCAGGTTTGATCTACATCAGGGGTGTCAAACATACGGCCCGAGGACCAAAACCGGCCACCAAAGATTCCAATCCCACCCACCAAACGGTCCAATCCCGCCCACCAAACGGTCCAATCCCGCCCACCAAAGGGTTAAAAAAACATCAGGCGTTAAAAAATCCTCATGTAATGAACTTTTTTCATTCTTATTTTACTGGTCCAGTCCAGATCGTATTGGTCTGAATGTGTGTGTTTGACATCCCTGACCTACGTCTAATGACGCCGTCCGAGGCCAAACCACCGCTAACAAACCCATCGCGGGGCTGTGGATCCGCCCTCGTCGCCACGGTAACTGTTGTTGTATAGGTCATCCGTTGTGTTTGGTGTCAGGCCTGTGACGTTAGTTCAATCCTGGAGTTGAAACATGTACCTAAAAATGAACTAATCGAGGCTGGGTGAAGCCGAGGACATTAATCACACATATTTTATCGCTTTTATGGAAGAGTGCGTTAGTGCTAAATAAACCGTTTTTAAGCTAGTTTTCCTGCCAAATCATTTCTACACATTATATTTGTATTGTAAAATAAAAGAATGTACGAAAGAAATGAAAATGGAGAGGTTTTGTTTGTGTGTGGGTCGGTTGTAAAGGTTCAGTGTGTGGGTTTTAGTGACATCTAGTGGTGACATTTTCAACTGAAACCAGCTCAATCTCAGGTCTACAGCAGCTTCAAACAACACTCAGGGTCCTCATTAAAACCAGTTAATTCTGGTCTTTTTAGTTAATATTAACTCTGGTTATGAAGAACTTTAACCCTTAAAGCCCTAGAACTATTTTTCTGAGGAGATTTAAAGTGATTTATAACCATTTATCATTTTATCTTCTGTATTTTTTGTGTAAATTATGTATCTTCCTATATTTAATTTATATTAATCTATATTTGCATATTATGCATATATTATTATGCATAACATATGTAAGGTCTACGCCAGGGTACTGGAGAAGAGGGTACGGTCAATGGTTGAGCCTCAGATCGAGGTGGAGCAGGGCGGTTTTCATCCCGGACGTGGAACCGTGGACCAGCTCTTTACCCATGCAGGGGTGCTGGAGGGGCCGTGGGAGTTAGCCCATCCAGTCCACATGTGTTTTGTGGATTTGGAGAAGGCTTACAACCGTGTCCCCAGGGGCATCCTGTGGGGGTGCTCCAGGAGTACAGGGTGGATGACCCCTGCTAGCAGCGATCCAGTCTCTGTATTGAAGGAGAGCCGGTCTGGTCTGCGTAGTCGGTAATAAGTTGGACCTGTTCCCGGTGAGGGCTGGACTCCACCAGGGCTGGACTCCACCAGGGCTGTCCTTTGTCACCGGTTCTGTTCATGACTTTTATGGGCAGAATTTGTAGGTGCAGCCGGTTGGAGTTCAGGGGCGGAGGGATCTGGTCTCTGCTCTTTGTGGATGATGTGGTCCTCTTAGCTTCATCGAGCAGCGACCTCCAGCTCTCACTGGGGCGGTTCACAGCCGAGTGTGAAGGACTGGGACGAAGGTCAGCACCTCCAAGTCTGAGGCCGTGGTCCTCAGCCGGAAAAGAGTTGTGTTCACTCCAGGTTCAGGGGGGAAGCCCTGCCCCAGGTGGAGGAGTTTAACTTTCTAAAATAGTCAAAAATTGAACCAAATAAAAAAACTAATTCAAAATAACAAAAATGAACAAAGTACAAACAAAAATATTTCCTAAACTACAGTATATGGACATAAATATTGGGACACATCATGTCTCCAGCTGTAAGATGTCCTGTTGATGAGGATTGGACACAGAAACATCAATATTAATAATCAATAGGATATTGATTCAATATAAAACTATATTCTGACATTAGTCATTATTGTTTTGTATCCCAGACCCCTGTTAGAACAGAAACACCTGGATTCAATGTGTCCACAGACTTTTGTCCATATAGTTTCTATTTTGTTCATTCCAGTTTGATTCTTCTTGGAGTACAAAGTGAAAGTCTTGTTGACGTCTTAGCAGATGAATGCGATCTCTGTGGGACTCTTTTAATCTCAACACCTCAGCAGTTGAAGTCCGTGTCGGTGCTAATGAACCCCTCAGGGTTTCATGTCCAACCATGACACCAACGCTTGTGACGACGTGCTGGAAACTGCGCCGTCCGTCCTGATGTGCTGTTGGTCTGTCCTCGGTCTCTGCAGGAGCTGGAATGTGGACGTTTATCAGTTCATTACACCCTCCCCTCGTCTCCATCCGTGGCAGAGATCCTCGCTGTAATTGCTCACCTTTTTTGTCTCAATTATAGTGTTGTTCTTTTCAGACCTCAGACCTTCAGCCGGATGGAGCGCCCACCTTTTACGTTATTGATTCTGTTGTCCACAAAAAAGTGAAAAAACAGCTGCTTCTTTTCACCGTCAGACTGAATTCCACTCGACCTGTTCATGTGTCGAGTTACAAACACCACCCAAAACTGATCCTCCAGACAGTTTCATGTCACCTATGGTAAAATGTCACCCAGTGGGATGGACCGCTGCCTTCGGGACACAACGGCGGCGCTGAGGTCGGTTCACCTGGAGCTTTGATCCAGGAGGACGTGAATGGGCGGATTAGACTTTACAGGTCTCCAAAGGGACGGACGGGGTTATTTTAACACCTCCCTCAAGACAGACTGGACGGTGGGTGGATGTTTACACTCAGTCACAGCCGGATTAAACCGGCTTTAAAGACATCTGAGGTTTAACGGCACCTGGTGGTGACATTTCAGATTACAACTGAACTCCACTTCCTCTATGGTGGCCGCAAAAAATGAGGAAATGATTCTCAGCCAATAGGATGTTTACGTTCATAGTGGGAGGCAGTAGAGAGAAAACAAAACACAGTGACAGACAGTGGTGAGTCACTGTAACGTCTAGTCTGCCCTCAGTCCAACATGGAAATGAGAAACAACGCCAGGGGTTTGACCCTCTATAACATGGGTGCCAAACATACGGCCCATGGGCCAAAACTGGCCCACCAAAGGGTCCAATCTGGCCCACAGGATGAATTTATGAAATGCAAAAATTAGACTGAAGATATGAGCAATCAATGATGTTAAAATTATTTTAGTTCAGGTTCAACATTCAGACCAGTATGATGTAAAGTGGACCAGACCAGTGGAATACTGTCATAATAACCTAGAAATAATGACAAATACACATTTATCTCTTTGTTTTAGTGTAAAAAAAAAAGTGAAATGACATGACAATATTTAGATTCACACACTAACCTTTCACAAAAAATGTGAATAACCTGATCGTGGTAGAAAATGGAGGGGATGACCCAGGATCTGTGCAGCAGATACTGAGTGTTCACTCGGGTTGTCCATACATGTCACACCTGCACCAAAGACACGGAGCAGAGTGTGATTGTCTTCCAGAATGAAACGGAACATTTCCATGTATTCATGGGGCGTGGTGACAGCTGAGGAGTCCCCGCTTCATCGACCCATTGACTCATCTGTTCATCAATGCATCATCGTGCGTCACCGCTTTACTTTGAAGCCTTGAATTAGTTGGAGGGTAAACACAAAGGTGGATGATGTGAAGACAGACAACAGCTGAGGCCTCATTTAGTCCTGAAATGAACAGATGATGTGGAGGTTTGGTTCTGTTATTGACACTTCTGGGGTTTAAGGACATCTTCACTTTCATTTGATGTGACATTTGTGACCTTGGAATAAAATGAACCTGCAGGAGAACATTTACACCAGAAGATAAATCAGCCTCATCAGTACATCTCCTACTTCCTGTCAACAATTTGATATTAACATGAAACCTGCATTTCGTTTAATACATTATCATGTAAATTCTTTTTAAAGAACAGTGTGGAGCCAAAGTGAACCTAGTGTAACTTTTAATAACTCTGTCCTGTTCACTAAACGTCGATTTGTGTGTCTGTCAAGTTCATTCCCCTCAATCATACGTCTCATAGGTTGTTTTGAGACGTTCTGTGATCCGATTGGACAGAGGATGCTACCAGTTCCCGCCCCTTCAGAAGAGTGATTGAAATGCAACATGGAAACTACGCGAATAAAACTTAGAAAATATTAATATAATAACGAAAAGGAGGGTTAAAGTTCTTCCAGCTTCATCTGTAAGTGTTCGGGAGGTGCAGTAAGACGGGCCGATGTGAGCAGCAGCCTGTGGGCAGTGGCTGAACTTTTTCCCGACCGTCACCCCGACGGTGAGTTTTTCAGCTGAGCTAATGCCTGCTAGCTAACTGTTTGCTGCTGTGAAGGCCTTTACACACAGGGGTGATTATTTTTTGTACTATTACTTTCACTGTATTTTCTTGAACCATTGTTTATGTTGTGGATACTTCCACCAATGACGAGCATATCACGTAGCGAAAAAGCGAAGATTTATTGTTCGGCACGCCGATTCTTACTGAAGTTTTTCCGCGTCTTGACGTCATCAACCAATTATCTGTCAGAAAGGTGTCACATGTTAAAACAAAATGGCGGAGCCGGAATTTTTGATTTAACATGAATCGCACAAACGATGAAGAGAAGGTCAACATGAGCAGCCTTTTACCAAACACCCAGATAATTACAACAGTAAAATAAATCAGTTAATTTTAAGAGTCTAACAACTGCGATGTGATATTTATGAATTGAGTTTAGAGAAGTTATGGACTTCATTTCCCATGAGCACCTGCATGAAATCCAGGGTTGTTAGAGATCATCTTATTTGGACTTGTTTTGTACTCATTTAGGTTTATTTGTGTATATGAAGGACCTCATTGGAAACTGTGGTGGAATGAGAGAGGAAAAACCATTAATTTCATTGAACTGAAGGAAGGATTTGGACAAAATGTTACAACAATAATACATGATATCAACAACTATTAGATAAATCTAATAAAACATATTATTTCTTAATTTGAAATGATAATGATTCAGGGTTCGAGTGAAAGTTGAAGAAACCAAATAAGGACAAATGTGATTTAAATGATGATAAAGATGCAACAAAACAGAAACTATAGCTACAGACAAAAATCATGTCACATAAATGATAAAGATAATGAAATGAAGGATAACAACCCAACAGGTCAGGATAGTGAGGAGTTTCTGTAATGCAAACTTTATGAACTTCAGTCTGAGTTTGTACCATTAGTGTGTTTTTACCTGGACACTGGACTCAGATCCAGCAGATCAGAGAATATTGGATCACACAGATGGAGATATCCTTCAGAAGAAGCTCCAGGTGATGTTGAATCCATGATTATTTCTGCCAGACAGCCTGGTGTGAATGTATTCACATATTTTATTCAACAAGTATTGGCATCGGCACAGATGTGGATAGTTTTAGTGGTTTTATATTTCTCATTTTGGTGTTATTTTCAAACCTTTGGTGTGTAAAGGCCTTAAAGCTGCAGTTTTGTGCATACATTTTATTGAATGTAGCCTCTGAATCAACAACTGGAGGCTGATGAACACCTGAAAAAGCATTGAAACAATCGGAAACATTTATTTAACACTTACTGAAAACTATGGATGCACAGTAGCTATGGGACAGTTCATAGTTGGCTTAGACACTGATCATTTACTCATAGTGTTTATTTTAAGCAGCTTAAACTATAGCCGTTCCAACGTTATCATCAGGAACAGTATTAGACTACAGGTATGTTTGTTTTGGTTACTTTCTGAGCTCCTGAATCTGACACCTGTTTTCCTTCTTATCCAAGAACCTAAACATCGATGTCATCAGAGGAACCCGTCCATTCCATGTGAAGTCGTCTAGTTTGGTAGGAACCACAGAACTACCACTGACCCACAACACCAGACCGCAACCATAGGATGAGCTCTGGAACAACACTGTATAATAATATACATTATAATACAATATAAGTAATCATAGAACAGAATCAGTCGTGACATTTTCATCATATTTCCATAACAGATTGGTTCTGATAATTTTAAAAATGTATTATTTGATGTAGTTATTTTGGTCATTCAGATTGTTCCATAAGATGGTTCCTTTCACAGACACAACCTTCCATCACTGTCATCCTGAATCTTGGTTTTTTGAGGATGTCTGTTCCTTTTAGATTGTAGTGACTTTTCCTCTCTTCATCATTACTATGCACACATGAACACCCACCCTGCAAACCTACATACTTGTCCATAGACTGCTACTAAATATAGGAGATATATATAGAAAATAAACTAAAAACCATCATCTAGTCCTGAATAAACTGCAGCTCCTTGTCTTCATCAAGACAAGTGTTTGGCGAAGGGAAAAGCAGCTTATAATGACATCAGATAGAGCACACCTGTGTTTTTCCAAGCAAGGTCTCATGGGAAATGTGGTTTGTAATTAGAGCTGGCTTCAACTGTACTGAGAGAAAGAGAAAATCAACCTGAGCAGAAAGAATCCAGGAGCTGTGACGTGATGAGTCATGTTTGTGGAGCGTTGTGTGAGTTTGGACAGTGATTGATAAAGTGTGGATTTTATTTCCCATGAGCACCTGCATGAAGTCCAGGTGTCTTCTGTTATTGTCTCTGTTATGTTCTTCTTCATAGGCTTGTCTTGGGTTGTTTCGATCAAACTTTATTATAAATCTATAGAGAAATGAGATGTAAAAACCTGTAGCATTTCTACAGTAAAACATATCATCACAAGTCTGCAATCGTTATTTTTAAAAGTTTAGATATGACAAAAACACACCAAACAATGGAATAAGATGAGACTGAATGAAGAAAATGGTGTAAAAGACAAAACATGACCGCTACAGAAAAAGAAGAAAACACCATAAAATACCAAACAAGATGAAAACCATTAAAGACAGCTGATGTAAAATATGTACACATAAGACTGTGTACATGTACTGTGAAAACGTGCAAATCACACAAAAGGTGCAAGAAGGCAGAAACATAAACAAATATGCAGCAAAATTGACCTCAAATGTGTAAGAAAATAAAAAACACAAGGCAGAAACCACGAAAAAAGCAAAATGACTAAATATGCACCAAGATGCACATTATGTAAAAAGGCTAAACTGATGCACAAGAGGAAAAAAACAGCATTAAAAGTGTAAAACATAGGATGTACTGAGACAGACACCATCAGATTCACACTAGTGACATGTGACTAAACATCAAGACTACTCTAATGATAAAATGTCCACCATCTCAATACACAAGAAGAAAATGAAGTAAAACAACAGAACATTGAACTGTTTTATCTCAAAATAAGACCAATGTAAACCTGATTCTGTGAATATGTTTCAGGTTCATAAAAGCTGCTGTGAGGAGCTGCTTGTGCTCCTTTTCTTCAGTGGTTTTGCTTTACATGATCAGTGAATTAAATATAGAGAATACAGGATTTATACTGACAAATGTGAATACAGAGGATAATGTTAGAATAAATGGTGATAAATCACATTCTGAAGGTTAAAATATAGAGGACAAAAATTATTTGGGAATTGACACAAAAGTCGCTCTGGGTCTTTATGGGTTAAAATGAATCATACATTCAGAACGTGTCACCACAGACATGTCAGGGGTTAAAGGGTTAACTTCTGCATCTTTGAGTTTAAAATAGAACTAAAGCACGTAGACTGGATGGGATGTTGTGATCTAAAGCCATTTGGCGTGGAGCTCATTGGGGTGTCGACCTGCCGTGAGCGCCGGTGAAGGAGGCGCGTTAGTGTCAGATTCCTGGTGTTGTTGTTCAGTCCATTAGGCAGCTGCTGTACGTTCCCTCAGGACACAGCGCTCACTTAACATGTTTGTTTTTCTCTGGGCTTTTGTTGGACTTAATGATGTGACACGTGCACAGACACTTCCTGGTCTCAAAGGGAAACGCACGACTGTATTTAAAGACCAGATCCTCCCAAAACGCCAGCATTTCACACATTACCTTCAAATATTTATACAAACACACGCCTGACATGATGAGGTGGTGGTTCTAGAGCAGGGGTATCCAACATGTGGCCCGTGGGCCAAAACCGGCCCGCCAAAGGCTCCAATCCGGCCCAGAGTGCAAATATTCCACTGAAGTAGTCTCCACAACCCGACCCATATGATCTAAAGTTGAATAATGACCTACAAATAATGACTACAATGTAAAAGAAAAAAACATTACGTCATGTCCATAAATAATGACAACTCCAACATTTTCTCTCGGTTTTAGTGCAAAACATAACATTAAATTATGGAAATATTTACAGTAATAAATTATCCTTTAACACATATGAACAAAGGTATCCATGAAGAGTGAGGGAGGGAAGGTCAGGGTTTAGTTTGGTCCTGACGTGTGTCTAATGTTTGACGAGGCAGACGAAGGTCAAGAGAAGACGAAGAAAAAGAGTCAGGGTGGTTGGTCCTCCGTCTCCATCTCATCTCCATTATCTGGAACGATATGATGGAGAGCCGGAGTCGACTCCAGCTGAAGAAGACTAATCATCTTTTCATTACGGTGCGAAAAGGCCGAGGAGGAAGTGAGGAGAAGGAAATGAATGAATCGGAGATGAAGACGGATGGGGGGGGGCGACTACTGGGATGGACTGAAATACATGCTCATTTCCATCTGCATAGAAAATAAAAAAAAACTGTACAATCATTTTTACTGGGCACATTGATCCACTTCTGGAATAAAATCAGTTCTGATGGAGTCGAAGATCAATACAAGTCTGAAGTCAGTTTTACATGAAGACTCATGACTCCAGCCTGTTCTTCATTATGTTTTTAGTTTCACAAAACTATCTCAAAAGTCATAAAACTGAAACAACAGTAGCTGTATTCTCTCGGCGCCAAACACGTCTAAAGTACCAGTGATGTCAAAGGTGGTAGAGAAGTGGCTCCTGTCGTTTGTCCACATCCTTACAGCGGATCTGTCGACTGTTGGTAGTTGTGTGGGCTTGTTCACCAGTGGGAGACGGGAACTCATGGTTTGGCTGTAAATGTCACATGTGGTGTGTAAAAAGGCTAAGTAGATGTAAGACGTTAGTATGTTGTGTATTCATGCATTTGGTTCAGGGTCGATATGTAGGATTTCTACTGTAGAATATTAAGAAATGAGCTAAAGTGTTTATTCTAAATATCAGTGAAGTTCTGTCACAGATGTACAATGATACACCAGTTGTGGGTGCGGCGGTCCAAGGCTCCGTCTGCAGCCGCTAGCACAGAGCTGCTAACGTTAGCTGCAGAGTTTAAGAGCCAACAGGCTAACAAACATCAGCAGTTCCCACCGGTCACTGTGCTATGGTAAACGTCTGTGATGTGAAGCCCAGCCGTAGGGGTAGGTTAGGGTAGACCAGGGTGCCGGTCCACATGAAAATGTCCCCTGGATGAAAACTGATGAATTTTCATTGTGCTACTAAAAATGTTGTGTGCTACAATTTTTTTCAGCATGGTATCACAGTGGTACTTGGAGAAAGGCTAAGTGTCGAGCCCTGGCTCTGGTCCCAGACTGACCCCTGCTGGTCACAGTCTGGAACATAGACCCACTTAAACCTAGTGGTGTCTTTGTGACGTAGGACCACTTAAACCTAGTGGTGTCTTTGTGACGTAGGACCACTTAAACCTAGTGGTGTCTTTG
>JAPQRQ010000011.1:17549809-17561688 GCA_037367365.1 Apogon talboti | reverse complement strand
TTTGGGACATAGAACCACTTAAACCTAGTGGTGTGTTTGGGACACAGGACCACTTAAACCTAGTGGTTTGGGAAACCCCTTAGTTATTGATATTAATGATTTCTGTGACTTGTTGTTTGTTAATTGTCCATGTTTAAGGCAAAGGCTGAGATGAATCATTACCTTGTTTGACTAAAAATAACTGACACCAGTTGGTTTACAGGTTTACTCATCACTACAAGATATACGATACAATGGGTCACATGTTGCATACTGTATATCTGTGCATTATACCATATGTACTGTTTTTATTCATTTATTTTTTAAACGATGTAAATTCAATCTCCTACACCTAGTTAACGGCTGAGATGAATCATTACCTAGTTTGTCTAAAAATAACTGTGCCTTGGATTAAAAATTAAATATATTCTGTAGTAAATCCAGGCAAATAAATGCTATATCAGTACCATAAGTTTTCAAAGGTAAAAATCATATGATCCATAGTAATTATTAGTTAATATTTATGAAGTTTTCATGAAATCTTTGAACTGATGAAAGACTCTAGATCCACCTTAAGTGGAAGTTTTTGTTGTGTCGTCAAACAGCAGAATAAAATGTTTCAGTTTGCAATGAACATTAGGGACATTTATGTAGAAACTAGTGTTTGGACTGAAGGCAGTGGGTTATTGTATACACACACACATATATATATATATATATATATATAAAAAGATTCTTTTGAACATTAAAGAGAGAATTCCCTTGTTGAGTCACTTCAAACTCATTTATAGAAACACATTTAATTCACATTTTGTATCACGTAAATTAAATTCAGTTTTAAGTGACATTTAAACAACTTTTATTTGATCCGTGTCTCAAAGATGCAGATAATAAACTGATCGACTCAAAAAAGAGTGAATAATATATGATTTTCAAAATATGTTCTTTATTTCAATTAACAACAAAAAATGAAAACAGCGAACTCTCCCAAAATATGAAATGATGGTAAAAACGGTGGAGAGTGTATTAAAAAAGAGGCACGATGAAATGACATTCACAAACAAACTAACAGCTTATTGTCACTTCTTTTCTTTTTGTACAAACAGAAAAGAGGTAGAAACTAAACCATTTGGATTCTGCTTTGGACAGGTTTGGTTAAAAAGACTAAGGACGAGGACGTGTGAGGTGATTATGGACATGATCATCTGAGTCAACCTTAAAGGGACACATGGAGGAGTTCTACATGATGGTTTGAACTCCAGATGTTCCATAAACAAGGAAGCCAGAGCACAGTTAGTGTCGTCGTCTTCTTTTAGTTTGTGAGTAGATATTTGTATACACCACGGCAGCTCCGTCTGCAGTATTTGAGGAGGTAATGCAGGACACACACACCAGGGACCATGTCAACTCTACCAAAGCCATGCACATGCACACAGAGGAGCCGCTGTTATGGTCAGACAGGCCGCTGAAGAACCGGACCTTCTGGTGCTCCGGTCTACACAAGAACCTTTTGATGCACTTAGTTTCAGAAGGCTTCTAAAGGTGGTCTTCTCCAGACCACATGAGGGCGTCTCTAAAAAAGGATCATCTGAGTTTTAGCGTGTGGACTGCTCTGACCTGCTCAGACCCAGTGTGGGTTTCACAGCTTCAAACAAAAAACCAGCTGTCCACTGTAAAGGACATTCCATCAAATGATCAAAGATGCATCTGAAGAAACTGTTGCATCAGGATGTTTCTGACGTTAGAGTCCAAGAAGTCCAAAGGTGTACCGTCCTGGGTCTGAGGAGGTCAAATGTCTGATTAATAAAACCATAGTTTAAAAAATCCAAATGCATTTCAACTTGAGCCCAATTCTGACAAATAAAGTCAATGTAAACAATCGAGATACTTATTTTCCTAAGTCATGCATGAAAGGGTTAAGTGTTGAAAAGTGAAGACCCTGATCTGAGCGTGTGTTGGTTCCTGAAGACACATGTGGTTGGACCAACGTTCACGGTTTCGGTTTCCATGTCTTTAAGGTGCTTTGGTTTTTGTATCGAAGCCACTTTTGGTGAAACTGTTTTTAAAACAGGAGGTGAAACTCAGAGAAAGAAACTGCACGTTCAAGATTAACATTGGAATGTAGGTGTTTTGAGAACGAAGTGGAACACTGACAAGATAAAAGGGTCATGGCGTCCCTCAGGTTGTAAACATGTATATATGTTCTGTTTCCCATCTCTGGTAGAACTTCAGTCTCTTCTAAGTTCAGCCTTTTCTCCTTTATTTCCTGGAAACTTTACAAATTATTTCCTTGGACTTAGTAAAAAATTTAAAAAATACTTTTTTTTCAGGTTTTTCTTTTGTTTGTCTTGTGAACTTCAGATTTTCTGGTAAACTGTTTTTGGGCTTTTTTTCACAGATTTATCAGTTTTCTGGTAAATTTCTGGTAAATTAAAGTTGTTTTCTCATACCGTTTTCCTCCTGTTTTTCTCATTAATGTTTTTGTTATAAATCTGAGTTTTCCAGTTGGTTTCTGTGTTTTTCAGATAAATTGGGCGTTTCCTAATGTATCTGTTTTCCTCATACATGTAGTTTTTCGTTGTAATTTTATCAGTTTACTTTTCCCAAATTACGTTTTTACTAAATTTCAGTTTCTGGTAAATTTACCAGTTTTTTCCCTGTAAATTTGCATTTATATGAAAATATAATTTAATATGTTCTTTAAGTATTACTCCCTTCTTTCTTAAGTGTTTATTTGACCAGATTTCTTCCTAATATTTCATTGTTGCTTTGGAAAATTAATCCTATTTTGTTGTCAACTTTACTAGGCACATTACAAGTCATTTTAATTCACCTCAGACGTTCCGGATTTTCTTTTTCCGTATTAAACCGCGCTGTGACGTCTTTAAACTGAGCGTCTTCTATAACTGACCATACAAATGTGGTTACAACTGAACATACATTCATACAATAAAACACTTGAATGTTAATATATGTGTAAAATCCACCATCATCTCCCTCACTCTGAATGAAACCCTTGAGTCGTCTGACAGTAATATTCATGAGTTACTTTCACATCTCCAGCTGATGGACTCATGTGTCCGGTGGATCTGAAGGCCAACCCACGGCACCGCTCTGCTGTCAACGGCACAAGGAGCTGGTTTTCATTCTCATCAGCCCAGAAGACCATGTTCAGATAACAACAAAGCAGAAATCATCCTAGACCAACCGCCTGACCACATGTGACCTGGCAGCTTCTACCGTCCGTTTCAGGGAACACTTGTTTAGATCAACAGTCGAATCCGTCAAACACCTGCTTGGATGGCCTTGTAAACCGTCGCCATGAATCTGGAATCAACAGGAAACGTGAACCCACCACACTCTGAAAAGCCACCCTGTCATGCACCGCCGTCGTCGTCGTCAGCCCATGAGTCTCAGGATGAAGATGTGGACCGACTCCTGACTCCCTGGGTTTCACGTACGCCGACGACTCAATGGTTTATATTTGGGTTTAGAAAATGTCCAGATGTTCTGAGGGAAACTGAAAAAAACAGGAAATGGATGAAAGATGAGCAAAAATGGACACATGGAGACACTTAGAACTCAGAAATGTGGGTTCTCTTTAATGTGGGTTCTTTTTTTTAACGTGGGTCCTTTTTTTTTTAGCGTGGGTTCTTTTTTTTACTGTGGGTTCTCTTTAACGTGGGTTCTTTTTTTAAATCTGGATTCTTTTTTTACTGTGGGTTCTCTTTAGTGTGGGTTCTTTTTTTTAATGTGGGTTCTTTTTAACGTGGGTTCTTTTTTTAAACGTTGGTTCTTTTTTTAAACGTTGGTTCTTTTTTTTAACGTGGGTTCTTTTTTTAAATGTGGGTTCTTTTTTTAAATGTGGGTTCTTTTTTTTAACGGTTCTTTTTTTAAATGTGGGTTCTCTTTAACGTGGGTTCTCTTTAACGTGGTGCATAAACCCAGACTATAATCTGCCTGTTCAGTTGTACCTAACTCCTCCTGCTCATGTGACTGTGGTTGTTTCAGATATGGACTCGTCTGTTGTTAAACCCCTTTAAACTTACACATGAGGGTGCTCATGGTGGAGCTTCTTACCTGATTATCTTTTCTCTTTGTCCATGTTGTCAGTCTGTGCCTGGAAGACAGAAATCCTGATGAATGACATGATAAACCTGCCATGATGTTGAAGCTGAAAACTACCAAACATTCAACAGTTTTCAGGATTTTGACCCTTTAAATGCCTGTTTAATTATCTGAATTCTGAGTGATTTATTAAAAAACACACATAATGTAATATTGCCCATAAAATAAACAGTAGGGGGATGGAATATGGGTTGTGACTAGAGCCTTGGATATGTTTAATCAACTGAACAGATGTGATGTCATCAGTATTTGTTCTGTGGTGTCAGATACTCCCTCTGGTTCCCTTGTGTGCATAAAGGGCCCATTGACTTCCATTAGAACCACCTTTTTAATCTCTCTGCTGTTCCATTATGTAACTGTACATTCTGTCAACATGTTCTGAAGAAGAAAACTACTGATATGGGACATTTGTACTGTACTTCACCACTTTCAACTATTTTCCCACTGAAGGCTGATGTTATGGGGCCGTATGACCACCAAGAGACCCAAATGTGAGGGGTGTGTGTGTGTGTGTGTGTGTGTGTGTGAATTCTGCCGGTAGATTCTGGACACTGGACTCTTAACGGTGGTAAAACACTCATAACAGCGTTGGGAGTGGAGGACGCCGTGTCCATCATACCGACCTGCTGAGACTCCGACGTGGTCCGGCTCTTTGGCTCCGCCTCCATGGGAGACGTGGGAACACTCCGGTCAGAGTCGGATACGAGCAGTGTCCGTCGTTCCCGAGTCGGTTTATCGCAAACCGTCTTTGTTACACGGAACCTGAGGACGGAAGGAAAGGCATTAGATTTACTCCGAAATGACCAGAATACGATGTAAAGCAGAGACCATCTTTGACATATTCTGGTCCTTTTTTTTCCCGTTCATCTTCTGTTGTTTCTGTCCTGTTGCGTCTTTCTCCAACTTTAACCAAATCATCAGCCTTAATCTAGTGCATCCATCTAATTTACTACCCTCAAAAATAAATGCACATGCACAACAACTGCTCTAATAATAGTGGTAGTTAATGGACAGATATTGAAGTTTTAATTCCGTGTCTGCCTTTGATCCCAGATGTTTGTCCACGTGTCCAACCCCAGTCATATCTTATGGACACTACAGAAGAAGAGCTGAAACCACACCTTCACACCCTCACACACACCTGCCCACCGCCAGCACGGTGACCTCTCCGCAGTGGCTCCGCCTTAGCTCCGCCCTCCTCGCCGACGGCTTCCTCATGAGCGGCCACTTCTTCTGGCTGCAGCGGGTGCAGATGTTCTTGTGCCCGCCCACCCCTCCGATGGTGTGCAGGTGGTTACAGGTGTGTTTGGCCACGCCCGGAGGAGCCCCCGGCGACACGGGGGTCACAGGGGGGGACGGCGTCGCGGGGGAGGTCGGGGTCAGCGGCGGCCTGAGGACGACACAGAGGGACGTTAGGACAGAACGCGGAAACGCAGATTTGGTTGAAATACGTCAACAGGTTTATAGAAAGATGGAGAGTTGTAGAAAGAAAACACATCACACACATACGAAGGGTTATCGAGCCAATCAAGTGAATATGAAACCTCAGGAAGACTAAAGAACCTACAAAACCCAGTCCAAATGGAACAGTACCAGCCCATATGAAGGCAGAGGAGACTGCACCTCCATGGAGTTTACTAAACTAGTCTACATTGATTAGTACATTTTTGTTCAGTTCATTTTCATAATGAGTCCATATTTGTTCATTTTCTACATACTTTGTTTCATTATGTTGTATATAAATTAGATGTATCTCCCTGTCTAATGGTTTTGTACATTTGTCTCTATTGTCTGTCATTTCTTCTATATTTCATCTGTTGTTCATATTTGTACATTTTGTGGAATATTTTGGTCAGGTTTGGACCGTCGGCTGAAGACGGCCCGGCGGACCAACTCTGGGAACATGCGAGTGCAGAAAACCATCAGCACCTTGTGCTGTTTGTCACCAACGCTGCAGCTTCATCTGGTCCAAACAGTCACAGGATGAGGACGAGGCAGGACGTCCATTTACCTCGGCTGGGGACCAGACCTTCACAAACTCTGAGTATGTAGTAGAACCTGCACCTGGAACCTTCAGGGTTCTCACAGTGCAGCATGTCATACTGTCATCACTATTTACCACTTTAATTTAATTTATGACTTTAGTGTTGAAACAGTACAACTTATCATAATAATAATAATAATATCAATAATTAATATTTAATATAATAAATAATTAATATTATCATTATTGTATTAATAATGTAGATCACCTATGTATTTATCATTATTATTACTATTACTGTAATTAGATAGTTGGAGAAGATAAATATATGGATCAGAAGATGGACCCTTCTGGAATCAAACAGTTAACTATTAATGAGTGAGTATATGACAGTGGGACAGGTAGAGACAGAGAGGAGACTAACCCTTTGACAGGTAGGAACAGGAAGGACACAAACCCTTAACAAAGGGATCAGTAAAGTTCTATTGATTGTAACTGTATCTAAACCTTCTACCACTGTATACTGATGTGAATATATATGGTAGTGTGTATACTATATAGCATGTATATAACTGTGTATATGGTGTACACACATATATACATATATATATATATATGTGTGTGTGTGTGTGTGTGTGTGTGTGTGTGTGTATAGAACTGTATATTGTGTATAGAACTGTATAGTGTGTGTATAGAACTGTATATAGAGTGTGTATATAACTGTGTATATAACTATATAGTGTGTGTATGTAACTGTGTATATAGTGTGTATATAACAGTGTTTTTATAACTGTGTATATTGTGTGTGTGTGTGTATGTATATGAGTGTGTTGTGTACTTAGCTGAAATAAGTAAATGTCATGTATTGAAACCTGTGTTTTAGTTTCATAAACACAGACTGAATCTGTTTTTAGACGTACATGTTGTAAATCCAATGTATTTGTTTGTTTCTAAACTGATCCAAGTCCCTTCCAGTTCCCTGTCCTATTTCCCCTCCGCCCCAGTGGATTCTGGTGAAGGATCCATGCCAGAAACTGGCCGACGCCGGCCTCCATGCCCCCCCATAATCCCGCGGTACCGGAGGATACGGGGGTACTGTTGCATTCTGGGACGGCGTTTAGTGGCTCAGCCTCAATCAACCCCCATCCAATGTGGACAGGCATCAGAGGTTGGACATGGCCTGGTTCATGGATGGGGCTTAGCCAGGCCTGTGGCTCCACCTGCTGGTTCAGAGTGGAAGTGCAGCCATTTGGATCCATGTGATGAAGGTAAAGCCAACACTCGTACATGAACCACATTCATTAAATCTGAGCCTCTGTCAGTGGATGTCATGTAGGTTCTATTTTTAATTCACTCATCATGTACACTCAAAGGTTATTAGATCTAAACTGAAGAAAAGCGAGATAATCCATCATTAACTGAACATAAAACAAAGCCATTGTAGCTCAGTAGATGTTTGTGGTGGATGTTTAACCCTTAGATGGACAACGGTCAGGTTCTTTTATTCTGATTTGATGTAATTATACTTGTTGTATGACTTCCATAGGTGAGTCCACATGACCCCATTCACTGATTCTACAGTAAAACCAAAGGACTCACTGAAAGGCTGTGGACTGGGTTCTGTTCCTGTTAGAGACTATAGATAGGTGTTAATCAAACTTATATATACATACTATATATAGTTTGATTAACAGCTTTTCAGAATATTTGGAAAAACATTTAAAATTTAAAAAAAATTTGAAAAAATAAAAGAAATATAATAAAATATTTCAAAGATGAAATCATTCTTTTGTGGACCTAAATATAATCCAAATGATTATTTTTAACTGACAAATAAAACTGATGTTCATTGTGAGTCCCGTGCCACGCAGCCGTAATTTAAGTATTTTTACCCAAATGTTATTTCTGTCAATGGTCCCATGTGTCATGTGACAGTACTGACCTATTCATACATGGACATCAGCGGTTCAGTTTAAAGACAGAGACTATTGGACAGGACATGTGTCCCCAGGTTGATCTGACCAACTGAAATAAGGTCAGTACAGGCCGTGAATACTTCAACCCCATTGGTCAGTTCAACAGTCTGGAAAAGACAGTACTAGTACCAATCAACAGTGGTTCTCTACAACTTCAACAGCAGAGTTGAAGGGTTTCCCACCGATGTGGGGTCAACTCACCCGTCTGAGTCGATGCTGTTGTCGTGAACCATGGCTTTGAGGGCGTCGGAGTTGGCTGAAACAGACGACACCAGGATGAGGAGATCAACACAATGAGTCAATTAAGCACGGCCTCGCCTCAGTGACTCTAAAAGCTGATTGGAAGAGGGACGCGGCTGATTCCTTGATGTAATTAAATGCCACATGATGCGTTTACTGCCTGGACTGAACATTTCCTCTGAGACCGAGCGACTCAAATGTGGATTTAACAATCCCAACTGGATTTCCCTGAGGCCGTGATGCGTTCACTGACTTCACTTCACGATGAGATAAAAAGTAAAGTTGACAGGAATGATGTGTTGAGTTCAGAAGGACATGAGGGAGTCGGACCATGTTTATACAACCACCAAAGAAAAGTCAGCTTCACTGACGGGTGTTAGTCAGGTTATTTACCCTACAGTTAGACGGAAATAAATAAACTCATTTATTATGACAAACTGAAGTTAAACTGTAAACTCTAGAATGAATCTGAAAAGTCCATAAATACTGATGGTGTTTGCGCTCAAACAGTCCTTCAGATTAAAAGCCTTTTTCTACTTCAACCATAGTTTCCCATTTTGAGCCAATATTATACCTGAAAATGAAAACTTTATTTATTCATGATACCACAGTCCTCTTCAAAGATTACCTGCTTGACCAACTCAAGGTCCAACATGTGGTCATTCAATGACAACTTTAGCCCAAACTGTCCACCCTGTCACTCACATTTACATGCATTTGGCCGTAACAGGGTGGACATACATGTTTCATATTTTGTGGTCTGTTTGTACTTTGTCTGTTTGAGAAAAATATAGTAACAATGTGGAACAACCTAAAGTTAAGTGGAAAATCTCAAGGTTTTTTTTGACATTTTGAGGCTGAACGGCAACTTATGGTGATACAGACCCATAACAATAACAACAATAATAATAATAGAAACAATAATAATAATAGTAATAGTAATAATAATAACAATAATGATAATAACAACAATAATAAAAATGATAATGATGATAATAATAGTAATAGTAATAATAATAACAATAATGATAATAACAACAATAATAAAAATGATAATGATGATAATAATAATAATAGTAACATATTAACAACAATGATAATAACAATAACAATAGTAATATAATAATAATTATAACAATAATATTAATAAACAATCAACCACTGCTTTTACTGAATGTTCATTTGAGTTTATTCTAATTCCAGATGTTTTTTTGTTTGTTTGTTTTTTCTTGTTTTAATTTCTGTCAACAATAAAAACCCTCATTCACACCTGAAAATGTGTTTAGTTTTTTTTTTATCAGTTTGTTGCTGAGATTCTCTGAGTCTGAAATAAAATACAAATCCAGTTGATGTAGATGCAGTTCCTCATATGACCAGTAGGTGGCAGCGTTTCCCCTGTTCAGTTCAACCATGAACACGGTCATGGAAACGTCCATAAATCCACCAAGACCATTCGCCAGTTAAAGGTCAAAGGTCATGTCTGTTCATTCTTTTCTTACATAAATCCATGGTTTTATACTTTAATAAAACTCAAATATCTGAGATAAAACCAACTGAAAGGTTCAATTAAAGAATGAATCAGTATCAAACGGAGGCGTTCCAGTAAAACAACACAAAGGACAACACTGTGGTTCATGTTCTGGATGAAAAACTCAGAAAGGTTCACAACAAAATATTACAGTCACCTTTAGAGTCTTTCTTGTGATCTGATCACAACAAAACCTCTAACATTTGAAAAGAAGACATGATGAACGTAATCAAAGTTTAGAGTCGACAATAAACTGGAAACTAGTTAGTTTTATTATTTATTTGGACTGTTTTCCTTTATTTTTATTTTATTGTTCATTTGAACTGTTTTCATTTCTGCTTATTTTAATTTTATTTATTTGGACTGTTTTCATTGTTTTGTGCATCATTGTGTTGATTATGTTTCTCATTATTTTGTGAATTTTCCTTATTTTTCTTCATTTAGCGGATGTTGGCTTTAACGACATTAAAGTTGAATATTTATTCCTATACATCTGATTGTATTCCATTTAAAACAAAACAGTTCAATCCATAAATACATGACTTAATTTTCTGTAAAAAACGGAGATGTGTAGAGTTAATGTCGTTAAGTGTTAATGTCGTTAGCGTTGGTGTTGTCATCGTCAGTGTGGTTAGTACTGGTGTCGTTAGCATTGGTATCATTAGCATTAGTGTCATCAGTGTGGTTAGTACTGGTGTCGTTAACATTGGTATCGTTAGCATTAGTGTCGTCAGTGTGGTTAGTACTGGTGTCATTAGCGTTGGTGTCGTTAGCATCAGTGTTGTCAGTGTGGTTAGTACTGGTGTCATTAGCATTGGTATCATTAGCATTAGTGTCGTCAGTGTGGATAGTACTGGTGTCGTTAACATTGGTATCGTTAGCATTAGTGTCGTCAGTGTGGTTAGTACTGGTTTTGTTAGCTTTGGTATCATTAGCATTAGTGTCATCAGTGTGGTTAGCACTGGTGTCGTTAGCGCTGGTCTCGTCAGCGTGGTTAGTTCTGGTGTCGTTAGCGCTGGTGTCGCCAGCGTCAGTGTGGTTAGTTCTGGTGTCGTTAGCTTTGGTATCATTAGCATTTGTGTCATCAGTGTGGTTAGTACTGGTGTCGTTAGCTTTGGTATCGTTAGCATTAGTGTCATCAGTGTGGTTAGTACTGGTGTCGTTAGCTTTGGTACCGTTAGCATTAGTGTCATCAGTGTGGTTAGGACTGGTGTCGTTAGCGCTGGTGTCGTCAGTGTCAGTGTGGTTAATTCTGGTGTCGTTAGCTTTGGTATCGTTAGCATTAGTGTCATCAGTGTGGTTAGTACTGGTGTCGTTAGCTTTGGTATCGTTAGCATTAGTGTCATCAGTGTGGTTAGGACTGGTGTCGTTAGCGCTGGTGTCGTCAGTGTCAGTGTGGTTAATTCTGGTGTCGTTAGCTTTGGTATCGTTAGCATTAGTGTCATCAGTGTGGTTAGTACTGGTGTCGTTAGCTTTGGTATCGTTAGCATTAGTGTCATCAGTGTTGTTAGTACTGGTGTCGTTAGCTTTGGTATCGTTAGCATTAGTGTGGTTAGTTCTGGTGTCGTTAGCGCTAGTGTCGTCAGTGTCAGTGTGGTTAGTTCTGGTGTCGTTAGTGTTGTTAGCGTCAGTGTGGTGGTTTGGTGTTTGTTTCCACTTGTCTACCTTGGTTTTTCATGATGTAATGAACAATCTGTCCAACGGTGTCGTTGTTGTCACTGAAGGTGTCGTTGAGATCTGGAAAAACAGAAACACAACTTCAGAAAATAAAGCTGATTGTAAATTTTGACCAGTTTCAGGACAGAGTTTATTGTTATTCAGTGGAAAAGTAATGGAAACTGCAGTTATTTCTGTTAATAATAACTAATAAACAGAGTTTCTGTATAAATTTAACTGATGTTTTTGTCCAAAATAACGTCCTGTTGAACACAATCATAATCAGCTCTGCAAAAAAATGTAGGAAAGTAATAACAACGTGCCAGTATTTTAGTGAAATATTTACAGTGACCCTGGTCTACGGGTCTACAGTGACCCTGGTCTACAG
>JAPQRQ010000011.1:17360801-17371410 GCA_037367365.1 Apogon talboti | reverse complement strand
TTAACCCTTCGCTCCTCCTCCTTTAACCCTTCGCTCCTCCTCCTTTAATCCTTCACTCCTCCTCCTTTAACCCTTCGCTCCTCCTCCATTAACCCTTCACTCCTCCTCCTTTAACCCTTCGCTCCTCCTCCTTTAACCCTTCGCTCCACCTCCTTTAACCCTTCACTCTTCCTCCTTTAACCCTTCGCTCCTCCTCCTTTAACCCTTAGCTCCTCCCCCTTTAACCCTTCGCTCCTCCTCCTTTAACCCTTCGCTCCTCCTCCATTAACCCTTCACTCCTCCTCCTTTAACCCTTTGCTCCTCCTCCTTTAACCCTTCTCTCCTCCACCTTTAACCCTTCGCTCCTCCTCCTTTAACCCTTTGCTCCTCCTCCTTTAACCCTTTGCTCCTCTTCCATTAACCCTTTGCTCCTCTCCTTTAACCCTTAGCTCCTCCTCCTCTGTACATTTTTGTACATGTTTCTCATTTTGTTGTTTTCATTTGTTGATCATTTTGTCGGTGTTGTTGCAGCTTTTGGCATGAAATTTGGCAGAAACATTTCTTTTTATTTCTATTTTTGAAACCCAGTGTCTTTTACTCTTAGATGTGTTTTATTTTCCCATTATGCATTTTGCACCTTCTGGTCACCCTCATAGACAAAAATGGACACACACAAAAAACTACTATAAAATTAGCATATGTAAATTTTTTTTTTCCTTCTTTTTTTTTTTTTTAAATAAATCACTTAAACAACTTCCCCCTGCTCAAAACTACCAAACATTCAACAGTTTTCAGGATTTTTACCCTTAAAATGTTAATTTAATCATTTGAATTCTAAGTGATTTATTCCAAAAAAACAGAAAATACTGAATATTTTCCATAAAATCAATAGTAGGTGGATGAAACATTGGTAGTGATTAGAGCCTTGGATACATCAAAGATTAACAACTAAATTGATTTGATTGCATTAGTATTACTTCTGTAGTGTCAGATATTCCCCTCTGGTCATCCTCGTGGACATAAATGTGCCATTGACTTCCATTAGAACCACATTTTTTAATCTCACTGCTGTTACACTTTATAACTGTACTTTCTCTAATGTCAACATTTTATTTAGAAGTAGTGATACTTGCCATTTTTACTGTATTTTACCAGTTTCAACCATTTTCCCATTGTAGGCAGATGCATGAAATTCTTGATTTTTTTCTGTTATATTATGGGGCCATGTGACCACCAGGGGCCCAAATGGGATTTGTTTGTGTGTGCGCGCAAAATCATTTTTAAATCAACATCTGATTCATCAGTGTGAACATTTATTGTGCAAACTGTAACATTTTTGAAAGCTTCAACAACAAAAGAGACACAACAGAACATATGAAATATGAATGAATTAGAAACACAAACATACAGGCCTTGGATATGTGACGTATCGGTTATTCAAAGTGACCTTATATTTGTTTAAAGGGCTTTACATCAGGGCTGTATGACTTCATGACTTCATGTGCACTTAGAGACCTGTAGATGAAAAACGAAATGTTTAAGATTAAAATGTGAATAATCTTTGAAACAATAGACTTTTTCCAGTAATCTGACACATAATTTGTTGCTTAAATCCCAGAAATGTGAGAGTTATAAAGATTTGTTTGTAGAGTTTCTAAGGTGGCTCTTTATGGAGGAAACATGGGTGTCTGTGTAACCACCTCTCATTGTGTTCTCAGGTACCGAGCTGTGGCGTCCTGGTCCCGGGTACAGGGCACAGGCATTCCCATGGTAACAGCCGTGGAGATCGTCGTGATCTGGCTGCTGTCTGTGGTCCTGGCGGTTCCAGAGGCCGTCGGATTCAACATGGTGACCTTCAATTACAAGAACGTCACCATAAGAACGTGCATGCTGCAGCCCCGGACTCCTTTCATGACCGTGAGTGTGTGTGTGCATGTGTGTGTGTGTGTGTGTGTGCGTGTGTGAGTGTGTGTGTGTGTCCATGTATGTTTACAGTATGTGACTATATGGGCGTAATTACAGCTGAGTGTGTGTGTATGTGTGTGGTCTTGCGTGTGTCTGTATGTGTGTGTGTATGTTTATAACAGTGTGTTGATAGACATCTCGTCACCATGTATGGTAGACAGCTTCAACGGCTACTGGAAACCTTTGAAAAACTCAAAATTTCAGAGGTTGCAAAAGTGCAACATTCTTAGATTTAAGTAGCAGAGACACTGGTGTACTATTATTTTTTTTTTTTTGGGGGGGGGGGGGGGTGCAGTACCGTTCAAGGCGGCCAAATACCAGTGGCACCAAATGTCCAAAGGTCAGAATAGCAGGAATAACGGGTCAGTTCATTCTGTTGTGTTTTAACAATTTGATCATATGTTGCTTTAGAACTTCAGTTCTAAATAAGATAGTAATAGAGTAACAGTCCAGACTTATTGAGTCTGATATACACTGAGGGAGTGCTGTTCTATATGATACTCTTCTATTTAGGTCAGAGTCAGTGTCCACATTCAGAATACAAAACATCATCATGATTGGTGATAACTGACTTAAACACAGTAAAACTAAAGTAACACACAGGTTTTGATGCCAGGAGCAGAAAACTTTAATGATAGAAAACTAACCATGGAACGTCAAAAGTAGATGATGGACAGTGATTAGATAATTGCAACCTGTATTTAAATAAACCCATGGGAGAAGTGTAGATGGAAAAAAACACTATTAGGTGGCAATATTAAGACCATATACCCTCCTTGAATGGGAGCCTACCTGCACTCATCTTTAACATTGTGTTGCACTTTAAAACATGTAACTAGTTCATCTTCAAATTAACTTAAGCGATCAGACAAATGTCTTTTTAAAATAAAAATAAGATAAAAAAATAGATGTTATGCATGAATATTTTGTCTACATTTGAAACAGTTTGGAGGTTTGAAGGTGTTTCATAACCGTTTGACCTCTGTGAAGCCTTTTTTACACATACTAAACTAGAACTACAGTATCAAGTCATGGATCTGTAGTATAAAACAGCAGAATCTCAAGCTCATCAAATAAAGCAGAATATCATTAAAAACATGAACCACAAAGAATATGACCCTTAGTTTAAATGTGGTTTCTGTTCACTTCTGCTCTTTGCTCAAAGATAAACGTTACATTTTCAGGTCACAAACGTTTACGTGACATTAAACGGTTAATTCCCACGAGACAGTTCTGACAGATATAGTTCAGTGGGTCAGGAGTCCGGACGTGAAGCGACTCAGGTTTAAGGGTTTAATCCTGGTTCATTGGATGACCAACAGTGTCTCTCTGGGGAACATCAATGTTTGCTTCATTTTCTGAGATCCGTCTTGTTATGTTTGAGGGCGAGGTCCCTCAAGTCCCAGAGTTTAAAGGATAATTTCCTGTTTATGTGTCCAGGCTGTGACAGCACTAAACAAACTCACCCAGGGCCTTTTCAACTCCACCTTCGTCATCAGGCGTCAACTGTTAGACGTTGGAGTCATTTCCATTTATTTAAGTGCTGCTAATGCACTGTGATTAAAATGTAAAGCTCTCTTCAGGAATGATGTATTATGAAAAATGTCAATACTTAATAATGTACAGAGTGAATAACTAGTACGCTGTTGCCCATAAAGTTGGAATAATTTTTTCAGACGCGTTTTTCTTTTTTTTTTCTATTTAGTCTCATCAGTAATCACCTTTGACCAGATGTAATGGAACCCATGGAGTCAAAGCTACACTGTATCTATTATCAATAAATCACACTGTCACAATCATTTCATTAGAAGAGGTCAGAATGTTTTAATCCAACTTTAATAGTGTAAATGTAGATTCTGCTGCTTTACACTTCTATTCCACATACAGGGGCAGAAAGAGGGACACATAGGTCAGGATTGGCTGACGGAGTTTTCTGTACTGGGATGTTTCATTTTCTAGCGTACTTTTACTCTCCATATTGCAACAAAAATGTCCTTTTTACTCATTACATTAAAAACAGGCCTTGGTACTTTACCTTTAATGCGTTTGAGGGGAATTATTGTTTTGATTTTGATTGTGTGTATTAGTGCTTTTACAGAAAGAACTGAACATCAATAAATCTGATTTACAGTAAATTAGAACTGAATACTAAGGTTGGCTCTGTGAATACGGTCAAAGATTTATTTTTAGAATTTCAGAAATAATAATTTGATAGTTTGTTGAAGGAATTGAAGGAATTGAAGGAATCTATGAGGTTGCAGAGGCTCATATGATGTACTGTGTGCATAAGGGTTTTGGTTGTAAAACTATGTTCTTACTGCCACCCTAATTGGTGCTCAAACTGATTTACTGCTCAGATCTGATCTGTTCACATTAGACTTTTAAATGTGGCCAAGATCAGCTTCCAGTGTGGAACACTGACCGTCCTGAACTCAGGCACATGTATAAAACCAGTGTTTCAATCACAGGTGTCAAACATGTGGCCCGGGGGCCAAATCCGGCCCGCCACAGGTTCCAATCCGGCCCACAGGGTAAAAGTACAAAAATGACACTGAAGATATTAACAGTCAAGGATGGAAAAATCATTTAGTTCAAGTTTAGTTCAAGTTAAAAAAAAAACATAAAAAAAACATAATAACCTTTTAAATAATGACAAATACAGATTTTCTTCTTGAAAAATTATGTGGAAAAAATGTAAGTGAAAAAAATAACATTACATTATGAAAATATTTACGTATATTTACAAACAAACCTTTCACAATAAAATGCAAATAAATCCATAAATAAAAACATATGAACAACCTAAAATATGTAATTTTAACAATATTCTACCTATTACTAAATGTTTGCATCATTGTGTGTAATGTACATGTAGAAATAATAAGTTGAGGCATAATATTTGTTGTGTTCTGTCATGTGTATGTTGTACTTCTTTATGCCACTGGGTGGCACTCTTTCTGAGCATATGCTGCTGCATGCATGTTGATGAGTGGAGAAGAAGACGGATGGGTTTTTTTTTGGTATGCGGACTATGGAGAGTACACTAAGCTATGTTGTAGCTTAATTATATACATTTATTCTTAATAAACAGTCATGTTCAAGATACCGGCAGTCTTTCTCCATTAACCCTACACCACAATATTGTTAAAATTGCACTCATTTTTCTAATGAAATTTCAGTTTTTTTCAGGTTGTTCACATCTTTGTAAAATGTAAATATTTGTGTACTTTAATGGGGTTTTTTGGTACTAAAACAAAGAGGAAAAACTTCGTGTTGTCATTATTTCTAGGGTATGATGTCATTATTTTACTGGTCTGGCCTGTTTGAGCTTCAGTTGGACTAAATGTGGAACCTGGACCAACATGAGTTGGACCCCCTGGTTTAGATCATTTCCTTTAGTAAAAGTATTACTAATTTACCAATTCACTAGTATTAGTATTAGCAAAAGTATTAACACACTCAATCGTCCACTACAAACATAAGTTGGGCATTAAAAACATTACTTTCTAGTTTTATCAATATCCATTGTGCAGTAATAAGGTCACTGTGAGCGTTTTACCATGACATTAGATGTTTGGGATTCATTTTACTGATGCATTAATGTAAATGAAAATGAATGTAAATGTTTAATGACCCCCCAGTGCAGAGTTGTGATGAAACTCCATTTAAGTGACATAAAAGTCACATGGACTGAAAACCATCTCATTGTATCTGATCCAGGACCACATATGGAAATACCATGAGTCACATATGAGTGAAAAGATCAGATTTGACCGTAGTGTGAACATAACCTCAGTGAAACAGAGAAACATGCGCAGGAGCATGAAAACCAGTCAGGAAGTAAGGCCCTAGAAGGCTTTATACTGTAGAAATGGTCCTGTCTGGATTCTGAAGGTTTGAACTATACTTCAACACAACAGTTTGATGTGCAGATGGTTTTGTGACATTCTGTCCTCATTTTCAAAGGTTATAGAGTTATTCTATAAGTCTCTTTAACAGTCAAGTCTAAAGAGAGATTAAAAAAATCTATCAAAGAAAAATTTCAGATGGTTCTTACAGGTTTTTTTTCTGTGTTTCAGTTCTACAGGGATGCCAAGGACTGGTGGCTGTTTGGGTTTTACTTCTGTGTTCCTTTAGCCTGTTCTGCTGTTTTCTATGGCCTGATGACCTGCGAGATGCTCCGACACCAGAAGGGAAGCCTTAGGATCGCACTGAGCGAACACCTCAAACAGGTCAGAACACATACAGTGACAGCAGTGGAAACAGGTCAGGTCAGTGGAATGTCCTCTGAGAACCGAGTATCTCTAAAAAGTGTTTTACCTGACAGGAGAGAGGCAGGGTTTCAGTTTAATGACAATGCATTTTGTATCTATTCCAAGAGGATTCTTAAGGTTTATTCAGGCTAAAAATGAGGAGAACAGATCATACAAAACAATGTATGAAGCTTGAACTATGTATGCGCCACATCCAGGGTTAGGGTTAGGGTTAGGATAAGTTACTTTAAAGACGTAATTAGTTACAGTTACTAGTTACTTCTCTCAAAAAGTAACTGAAATAGTTAATGAGTTACAAAAGAGTTACAGAATACAGAGTTATAAAAGTAACTAGTTACTTGGGAAAGTAACTATTGCGTTACTTCCAGATACGTTTTAAATGCTCAAATGTGTCAAAGAATGTGGACCCCACCTCTACCCCTCTTTAACATTAACCCGTCCCGTCATTCCTGATGTTGTTGTTTACTTTTGTCGTCGTTGAGTGTGCGACTACACTTACTTCCGTTTGTGTGTCAGCAACACCCGCCCAACTCTACCTCTGATTGGCTTACGATGACATTTTATTCTGCCTCAGCCAATTGTGAGGGGGCTAGAGAGAGAGAGAGAGAGAGAGAGAGAGAGAGAGAGAGAGAGAGAGAGAACCACATAAGTGATGATGATTGGCTGAGGCAGAGTAAAATTGAATTATAAGCCAATCAGAGGTAGAGTTGGGCGGGCGTTGTTGGAAGAACAGTAAAAACTTTTCCTCTCGGTTACAGATCTAGTTGGTCTGATGAAAACACCTTAAATGAATTAATAATTCTCGTAACGCACCGCATTTTTTGGCAGTAACAGTAACGGCGTTATCATGGTTGAAACAGTAATTCATTAGATGACTCGTTACTGAAAAAATAACGCCGTTACTCCCATCACTGGCCACATCTAAGAACAGCAGTAAACAAGTATTGGGTCTCAAACACACAGTCCACAAGTGTTAAACACATCAATCTGTCCTCACAGCGCAGAGAAGTAGCCAAAGCTGTGTTCTGCCTGGTGCTGATCTTCGCTCTTTGCTGGTTTCCACTACATCTGAGTCGTCTACTGAAGAAAACCATCTACAAAGCCCATGATGCACACCGCTGTGAGCTGTTAAAGTGAGTCTAGACACACACACACACACACACACACACACACATACACACACACAGGGTAAAAATACACAACAAAAAAACAGACGCTCTGATTCAAAGTGACAAAAACTGAACTCAAACTAGACTCTGATGTGATGTTTGTCTTTGGTTTCAGTTTCCTGTTGGTGCTGGACTACCTCAGCATCAATATGACAACCATCAACTCCTGCATCAATCCCATAATCCTCTACTTTGTCTCCAAAAAGTTCAAAAACTGCTTCAAGGTAAGTGTGGTGCTGTGAACTCTGACAGTCCAAACAGCCTGAAGTCTCTGGTATCCATCAGGCAGTGAGTGTGACATGAGAGTGAGGTCAAGGGGTCAGAGGTCATGAGCTGTAGATAGGACACAGAGAGAAAGAGATCCCAACATAGGAAGGTCATGGCCTTTGATAAAGACTGCTGGGAAGTGCCTGGTGTTGGTTTGGATCTAACCGCCTCTGTGTCTCTGTCTCTCTGTGTCTCTGTCTCTGTCTCTCTCTCTCTCTCTCTCTCTCTCTCTCCCTCTCCCTGTCTGTCTCTCCAGTCCTGTCTGTGTTGTTGGTGCTACTCTGGCTCTCTCTCTAACAGTACGCTGCCTCTCCACCATGGGACGAGCCAGCAATACAAACACCCTGAACACTGATACTAAGACACAAAGACTCAGGTTCTCTGCATAAACAACCCAGGGTGTATCCCATGTTCTCCTGCTGTCACCTGGGTTCAGCCGTTTACCCACAGAAATGAGTCCTGGTTCACTGAACGTTCTCATCCATCCTGGACCGCTGAAGGACCAGAACAAAACAGAATACTATCTTTGAAGAACATTGTTTTTAAGCCTTTCATTGAACTTTTGAGACCAAACTGCCAATCCCTCTCCGTCTCTGTCCTCGTAGACGTTCCTATTGCACCCAGTCATGACTCCCAGTTTTTACCTCATGTCTTGTCCCATACTGCCTCATCCCACCTTTGTTCTGGACTGATTTTAAATACAGGACTGAATTAAATGAAGTGGATCAGACAAATATTAAGGATCTCTTTTCCACGCCGTGTCTGCACTGAAACCTAAGTGTTGACTGTATTAGAGCCAACGGTGACCCGTATGTTTCCTGAAGATGTCCCCATCCGCTGAGCTTTAAACAGGTGGTCAAACAGAGCAGTGCATTCTGGGAAGTTGATGTCAAATGTACCTGCGTTAGATAATGACAGTGTGAGCCGATCATCCCATACAGTAAAAAGTCAGGTTATCTATAGTTTTTGTTTTTATGGAATTATTTAGTTCTGAAACCTATATCTCATTACAGATTAACTAATTATTGTACTATTAATATTCAGTGGATATGTGTGGCCAAAAATATGTGTAGTCTAGAGCAAGGTTAAAGTTTAGCCTCTTAGCTCCATTTATAGGACGTGTATTCTAAACCTGCACTGTAAAGAAATGCTTTGTCCCACACCAAACCCATGGACCGGTTTGATGTGGGACAGACTTTAAAACAATCTGGTTATTTTTACCATTTTTTAGGAAAAGACCCTAAGTTAACAATCTAAGTATGATGGTATTTTGTTATTTATGCTGTTTGTGTTTGTAACTTTTTGAGAAATATAACTATATATATTTGTACTTTACTGGTATTTATCAATAAAGCTATATCCCCTCGGAGAAATCCATGTGTGTCAAATGTGTTGGTTTTGATTAATTTTCCAGTGCATTAACCTCAAGGTAGTAAAACACACAGTCATATGGTTTCCAGCTGAAGTCTGTGACACATGTGATGTCGAATGAATCTTTCTACAGCTCTTCTGATATTGTACTCTAGATATTGTGTTGGTTTCCAGTTAGTGTTGGACATAATTAGAATATTAATGCATCCTTTTGACAAGCTTCTACTATTGTTTTAATTATATGACCAATCTCTGAATGACTATTTGTAGGCTTTATTATATTATTGCCTCCTTTATGACTGAATAACATTCATTATGAGTGCATGTGCTGCATGGTTTAAAAAGAACTTGACAGTGTGTTTTCAGGGTGTTCCTGTCCCGATTATATCAACCAACAAATCAAAAACACCTTACAGAGTACAGTACACGTTAAAGAAAGATGAGGTGAGGTGATGGTTCTGCACGACACCAATGAAAGGCAAGGGTGACACCTTGTGGTTTAGAAAGTACACAACAGAAACAAGCATAGTGGCCGATAAAAACTGAGTGAGGACCACAGTATTAGTATTTCTGCAACAGCGAAAACAATATTAACCCTTTATTGGGCACGTGACTATTTTTGGTCATTTCCGCATACATCACAAGACAGTGACAGTAACAGTTCCAGTTTTTGTATTATTTTATATATACTTCTTTGATTTTTTTTTTTTTTTGCCACTTACGGGCAAGGAACCAAATACGGTAACTTCATTGACCTTGATTTTCTACATGAGAATAAAAAATTTAGAAAATGTCCGCAAAAGTAATAAAATCTTGTTATGTCCTCTAATAACACAATAAGGTTGAATGTTGAATTTCAGAATATTTCTATAAGTGCCCTATAAAGGGTTAAGGATAAGAAAGGACAATAATCACACTACATATTAAATATGTGCATCTATGTTATATTTACTCTGACCAAACTGCTCATCAGCTACGCTTTGCATAAGGTGTGTTTGTAAGGCCTTAGTCCGAAGAGGTTATTAATTAACCCATGATTTCCAGGTGGTTTTCATCTTATGTACTCTGTGTGTGTGTGTGTGTGTGTGTGTGTGTGTGTGTGTGTGTTTAGGTGGAGCTGAAAATTATATCTTCTTGCTGTATTCTAAGTGCATTTACTCTGAAACAGTCCATTTGATAATGTTCCTGACACTTCTACATCACTTCTTTCCTCTGCGCCCAAAATTATTGAGAAAAAACACTAGAATTGTTTGTGTCCATTCACTTTGGGAATGTCAGTTCTGGCTGGTGGCCTGAGAAATGGGCCCAGGGCTGAACAGGTTAACTTTTAACCATCTTGGACCCTGAAAGTTGAGAATGTGAGGCAGCGTGAGTTTAAAAGAGATTTGAATGTCCTGACTCGTTCATGTGGGTCCAATGTCCAGTTTTCTCATGCTTCACCACTTGATTCTGTTGTTTAACCCTTTATTGGGCGAATGACTATTTTTGGTCATTTCCACACACATTACAAGACAGTGACAGTAACAGTTCCAGTGAGGACAGTGAGTCCCCAGTCTGAGGTCCAATGTGGTCTCCAGGGTCTGT
>JAPQRQ010000011.1:17336958-17349975 GCA_037367365.1 Apogon talboti | reverse complement strand
TGATTCAATAGAACAGAACCTGACAACCTCACACATTCAAGTTGTCATTGATTCTTGATAGAAGTTGCCGTTGAGCTCCAGGGCCATTGGTGCTAATTTTAGATCATTGTGTTTAAGTTGTTATGGCATCAGTGAATCAAACTGAATCAGGCGTGTAAATGAGACAGTGATAAATGAAGGATTTGTCTTTAGAGTTTTTAACCAAAAGTTAATCAAATTTGAATAGTGTGTGAAACATATGCATTTATAGTTTTGGGAAACTTGTTTCATCTTTTGGTGGATAGCACTATGACCCTGGATGTTTAGTTAATGGAAACAGGGAAGTGTTTTGTAATTGTGTTGCAGTTTTTTAAGTGCAAAATCCTTCTGTAATTTCATGTTCTGCCAGTAAACGATTTAAAGTCACATTATTTTCTTGATAGACTGTTTTGATGTTGTTGAATATATTTGGGAATATCTGCTCTTTGGTTTCAGAGGAGTTCTGCTAAAAATAGTAAAAGTAAAAATAGAAAAGTAATCAAAAATTTTTACAGTTTAATCTTCAGACTGTATGGAACAAAGAGTCAGACATAATTTTACAACAGTTTGTTGGTAGTTCAACAAAAAAAGCACAGTTTGAAGACTCTATTGACAATCTTCTACAACTCAGATACTCTACAGATCCATTAGAAACTAGAAAAGCACTGGGAGAGCTCAGATCCCCACCAAGGTGTTACGTATTCCGTTGGGGACCCACGTGCAGGACACAGACCACGAGAGATGGATATGGTTAGAGAGATTTATTGAAGGATAATAGTCTCTGTAGATCATTTGAGGTGAAGACAGGAACGAATACGGGACCGGGACTCGGAGGTGGGGAGACCAGGGGAACAGGAGAGATCGGTTGGCAGGAGTGCAGACCAAGGCTAGGAGACGGAGAGACAGGAGAACCAGGTGGGAACGGGTAGTGTGGACCAGAACTCGAGGACGGGGAAACCAGGGAACCAGGAGGGAACAGGTCGCAGAGGCAGGAACAGGATACTATGGAGTAACAAAGGTAAGTTATCATACAGGAATAACAAAAGTTCACTAGGCAGATTGTTCAGGTGCAGACCAGAGTGACTGAGATGTCAATCCAGCGAAGAGGAGTGGAAAACGCCCGTCTTTTAAAGCAGGGAAATCACTGATGATAGACAGCTGGGTTAGGCTCCTGCACACCTGACGCCAATCCTGCAATCAGTGGAGACACTTCCACACACACACACACACACACACACACACACACACACACACACACACACACACACACACACACACACACCGAGACCTAGGGCCTGGGAGATGTGACACAAGGCAGCTCAGTCCTCACCATGCAGCTGTGGGTTACCTAGCAACAGATAAACTATAGGGCCACGTTGCCATGGTGTCAAATGTCACGTGCGGAAACAAACATGTCAGCTGAGAGGTTATTCAACTGAAAATTACATAAAACAATCCTGGATCAGCCCTAAAATTTAATCACTTGTTCTTTGTCCCATTTCGGACATTTCCTGAAAATTTCATTAAAATCCGTCTATAACTTTTTGCGCTATGTTGCTAACACACACACAGACAGACAGACAGACAGACCCTGGTGAATACGTAACCTCCTTGGCGGAGGTAATCAAGCACTCAGAGACAACAGGTAAACTCAATACAGAAAGGTTCCGGTCCAGTCCAAAGTCCAGCCTGGACCACTATACGACCACGCCGCCCAACTAGACCCTCTGTGTCCTGAATGGGACATGGTATGGTCAGAAGGCTTTGAAACAGGCATGTGGATCAATGAATGTAGATTAAAGGATAAACCAAATAATAGTCCAATAATTTCATGTCTGTTTGTTTTTTTTCCTGGTAAATTACATTATCCAAACTATATTTGACACTTTTACAGTTTGAAGTAACTGGTAGTTTTCAAAGTCAGTTTATATTGAGACTGTCTCATCAGTTCACAGTCGAGTTCAGTTGAATCTACAGATCCTGAAGATGTCTCTATGAGGTCTGATGTTTCCATGTTGGAGCAGGTCAGCGTCCAAGATGAATCAAAGGGGTAATCCTTCATTTTTTGCATTTTAAGAAAAAAAAAAGTAATTTATTGCATTGATAAAGCTCTTGTTGATACAGGACAGACATAACTTGCACTATTCAAACTACTACTACTAGTCTGATCTGATGTGGTTGAAGGAAGACAGAACTTTAGTGAGTAGACAATTTTAGATTGTGTCTGACTGTCATTATGCAGAAAAATGATCACATTTCAATCAATCACATTTTTTTTTCAGTGCCAAATCATAACAAAGTTATCTGATGACACTTTACATTTAGAGCTGGTCTGAACCAGACTCTTTTAAGCCAATTAGCCAATTATCATAAGACCAATTATGTAACTGGGTTGGTTTACCCCTGAAAGTCATCCTCAAAGAGTTTTCAAAATCCCATTTTGTTGGCATCATTGAGGTCAGTGGCACCGCCATGGAGGGGACTCACTGATAGCTTTTTCATTAGCCCTGTTTTCAAACAGCAACTGAATAATTTCTGAACTCTTCTTGAGCTCGGACAGACGGAATCTGTGGTTGGTCACAGAATGGGGCTGGAAAGAGACAAAATACAGAAAATAGCAGGAAATACCTGGATGTGGTGTTTCCTTCAAACTGTACATGATGTTATCAGAAGTGGTCCTCCAGACATGATGGAACATATGTGTAAAACACTGTAGGAAACGTTGGTTAATAAATAATTCATGCCATGTGTTCACCTGCAGACAACTGATTGGAAAGGTGTCCAGTTGTTCAGTGTGTAAGAAGGATTTACAGGATCCTGTCATTTCACCCTGTGGACATTCATCATGCAAACAGTGTGACACCTCAGATTACTGCCACCCTCAGTGTGGAAAGAGACGCAAAATAACAGCAGATGACACTGGGACCTGAGTTTGACTGTGAAAGTTGCATTAAATGGAGTTTTCACACAGGTAATTTATGTATCTGCAGATAAACAACATCAAATACTCAGCTATTTAAGGTGGACTATTTAAACTGGTTTGCTGATGTTATGTTATGTTCCAGGCTCCAGTAAAACTTTAAAGAAAGACCTACCATACCGTACCGTACCGTCGTCTTCCACTTATCCGGGTCTGGGTGGTGGGGGCAGCAGCCTCAGCAGAGGAGCCCAGACAGCCCCCCACCCACCCACCTCCACTAGCTCTTCCAGGGGAATCCCAACTCGTTCCCAGGCCAGCCCACAGATATAATCCCTCCAGTGTGTCCTGGGTCGGCCCCAAGGTCTCCTCCCTTCTCATCCTCACTAGATGCCTGAACCACCTTAACTGGCTCCTCTCGACATGGAGGAGCAGCAGCTCTACTCTGAGCCCCTCCCAAATGTCCGAGCTCCTCAACCTATCTCTAAGGCTACCCTACGAAGGAAACCCATTTCGGCCACTGGTACCCGTGACCTCATTCTTTCTGTCACTACCCAAAGCTCATGACCATAACTGAGGGTCAGAACATAGATCGATCGGTAAATCGAGAGCTTCGCCTTTTGGCTTAGCTCCTTCTTTACCACAACGGACCGGTTTAGTGTCCACAATACTGCAGACGCTGCCCCAATCTCCCGCTCCATCCTACCCTCACTCGTGCACAAGATCCAGAGATACTTAAACTCCTCGACCTGGGGTAGGGCTTCCCCCCCAACCCGGAGTGAGCACTCTACCCTTTTCCGCCTGAGGACCATGGCCTCAGACTTGGAGGTGCTGATCTTCATCCCAGCCCCTTCACACTCGGCTGCAAACCCCCCCAGCGAGAGCTGGAGGTCGCTGTTCGATGAAGCTAAGAGAACCACATCATCCGCAAAAAGCAGAGACGAGATCCTCCCGCCACCAAACTCGACCCCAACCCCTACCCGGCTGCACCTAGAAATTCTGTCCATAAAAGTTATGAACAGAACTGGTGACAAAGGGCAGCCCTGGCGGAGTCCAACTCTCACTGGAAACAGGTCCGACTTACTACCGGCTACGTGGGCCAGACTCACGCTCCTTCAGTACAGGGATTTAATGGCCCCTAACTAGAAGCCATCCACCCCGCACTCCTGGAGCACCCCCCACAGGATGCCCCTTGGGACACGGTCGTAAGCTTTCTCCAAATCTACAAAGCACATGTGGATTGGATGGGCAAACTCCCATGTCCCCTCTAACACCCTAGTAAAGGTAAAGAGCTGGTCTACGGTTCCACGTCTAGGACGAACACTGCATTGCTCCTCGTCAATCTGAGGTTCAACTATCGACCGTACCCTCTTCTCCAGTACCCTGGCATAGACCTTACCGGGGAGGCTGAGGAGTGTGATCCCCCTATAGTTGGAACACACCCTCTGGTCCCCCTTCTTGAAGATGGGGACCACTCCAAAGGTACCGCCCCCGATGTCCATGCAATGTTGCAGAGACGTGTCAGCGAAGACAGCCCTACAACATCCAGAGCTTTGAGATACCCCGGGCGGATCTCATCAACCCCCGGGGCTCTGCTGCCGTGGAACAGCCTCACTACCTTGGCAACTTCTGCTCTGGAGATTGGTCCATCTGCCCCCTGGTCTCTCAGCTCCACTTCCTCCCCGGAATGCGTGTTGGTGGGATTGAGGAGCTCCTCAAAGTATTCCTTCCACCGCCCAACCGGCGTGGCCGCGCACCGCTTGGCACGCCGGTACCAACATACATACAGAACTATATTCTTAAAAATTTCGTGTTTGCACCACACAGGTATTTTCTCACACCTCCTCTTGACTTGCTATGCTTTTGAATGTTACAGGAATGAGCCATAATGAAGTGACACAAGAAACAAACACAAAATAGATCTAAAATGACTTCTGAAGGTAATGACAAGCCAAGCCCTCTGAACAACATCTACACATCACTGTACATCACCACAGGAGAGAGTGAAGGTCCATATGAACAGTATCAGACACCTCCAAGATCAACGGAAACAAAAAGCCAATTTAATTCATTTTGTTAATCTAATTAGGAGATTCGCCTTAAAAGGCAAATGAGAACATGGATCTGCAATTCTCCCACTACAGGCTATACAGTACTGCAGCATCTGGATGCTCATTTAGCATCTTAGCAAACTGCTTTAGTAAGGCCTCTAAAGTAAAATAACAAATGGGACATGTTAAGAGCAGGATGTGGAAAAAAAAACATTGACTTTGAGACATAATGTAAAGAAACCAACTACTTTCCAGGTTTTAATAGGCATTTCTGCAGCAATCTATATTATATCAGTATCCTGTATACTCCTGTATACTGAGATATACTGTAGTTAAAAAGAGTCTTTGTGTTCCAGATGCCTGTGAACTCACTTTGGACCCCAGCACAGCACATAAGGGCCTCTGTGTCTTCAAGGGTTAGGGTTAGGGTTAGGGTTAGTCCTCTGTGTCTCCAAGGATAAGAGAAAGGTCACCTACGCAGAAAAGGACCAGCGCCTAGAAAAGTCTGTTCACTGGCCACAGGTGCTGTGTCAACAAGAACTGAATGGGTATTGGTACTGGTACTGGTACTGGGAGATGGAGGTGATGGAACCATTTAATGTAGGGGAAACATACAAAGGAAGCAGAAGTAAGTTGGGTGGAAGTGAAAAGTCTTGGAGTTTAGTTTGTTAGTTTGTTGATGGTTGTTATGCTTGACACTCCAATGAAAGAGTCAGTGTCTCCTCCCTGTGTTCACGCTCCAGTTGAGTAGCAGTGTACGTGGACTGGTTGGCTGGTACTCTGTCCTTTCAGTCGGGTCTGCCTCCATACCTTGAAAGAGGCCTTCACTGAAAACCTGTATCCTGCTGCTGAACTTGAGGCCGATGCCTCTGTTTTGTTTTGTTAGCTAACATGAGGTGCTTTCAGACCAAAGGAACTTTTCCTGGTATTCTACTAACTGTCAGAAGAACGACCCCTTTGATTTGTGCATACATAGCAGTGACATTCTAACACTTTACATGTGACGATGAAGAGCAAAGGACATGGAGGAAGCTGACGAGTAAAGTTACAAGTCTTATATGATTGGGAAAAAAAGTTAGCACTAACACAAATTAGCACGTTAAATAACCAGCTACTGTTAGTTCCCACTGTGTGTGTCAAACTGCATCTTTATGGATTCTCTTTTTATATAAACCCAGAGCATAAACTTAGAAATTGCCCCACCTACTACATTCATTACAAGCCATTAATTATATGTTTAATGTTATGAAAATATTTAATTTCTGTATTTTATTAACTACAGAAGGAAGCCCAATTTAAACACTCCAATAAAAAAGTGTTTTGTCTCTTTTCAGCCGAACAGTGGTGGGTGTGATGTTCACTTTTTAATCATTTCAGTCCAGTGTTTTAATCATGATCCCCCATTAAACAACTTAAAGTACTCATAATGTGTTGAGTAATTTCAATTATTCTTGTATATGATTATGACGTGTTCATTGTATTACTCAGCCTTTGTATGTATGTGCTAAATCAGTAAATCACTTATTCCATGTCACTACCTTAAATGGGTGTACCACATACTGATCATCTGTTTTTTATACTATTATGTCATAATTTCCAGATTAATCTTGTGAATAAACTGTAAAAATGTATTCTTCTTGTTTGTGCTTTTTTTAGTCAAGTTTTGCTCAGAGCTTGTCTTAAAGTTTGGTTTATAGGCTTTCAGTGGATTTTTATCATGTCGTCCAAACAGCAGAATCTCTGATATCTCTGTTGTCTTCAGATGATCTTAATATGTTTTAACCTCAGATGAGAACCTGAGAAAGACCTTGCTGCCTTGACGGGTTCATGTGTATGGGACGATAACCGCCTGTCCACCTTGTCATATTAGATTGAATGGTTCACTGCTTTGGCTGACAGTGAAAGGGTGGGGCAGTCTGGCTGTCTCGGGTCCCAGCTGTCACCCCACCCCACCCCACCCCATCCACTATGGACACACTGATGGAGGGAGGTGCCTTTTTATTTAATCTGTTCAACAGAAGATCAGAAGTTTGTCTCTTTATATTTCCTTCCTTATTAACAAAACAAATTATCAATACTGTTCTATTCCATCTGTCTTTATTAGATTTACTCTATTTTTAACTGACTAATTGGGGACGTTTGTTTTAATAATCTCCTTTTCTTTATAAGCTATTTTGGAATAGTTTGCCAAATTATGGCCAAAAAGGTGCTGAATTCAGAGCAAGTGTTTTATGTAAATGTTCCTTTCTTTAATATAGGTACAGATACTGATGAACTATTACTAAATACACTGATTCATATGTCATGCCATATCATACACTGTATGTTATTGAAAAGTTGAATTATTAAATTTTTTTAATTTAAATTGCATTACTTTGTGCAATAACTAAATAAATAAATAAACCCGCACAAAAATAGATATGAAAAAGATAGATGATAATAAACTGAAATAGTGAAAGTGGAATAAACGTGCATTGACTGATTCAACTTCAAAAAATTGTAATGTTTATTGGCCGGTTTACTGGTCAATTATTTAGATGAATAATAAATGAGTAAACTCAATAAAAGAAATTACCAGGACAAAAGACAAAAAGAGAGAGGGAGAGAGGCGGTGGTAAAGGCAGCTGTACACAGACTGGGGGAGAGAGAGGAAAACAAAGAGCCAGAGAGAGAGAGCGGGAGGGCGGGGCTTTGTCCTCACGTACAGCCGCGAAGAGGAGAGGGAGGAGGGGGCGTACAGCCGGTCTCCTGTCTCTGCTGCAGCGGCCATGCTGCTGTCCGCCGCCTGTCTCCGTGTATCCCGGTCGCTCGCCGGTACAACCTGCCGCCGCCGCCGCCGCTGCTGCATCCTTGTATCCCGGCTCTGCGGCCCGGACCGGAGCGGCTCCACTCGGTGGTAGCGGTGCAGATTCAGTCGGAACGGAGCGGAACACAGCACCGGGAAAGAGGAAAAAACCTCCTTAGCAACAAACCGGTTTCACGGCATTCTTGGTAGGTGCGTCGGTCGTCGTCGGTGTGCGTGCGTTTGAATGGCGCTGTCAGCTCAGCTCAGCGGTGTTTGGGCGGAAAGACGGACACAGTCAATTCATTTATCAGCTCCACTCACACCTAAACGTCGCAGCTTTTACAGCTATTTGATCCACTGTCTATGTTTTTTTTTTTTGGTTTCGCTTCAGGCTGATTCAATTTGACTGAAAGTCCGTGAAAATGTGTCACACAGGCCTCGAAGGAATGACTGTAACTCCACTGAGGTGGTTGTTTTTCACATGATCCATTTTGCATGTTTGATGATGATGATGTTTGAACAGATCCAAATGTGCTTAGGAAAGCTCCAGGACGCAGAGGTGTTACTGGAACTGACAAAGGCTGTGTGCACAAATCCACGCCTGCATTTCTTAGCACTAAATGACTGAAGTAGTTAATTGAATGGGCAGTAAATCCTGTGTCTTCCTGCACCAGGAGAGACAACTACAGGCTCAAAGCCAGTTGTTGCGTCTCTGTCTCACAGGACTGAGACCTGTCCTGCCAACCATGTGACTGTCCTCTCTTTTATGATCAGGGACAGAGGGATGGTGAGGACCATTCGAGACTAAATGGACGGGATTACCAGGGCTGCAACCACAGAGTCAGGTCTAAAGATGGACTACTGGGACTGAAGGGCCTACAGATCACCTGGTGTGGAGCCGGCTGACTGGGACGACCGCCGGGTTAGTGGGAGTCAACCTTCAGAACATAGGCCTGGGTGTGGGACATCTGCTGAGTGGGTATATCTCTTCATTTAAACCTGAGCAGGCGAACAAAAGAACCCCCTGGTGCTTAACCTTGAAGCTCCGTCTCGTCTTTTCTAGTCAAGTTTTCACGACTCAATGCTTGTTGGCAGCAGCGTCAGTACCGACATATCAAATGAACACTCCAGAACTGAGATGAACAGCCACTCCTGAACGGTGTGAGTTGTAGTTGTGATAAATGTCAGGATTGTGTCTGCCCACATGAAAGTCTACGTGCCCTTGAGCCAAAACCCTGACCCCACTAATCTTTTTAATTCTTTGGATTAGCGTGCCTCTAAAATGTTTGATGTTTTAGGGTTGTTGCAGTGCAGAACAGACTGATACTGGAGGGTGAACATTAAGTAGTTAGCAGTTTGAGGAAACAACCGATGCAGTTGTGGATACCAAACCTCCATCTGTCATCTGTTTACTGGGATTCTGCATGGATTTTATAGAAACAGCAGCTGCTTTAGAGGAATGGCATCCAGATTACACAAAAGCAGCCTTTTCTGGACCACAGCTTCTATGTTGAAAGTTTGGGAGACAGACACTAAAGGAAGCCTTCAGTCAGATAATCTGGTCATCCAATAGTCTGCTGGATCTACACTTGGTTTGGTTCATAATATGGAAAAATTACTGGTTATTTATTTATAAAACGGTTGTGAAAGTGTCTGCTACATCTCGCTTGGATTGCACACCACTTTACTGAATCAACAGTTGACTTTTTCTTTCATTGTCTCCATAACAGGATAAGAGTTGGTGTTCATCTCTGCTGGAAGATGAATTTACTGTAGCCCTGGTTCTGCTGAACATTCCTGGACCATTTTCCATCATGTCTCTGAGTAGTAAGACTATCGAGTTGGAGCACTTCGATGAACGCGACAAGATTCGTCGAGGACGCTCCCCTCGAACCAAGAGAGATGACTCTACCAGCAGCACTGGAGGCGGGGGGTCCGGCCCCAGCTCCAGGGGCAGCAGCCTGGTCCCTAGCCCCGCCCACAGCGCCAACTGCAGCTACTACCGGACCCGCACGCTGCAGGCCCTCACCTCTGAGAAACGGGCCAAAAAGGTTCGCTTCTACCGGAATGGAGACCGGTACTTCAAGGGTCTGGTGTACGCGGTGTCCAGTGATCGGTTTCGCTCTTATGATGGGCTGTTGATGGAGCTGACACGGTCCTTGGCGGATAATTTGCATCTGCCGCAAGGCGTCCGCACGATCTACACAATAGACGGCACCAAGAAGATCACAAGCATGGATGAGCTGGTGGAAGGTAAGACTTAGACTCTACCAGCTTGATTCATTAATGAAACTTACTGGTCAAAAGGTGTCAAATATTGGGTTTGCTGAGAGGGTACAATGGTTGTTTAATTTTCTGTAATGTCGCCCCCTGCTGACCGAGTCGTTAGTTATTGTCTTCATTTCGAGTTTTTGTCTCTTAGTTTTTAACCCTCATCCAACTTTGGGCCGAAGAGGTATTGTAATCGTTTTGTTGTCTGTCCCTCTGTTTGTCCATTCAACAATATAACTGCATTATCTGAAGAATGCATTGACATATCTGCACCTAATTTATGCTGTGGATGCATGTTGGCATGGAGCAGAAGCCTATTGACAGTAGGTCACTTGTAGGGCAATAACTTTCAACAGAATCTTATGCTATATTTTGCTGAGGGGTATTAAAAGTGCGCAGTATGTTATGTTTAAAGTAGTTTTGCTAATTTAGTTTAATTTAGTTTGTGTTCAGACTTGACGTCCCCCCACCAAGAGGCCATCTGATTGGAGTTTAGCCATGTGCTTGACAGATACTGACCATCAGATCTTAATGTAAGTTAATGGTTTATTAGTCTGTTTACTAAAAACAAACCGATCTGAAAGATGACAATGTAAACACACATGTAAGCTAAAGCTAAACAAGCTTTAAGGGGAAAAATGTATTTGGTGTGTGCAGTGAGTAGTTGTTTGGCTAAAAGCTCACTGACTAACATGGAGGAGTGGGAAGAACGGTCTGGAACACGGCCAGTAGGGGGCGATGGAGCCACAGTGTCCACCGTTGAATACAGTCTCATCTTGGTAGTGGCAGTCGGGTGTAGTTCTCCTTCCTCCCTCATTTAATTTTTTTTTTTCATTTCATTTATTTCGAGCAAGTGAGTAAGCATTTTACAACACAAATGACCTGCGTAAAACAGTATCTGATAATGCAATTGCATTCATACATACAACAGAATACATGCAAGTTCAATATTTCAAATTCATTCATTTGTGAAAAGGAGTGGGAAGAAGAAAACGTATTTAATAAGTTATGTTAATAATGTAACATAATGGAGTTCCAAGTACTCACTCCCATCTTTAAACTTCAAACCAGGACAATGAACCCACAGGCCTGGACCAGATTATAATAAACTCATTTGGCAGTATTTACAGTATTTAACCAAAATATGTGTGATAAATAGAAACAAAGTACTTTCATGGTGGTGTTACCAGGGGTAACGGTTAATTTAATTTACATTATAATAATAATTACATCCCAGCAATGGTAAGAACAATACCAGCAAGGTACTGGACAACACATACCAACGTAGTGAGGAACCACAAGAACTCATCAACAATGTAAGACAGAACATTGATGTACCCTTCAAAACTCTGCCCCTACTCTTGGTTCCAGCAGTTTCATGAACCTCCTCAACCTAAGGCCCGGACCACTCAGTCAGTCATCACGACTGGAATTCTTTGCAACAATCCTTAAAACTCACCTCATTCATGCCGGTCTCGTCGTTTAAAAGATCAGTGAGGGATAGACGTCTGGACCACTGCGCCTGGTTTTAGCAGTTCTATTTCATGTCCTTGTGATCGGTTCTGCTGTCCATCCTCTTTGTTTGTTGTATACACACTGCTCCAAAAAATTAAAGGAACACTTTGAAAACACGTCAGATCTCAATAGGAAAAAATCCTGCTGGATATCTGTACTGATATGGACTGGGTAATGTTAGGAACGAAAGGATGCCACATGGTTTGATGGAAATGAAAATGATCAACATACAAAAGGCTGAATTCAAAGACAATCTGAAAATCAAAGGGAAAAAATGATGTGGCGGGCTGGTCCATTTGACTGAAATGTCACTGCAGCAACTCTAATGGTTCCCAGTAGTTGGTGTGGCCCCCATGTTGAGGCATGCTCCAGTGAGACGGCGGATGGTGTCCTGGGGGATCTCCTCCCAGATCTGGACCAGGGCCTCACTGAGCTCCTGGACAGTCTGAGGTGTGACCTGGCGGTGTCGGATGGACCCAAACATAATGTCCCAGAGGTGTTCTATTGGGTTTAGGTCAGGGGAGCCTGGGGGCCAGTTCATGGTATCAGTTCCTTCATCCTCCAGGAACTCCCTGCATACTCTGGACACATGATGTTACAGGCAGCATAACCTTCTCCACGGCGTCTCCAGACCCATTCACGTCGGTCACATGTGCTCAGGGTGAACCTGCTCTGCATTGTGGTGCACCAGGAGGAACCCAGGACCCACTGCACCAACATAGGGTCTCACCATGGGTCCCAGGATTTCATCTCGATACCTAATCGCGGTCAGGGTCCAGCCTGTAGAGGTCTGTGTGTCCCTCCATGGATATGCGTCCCTAGACCATCACTGACCCACCACCAAACCGGTCATGCTGAATGATGTTACAGGCAGCATAACCTTCTCCATGGCGTCTCCAGACCCATTCACGTCGGTCACATGTGCTCAGGGTGAACCTGCTCTGTGAAAAGCACAGGGTGCCATTGGAAGCCCTGCTACTCCTGGTGTTCTATGGCAAATGCCAGTGGAGCTCCACGGTGTGGGGCAGTGAGCACAGGGCCCACTAGAGGATGTGCGGCCCTCAGGCCACCCTCATGAAGTCTGTTTGTGATTGGTTGGCCAGAGACATTCACACCAGTGTCAGTTTGTAGGGCTCTGGCAGTGCTCCTCCTGCTCCTCCTTGCACAAAGGAGCAGATACTGGTCCTGCTGAGGGGTTCAGGACTTTCTACGGCCCTGCCCATCTCTCCTGGACTAACTGCCTGTCTTCTGGAGTCTTCTCCATGCTCTTGAGATGGTGCTGGGAGATTTGGCAAACCTTCTGGCAATGTCACATACTGATGTTCCATCCTGGAGGCATTGGATCGCCTGTGCAACCTCTGTAGGGTCTAAGGCAGGGGTAGCCAATCCTGGTCCTCGAGGGCCGGTGTCCTGCATGTTTTAGATATTTCCCTCTTCCATCACACCTGGATGCCATTACA
>JAPQRQ010000011.1:17321027-17334492 GCA_037367365.1 Apogon talboti | reverse complement strand
ATAAACGGCCCTGTGAGCGCAGCCCCCCCCCCCCCCCATCACCAACAGGTCAGTTCAACCTCTTCATCAAAGTGGATTCACACAGATTGTCTCTGAAATTAACCAGTGATTGCATTTTCCTGGATAAACACACATGAAACAGAATTATTTGAGATGTGAAGCGATTCAAATATAAGTAGAGGTCAGAGATGGTAAAGGACCGGAGAGGAAACAAAAAAATGAAAGGCAATAAATGACAGGAAACCCTTTTTTGTTGTTGAAGTTAATTTTCCTTCATTTGCTCGTGTAAAAGTAACATAAAGCAGAAGGAAAACTGCCACTGAACTTCACCTTTGAGCAGAATTCAGGTTGTATTCCGGATTCATTCAGTTTAAAGGATGTTATTTCAATACAGATTCTGCATCATTCTACTTTAAATACACAGTTGCTCTTAATGCCATTAAATACACCATGAACGAAAACATAAATCACTGACGTCATGGACGGAACTAAACTGTACATTAGACAATGAAATAAATAAATAAATAGGTCTCAAGCTTTGAAGTGTAACATGAACTGAAGAAATACCAGGATGTAGTCTGGACCCGGGTGAGGCTGCACTCTGCTCCTTCAGGTTTGGTATAAAGCAAAGAACAGAATTAAGACTACTGGGTTTATAGCAGGCATAGAAGGTCAAAGGCCGAGCCACTGATTACAGGAGTTTGGCTGCTGAGATCAGCAGAAACATAAAAGGTTAGAGTTAGTACATAGATGATTTGAATGTGTTTTCACTTTTCTGCACTAATCCTTCATGACAGCAGCATCTGTAACACACCGACTCATTTATAAGCAAAAAAATGCATCTCTTGAATGGTTCTTAGTGACATCTAGTGGTAATGTTGCAGACTGCAACTAAGTCATTTTCCTGGCACAGTATATGTCCGTCATAAGAGCCCATGTTTTTTTCTGTCTATTCTAGGCTTTTCAGTCAAGAGGACTGGAAGTCTGGTTCACAATCAGACATGGTAGGAGGTGGTCATTCACTTCAATACTGGATCCCACTGCTTGAAAATGTCAGAAAGAATTAGCAGTCTGTTCAGAACTGTTAAGGTTACAGGCTGAAGGTTAACTCTCTTTATTATCCTCATAGAGACATCTGCTCTCTGCTTTTTACCCATCGTTATACACACACCACCTAGCATCAGCAGTTAGCATTAGCATCAGGAGCAGTCAGCTGCTGTGGAAGGCGCTCAGGGACCAACTGCAGATCTTCATCAGGTCTGTGGTCAAGGGCACTGACATGAAGAAGAACCTGTATGTACCAGACATTCATTCTGCACTTTGATTCTCCTAAATCCCCATCAATCTTACATACTGAGCCTTTAATTCTACTATAAGTGCTCTTAAAACACTCCAGAAGGAACACTCTGGGTCTGCTGTAAGGAATATAAAGGTCTCCATCCCCGTAAAAACAGAACATTGGGTCATTTCTGTGCAGAATGGGGCTTCAGAGTATGACACCATTCATCTCCATTGAGTTTCATTACACTTTTCCTTAAATATGTTATGGTTCCAGTATTTGTCATTTCCTGATAAAGTTTAACAGACACTGATCATCAGGAAAACAAAGACCATTCATCTGGAGCGGTCGTCCTCCATGAGGCAGCTCAGACCTGGTTGACAGTAGTTGAACCGTTTGGTCCATCTGCCGTTACCCTCCCACTCCCAAGGGTCCATGAAGAGTCACCGTCAAAAAATAGGACATTCTGGAGGAGTGAGTACCTTCCGTTGAGGCTCTTACCCTGGATGTGACCACATTTAGAACAAAACTCAGCATCTAAGTCAAAGGTCTGTTTCTATAGTTTCACCTCTCAGACATCCCTTAGAAAACACGTACAATACGTACTGGGTTCTCTGTAGATAGAATTCATCCACAGATTTAACACTGATTTTCCTTTTTAAATTCTTTGTCACAATGTGTACACACCTCGATCAAGTATTTACCACAACATGGGTGGACTAGTTTTCTGTTGTCTCTGAAATTAAGGCAAAAAAAAAAAATAAATCCGACATCAAACTGTTAATCAGCGGCAGCGGCCAAAGGTCAAGGCCATGGAGAAGTAGGATAAGTTCAAAGGTCACAACACTGCATCAGGTCAACACGTTTCCTCCAGATAACGACAGGCAACTTTCAAGTTTTATCAAAGTAACCCCCTTTAACCGCCTTTACACTTCACCTGAAATACTCACACACACCTATTTACACACGCACACACACACACACACCTCTCCTTCACTTGTAGTAACCTGTAACATCAACAGATGACATGATGGATGCATGGATGGAGTGATATGATTGGTGGATGACCCACTATGTCACATCCTATAGACACACATGACCATATAAGGAAAGACATGGCGTCAACGCCATCGTCTCCTTCGTCGCTGTTCTTCAACACCCTTTAGAAACCTTGTACCTTTACCAACTGTGTTTTCAAACGTCAAACATCTCCTCTCTTAGAGAAAAAAGGTTTTTTCGGGGGGTTGTGGACACATTATGTCTATGATGTGATTATTTCTTTTCACTGTAGTATTTTTTTTAATTGCTACTGTTTCCCTACTTCACAACTGACTCACACAGACACCAACAGACAGAGGAGTATTTACAGTATTTACATCACATTTCATCCACAGCAGACTGTGGCTGAGGGCAGAGGCAGGGTGGACAGGATGCCTTCACAGCTCCTCAAACCTGTCTTAAAGCAACAGTCACTACGTTAGCCGGCACCGTGGTGTCCCACTGTTAGTCCAAATGTGATCATGTGGTGAATTTGTCATAAAACACATATTCTGTCAAAGCCTTTGTTCAACTTGAGCTTTTTCCAACTAAGATACATGGGGAATGTCTATTATTCCAGATTTCTAAGGGTTCCTTGGACATTCAGGATCTGCCTCATTCTGGTGAAGATGCGTTCTCCAAAGAAAAGTTGAGGAGAAACACACCTGCTTTCTATTTTATCTATTCAATCAAAGAGGGAGGTAGTGTTCACACAGTGGAATTGACGCCACTGGTGAGCAGCTCAGAAGTGATGCGGCCCCTGAGCCAAAACTGGCCCGCAAAAGGGTCCAGTCCGGCCCACCAGGTGAAGTTTAGAAATGCAAAAATTACACTGAAGATATTAACAATCAAGGACGTTAAAATCAGTTTAGTTCAGGGTTGATCTCAAGTGGGTCAGACCACTACCATAGTAACGAATTAATAATGACAACTCCAAATGTTTCTTTGTTTTAGCGTAAGAAAGAAATGTTTACCTTTACAAACTGTCCTTTCACAAAAAATGTGAATCACCTGAACACATATGAACAACATGAAGTGGCTGAAGAGAAGTAAGTGCATATTAAACATATAATACTTACTAAGTGTTTTGTGCTTTTGTAGATCCACTGTGATCTGTATGTTGTAATGCACATGTGTAAATAATAAACTGAGGCAGAATATTGTTAAAATTACACTTATTTTCCTCAAGAAATTTCAGTTTGTTGGTGGTTCAGGTTATTCATGTTTTCTGAGAAGATACTTTGTAGATGTAAACATTTTCATAATGTAATTGTACTTCTTTCACTGAGTTTGACGCCCCTGGTTTAGAGGCTCAGATAATGTGTATCTACATAAAAAGAGGAACTATAGTGTAACATTAGTTTTCTTTAACCACCTACACAGGTGGCAATTCTATTTTGAAATAACGACAACAATTGGATTATTTTGTGTATGCAAACAGTCATACGTACATACTGGATCCTTCATGATTAATAAAATCCTTTTTTTTTTTTTTAAAGTGATGGACACTCTTTGCTCTGTCCAGTTAAAAGTGTTGTTGTAAGACAGATGTGAGTCTATGAACCTGTCCTTGAAGCTCAGTCAGACTGCAGGTAGAAACCTCAAAAACCTGTTCGCCTCTGGTAAACAAGGACGAGGGTTGAAAACCAGTTCATTTGAGATACAGTACGAAGCCTGGGGACAGGACAGCGCTCATGTCCTCTGGTGAAGCACAAAGACACACCAGGCTCATTCCTTTGAGATTTTACACTGCAAAAACTAACATTAGCTAAAATGCAAAACTGAAAGTGGAACTCCAGCTTTTTGTAATATAATTTATGTTTCAGTCATTTATCATTTTTCTCAACTTTTAAATGTTTTTCCATCTTTGATCTTCACGTTACAAATCATGATTCATTTTCTTTTCGATGAACTTAAAATCCAGATAAAACTAATGACTAATAACTAATGTCAAAATCAGCATCAGTGTTCATTAATGTTCAGTTGCCTTTAATATACTTACTTAAACTTCCACACAGTTTATGGAACAGACTTCTTTTAGCTGCATTTATTAACATCAGCTGATTTGCTTCTTCTTTGTTTGTTGCTTCCCATCTTTATGCCACAAAAAGTTTGAAATATTTTTAAACTACATTTCTTTGAAGGTGATTTTTCCAAACTTGAATAGGTTGGAGGCTTGTTTTTATTGGATTACATTCTTTTTCCTAATTAAAGTGTTAATAATTGCTCCACCAAAGCCATCTAAAATGCTGAGATTTCTGTGCTAAGTAATGAAAACTTAAAAGTGTGCAAATCGATCAAAGCCAAGTATTCTGAGTATTGAAGTAAAGTCATGTGTGTCTGTGTACATTAGTATTTGAATCGTTTTGTATGTTGTTTTGTATGTCTGTGAGTTGCATGCTACTAGCTAGCTAACATGGCCTGTTCATGTAAACCACAGTTGCTGACATTATCTGTTTGGCCATAAGTGTGGTTCAAGCTACTTTACATTACCCGTCAGAGTTAGTGACTAGTGCTGATGTTGTCTTTGTATTGAGTACCTGCTAACATTATTTGTCAGTACTAGCCACAATCTCTGATGTCCAATTTTAGGCTGCAAGTGTTTTGCGAGCTAGTTAGCGTTACTTTATAATGTTATTACGGCTGCAAATGTTATCTTTTTAACTGTATGTTGATAGTTATTTGCTACTGTTAGCCACAGTTAGCAACATAATTTGGCTATAAGTGTATTGATAATTAGCTCACTTCAGTCAGTGTTAGCCTCATTTAATGACATTATGTTTTTAGCTGTGTGTTGCTAGCTAGCCAGCATCACTTGCTAATATTAGCCACAACTGCTGCTGTTACATTTTCAGCTGCAAGTGTTTTGCAAGCTAACCTAGTTGAGATTGCTTGTAAATGTTAGCTACAGTCAGTGACATTAGGCGTTTCTCAATTTCTCAGTTTCTCAAGAACAGACAAGAATGCATATTGAGAAACGGCCATTATTTTTGTAGCTGCAGATGTGTTGTTAGCAAACTAACATCATTTGTCAGTGTTCGATTCGGTCACTGATGTGACGTTTTTAGCTGCACCTGACATTGTTCCCGACTTGCAGGTTTGTCCCTAATGTGGATTAGTTATCAAAGTGCATTCATTGAGCACTGTTTAGACTGTCAAAGAGTCAACAAAAATGAAGATGGCAGGTGTTTTTCTAAGTCTGGGACACCAAAGTTCTCTTTTCGGTCTTAGTTTATAGTAATTTGCTTCTTTTTTGAAAACCCAGGTGCAAAATCTGAAAACAATGAGCCTGGTGTGTGGAAATGTGCAGAGGAAGAAAGAATTTGGGACATGAGGAGGATTCATCAGCAGCGTCGGCAGGCACAATACTCCCATATGTCCTTCAAACAGCAGGTGCCATGTTGTAGATGGGAAACGACCTTCAGACCGGCAGAAAGAGCACTGGTGGGTAAAGGCAGGAGGAACGGGCTGTTTCCCAGAATAAATGGAAGACATCCTGACTGCCAGTCGGCAGGAAAAACAATATCCAGTAGTAAACCAGTCATTTGGATCCCAAAGGTACGAGTCAGAGGCCTTTCTTAGAGCCTGTGAGTTAAAGTGGGTTCAATAGCAGAGGGAAGGACCAGTTTCAGGAGACAGATGAGACAGCAGGTGAAGAAACCCAATGTGTCCAGTAGCACCCTTGTGTGTAGATATGGGACGTCTCCTTCAAGCAGCAGTGGAGTGGTTCCCTTAGTATCGAACCAGGACTCGCCCAAGTTCAATGGAGCTCATGTCCAGACGTTGACGTACATCAGCAGAGACGGGACGTTTCAGTAGATCGACGACTGACGAGGGTGGTTTTTAAGTAAGAAAATGGAGAAACAAGCTGAAAACATCAGCATCAGTCAACCAAACACAATAGGAGATCCATGAACAGCTCACAAAGTATGAATTATTTTAGAGGAGGAGGAACCGGTTTGGTTTCCAGTAGATAAAACATGTTTGGTTTCTGGTTGATACAACAGTTTTGAGGGAAGTTTTGTTTCCAGTGGAGTCTGTCAAAGCAGAAATGAGGGACCTCAACCCGACTGGGCTTACACTGTAGGAGTACCACCCTTCAACTGAACACCTTCCACAATGACCATGACAGAAGACACCTTCCAGATCACAGCAGTAAAGAAACCCGTTTGGTTTTGAAGGAGGAGATGCCTTCTGGGTGAGAGAGAAGTTCAGTCAAAGAGACAGGTGGATTTGGACCAGAGCTGAGTCTGTCTGGAGTAGATGAACCGGGTCAGGATCGAGCTGGACATCCCATTTCAGGAGCTGTTTGGTTTAAAATAAAGTCGAGTATTTTCCAGACCAGAGGGAAGATGGAGTGATGTCTCAGAGCCTCTTCCAGACGAGGTCTTCAGACCAGAGGGGATGGAATCTGTTTGGTTTCCAGTACCGGAGACTCCTGCTCTGGTTCCGGTGCGTCCCCACCAGCCTGTTCTTCAGTGCTGCTCACAGTGTTGGAGTCCAGAGGAGCTTCATCCTGTATGGACACATGACAGTATCTGGGTTTCATTTGCATGAATCCTGACTTTTGATGATCATAAATGTATAGAGACAAGAGGTTCACAGGAGGAGGACTGCAAATAAACAACTGGACTTAACAACAGCACTGCTCACCGTCACCCACGGGTGGGACAGGACTTCCTCTGCAGTAAAACGGGCGTCAACGTTCACCTGCAGCATCTGGCTGATGAGCATCTGAGGAACAGAGCAAACGTAGTAAAAAAAGTACAAATGTGAAAAAGACATGTATCAAAAATGACAAACATCTAGTCCTTTATTCCATAACCGACTGAAACAACAACCACACAAACAACACAATAGGCCCAAGTGGGATACGTAAACAGAGGACTGTGTTTCTGATGGAGTCGTCTTGGTGGTTCAGGTGTGTAAGGACGGACAGATTCACAGATGAGAGATCAGTAGGATGTCACTTTAGAACAGACATTTGTGATGTCAGTCATACGCTGCTTTAAACTTTATTTTCCAATGCAACGGACAAACATGACACTAAGCTGGTGTTTATGTGCTTTTTTCATGTCATATTTCTTTTTTTTGTGTCATAACACCAGTTGTACTGAGAGAATTTCATCCGAAACTTGTGACAGTTGTTGTGTAGATCAGCCATGTGGGTCAAAGGTCAGACCCAGTGTGACGGTTTATAAGCAGACGGCTTGTGTCAGTGACGGAGCTTTACCTTGGCAGGTAGACTGACTGTGTCCCAGTCTGGAGACGGGAACTCCAGTTTCCCTCGGAGGATCTGATCAAACAGCTCCTCCTGCACGTTATTCTCACTGAGACAGAGACGATGTGAATCAGCAGGAACAGACAGGAATACTCAGGAAAACACACACATTACATTCGCAGTAATCCCCCCATATCATATCAATATCAACTATCCGTGAAAAAAAAAAATATATATATATATATATACACACTGTGTGTGTGTGTGTGTGTGTGTGTGTGTGTGTGTAGAACAAGTATCATCAATAGAAGATTGTCTTGGATATTTCCTGTTTGACTCTCGAATGTTTCTGCCTTTGTGCTCTTTGTCCTTTGTATTTTTACTGCTGTATACACAGTTTCTCCACAGTGGAATCAATAAACTTATCTTATTACTTTTACAATTTTGAATAAACTGAGTAGTAGATGAACAGAAATAGGAGATGAATTAAGTGAATGAATCTAGCAGATGTTCTGGTGCTAATAAGTGAATGATGTGTTCACTGACCTTCTAAAAGGAGGAAATCCACACAGAAGGATGTAGGCGATCACACCTGCTGCCCAGATGTCCACCTTCAGACCATATCTACAGAAACACCACACTTTAATGAGTCTCACCTCACCTTAATAAAAGGTAACACACACACACACACACACATAGAAGCATCAGTAGGTCCTGGTCCTCCTCTCACCCGGTCTCAGCGATGATCTCGGGGGCAACGTACGTCGGCGTTCCACACACAGTGTACAGCGGACCCTCCACCACCGTCGCCAAACCAAAGTCCCCCAACTTCAACGACTTAGTGCCGTCTGGATACTCACACACCTGGAACACAGACCGATCTGTAACCGTAGCCCAACTGATGCTTTGTGGGACTCAAAAATGAAGTTCTGATACATATCTGTACATGTCCCTCAAGTGTCGCACATGTGACACAGATATGTGACACTGGCTGAAAATACAAACTGACGGCAATTTACAATCAGTTTTCACCAAACAACAAACTTCATTCATTAATATTTAGAAATAAAAAAACATAGTAAAAACAAGTTGGTTGGTCCGTTTTCAGCCCACAGACTGAAGCAAATATGGTTGAGTAATAACGATATTAATATTTAGGATGCTCTGATTATTCAGGACAGGTCACTGATGAGAGTCAAAGTATATAATTGATTAACTGAGATACAGTATAAATACCACAATAGAATGAAGTACTGCATGTATCTACAGTGGCTGTGGTTGGAAAATGTTTCTTTAACCTGATTGAAACCCTCTTTATTCGAGATTCCAGCTTGTGTGGAAATGGACAGAGACTAAATGAAGTGGTCTGAGAGGACGTGTATTCACATGCTCCAAAGCATTTAATCAGAGTCCAACTTCTGACATGACTGTGAAGTCTGTTGGAAAAATTCCCTGTGCCCTACCAGGTGTTATTTGGAGCCTTTCCACCAGTGAGATGTTCATCAGTCCTTAAATCTGTTGACATCTCAACCATAGACCAGTTTGTATCCAATGTCACATCCACATGTAGCAAAAATGCACTAAAACACATATTTTTCTTGAAAACATACTGTAGATTAAGTGTTAAATGAATATTTCTTCTGATTGGGCTGGCCTCTTAGTAAAGTGGTGGCATCGGCCACTTTTATTGGAGTTAATCTGATCATATCAGCACAACCACAGTCCCTTGTCAGAATGCAGCTCCTCATAATGTAAAGCATTAATTGTGCAAGACAGGCGCAAAGTCAGAAAAATTAAAAAATCGTCAGAAATGCACCACACTGGACTTTTTTATTACATGAATTCTGAGCAGGGGCAGAGCCTACAGCGAGCAGCCGTCACCAACCAGAAGTTACATACCAGCGTTGATTCCGGGTGGTCGAGTGCGAGTAAACACGCAGCAGTCAGTGGGCAAGATTGAGTGAAAAGCACGTGTTTGTGCTTGTTGTTTGCGTAACGGAGCAGTGACTTCGTACTCGATAACACGTATTTGACAACAGACTATGACGTTACCTGATGGAACCGATAGTATCATATGTGATCTTTTGAAATAACTAGCAATGAAAATTCTGTGTCTAGGAGTAGAACACAAATCAGTGCAGTGTGTGTTTACCAGTAGGTTCTCAGGTTTGATGTCTCGGTGGACGATGTTCATCCTGTGCAGGTACTTTATGGCTCCGGCCAGGTTGAAGACCATGGCGCTGGCGTCGCGCTCACTGTACTTTGTGGAGGAGGTGATGGCGTCGAACAGGTCTCCACCCTGAAAGACACAGAGAGGTTTAAAAAAAAATTTAACTCTTCGTAGTGTGACTTTGTGTATGACTTTTTATCCTGGTACAAGATGAAGAAGACGAGGCACCTTGACCAGCTCCATGACTAGAAACAGCTGCGTAGGGGTCTCATCCACCTCAATTAACTGGATGATGCTGGGATGTCGAACCCGTCGCAGCACCGCCACCTCGTTTTCAATCAGATGCTCCTGCACACAGGCACACACAGGTAGACACATGAACTTACAGAAACAAAGTAATAAAACACATCAGCAATTTAATCGGATGGCTTTTTAAGACCTTTTAAAGACTACATCAAACCAAATTATTATCATTATAGTATAAAGTAAACAACTAACCTTCCTTAAAAACTAAATTCCTGTAAACTGAAATTGAAAACAAAAGGTCAAAATGACAATAAAAACTACAGCGGTCACCTTCCCACAGCAGCGAGCCTTGTCAATGATCTTCAGGGCGTACTCCTGACCCGTCGACCTGACCGCAGCAGAAAACAAAAGTCAGCTGGAACGGTTAGCCCCAGAGCCACAAAAAAAGTCAGATATTTATTCACTTGTAACTATTTTCCTAAATTGTAACCATTTTGACAAGTGAAACGAATGAATTTTCCACAATGAAACCTTGAAAAACTCTACTGTACAGACAAACGTAACATTCATACAACCACAGAAGACATGTTTAGTATAAAGAACAGTGAATCTATTCAAAACTTAAAGTGGAGGATTTTACAACGTCCTGTGAACGTAATCGATATTTTCACATTTTTGTGAGGTCTGAGGTGAACTGATGTAAAGACACTAATCCACAGGTAAATCAGTACAGAAAATGTACTTAAACTGGAGCCAAAGTACCAACATTTAATTGTAGGGTCAATATCACCATAAGGGTCCTTTGGTGTCCCCAGTGTCACCATGAACACACTGTAAAGTAATGAAACCCTGAGCTTTGATTATGAACACTTACACACATACCAGTACAATTTTAAACCTCTTGAAATGCAATTTTATTATTTTATACAATTTTCTTTGAGGGAATATATATGATTTGTACATGTCCCTCACACTGCCCTTCTAAGTTTTATGACTTTGATAAGTGTTTAAATGAAAAAAAAAAAACAAAACTAAAATACTTTTTAGATGTTGTCATTATACTCAACAAGTTCTCCAGTAATTTTAATTTCATAATAATATTCAACATTCTACACGTGTCCTTCAAATCGCTGTCCACTCTGTCCCTTTGGGGGAATCGCCCCTTTATTAATCTGGTTGATGACATCACTGATGACATCATCATCATTTTGAGTGTCTTCATTGAAGGTGCAAACATAGTCTATGAGAGCATTTAGTATTTACATTTACATTGAAAACTTTCATCATTTTGTGTTTGTACTTGGATGTGGTCATGTCCACCCTGTCACCACAAAATATCCTTTAATATCAAACTTTTCAGAAATTCTAAATATATGTGTTGGACATTCCACAGTCCTCTTCAAACATGACCTACTTTACCAACTCCGGTCCAACATGTGGTCATTAAAAGCTAACTTTAGCCTAAACTATCCACCCTGTCACTTATCTGTACATGTATTTGTGGAGGACAGGGTGGACAGATTTGGTTCATATTTTGGGGTCTGCTTGTGCTTTGTCTTCTTGTAAAAAACTGTATTAAAAATGTGGGAGTTTGACCAACATGCATTTGTACCGGCCTACGGTCGACTGAACACAGTCAACTTAAAGTGAAGTGGAAAAGTTCAAGGGGTTTTCTGGGACATTTTGAAGTCTGAAAGACACCGTATAGCGATACTGACCCTGTGCGTTATCATCAGACATAGACGTGGTGTGTGTGATGCCGTTACCTCTCCACACACTCCTTGACCACAGCGAAGTTTCCGTCTCCGATGACTTTCCCCACCTTGTACTTCTCATTGATGGTGGAGGAGGAAACCGATCGATTACCGTTGACTGCAGACAGAATACAGGTTCGTCAGTCGGTTCTGGATACATTCAAAGCTTGAAATGCATTAACCCTTTCTCGGGCAAGTGACTATTTTTGGTCATTTCTGCAAACATTAGACATGGGGCCAATCCTCAGTGAGGTCAAGAGGCCGGTTGGATTTTTTTAACACTATACACTGGTTCAGAGAGCTTTTACAGACATTCTGAAGCTGTACATAGTGAATATGACTGACTGTTGTCAGTGTATGACCTTAGAACAGTTGTTTTATTACGTGTTCACTTTTTAGCGAGGGCTGTTTGGGTGTTTTATGGAAAGAGCCTCCCTCGACTAACACACTAAGGTTGAAATGTTGAGTTTCAGAGTATTTCAGTGAGTTCCCTACAAAGGGTTAAGTGTCACCGCGTGCCCACCTTCGACGGCATCATCCGGCTGCTCAGCCTCTCCGTTGACATCAGTGGAGGACGCTCGACGAGGAGAGATCTGCAGACAAAGACCTGACTCATGATCTGTCATCATGTGACTTCTATTAAATATTTACTTCTAATCAGGAGGCACTTTCTTCGTTGCTTTTCTGTTTTTGTTTGTACAGACGGACAGTGACCAACACATGCAGGTAAGGGTTTGAAATACAGAACATGTGAGACCTTCAGGCTGCGGTGGGTCCCCGGGCTGGTGGGCGAGGGGCTGGACCTGGATGACTTCCCAGCCGATCCTGACGCCTCATTGGCTGTGTCCAAATAAACAGGCTGTTACACGGCGCCTTATCATCAGCTACACTTACTGCGTTTTTGTCCACGTTCTCGTACCTGGACCAGGTGACTTTGTTCTGGACGGGCCTTTGGGTGGAGTCCTGGAGGAGAGGGCCAAGCCACTGGGGCTCTTGGGAGTTTTCTGAGCAGCAGTGGAGCGAGTCTTGGCCCTGCACTCTGCACACAAACACAAGAGTGGAAGATTTAGTCTGTTTTATGTCTATGTGTTAGTTATTCTAATCATTTCTTTCTCTACAGGAAATGTGGTTTAATTCGACAATAATCAGTCACGATGTTACCAAGTATGATAATTTTGCCCACCATACAATCAAAGTACAATCATTTGTTCATTTTGTGACACAGTTTGTGTAGTTGTAGTCAGTCTAGGTTCAGATCATACACATGGTCATTGATCATTGTGTGAAACTAACATCTTAAATCGTCTTTACGCAGCTGAAATTTGCAGGACTTTATAAAAGCAGTAATTGACCAATCAATACTATGTAACAGTTGCTGTTAAATTTCTACAAGTTGTTTATTATTATTACACTTTACACTGGGGCATCTGTAGCTACATACATATGCAGGTGTTGATATTAGAGCCCGACCGATATGGGATTTTCAGGGCCGATGCCGATACCGATATTGGGGGGTAAAAAAAACCTGATATCCGATATATCGGCCGATATCCGATATCCAATATAATGGCAGATAACCGATATATTGGCCAATATATGAAGAACATTGATATACGGGGCGGCTGTGGCTCAGTTGGTACAACAGGTCGAACAATAACCGAAGAGTTAGCGGTTTGAATCCTGGCGAAATATCCTTGGGTAAGACATTGAACCCTAAATGTCTCCCAGTGGAGCCTGGCAGCACCTTGGATGGCAGC
>JAPQRQ010000011.1:17291764-17304264 GCA_037367365.1 Apogon talboti | reverse complement strand
GAAGGCTGCGGGGTACAGTCCCTCCCTCCCCTCCAGTCTTCCTCTCTTCCACTCTGGGTCAATGTGCTCCATTACTTGTATTAGCGCCCCCTTGTGGAAGGACAGATCCTCTGCAGTCTGAGCGGGGAAGTCGAACACAGCCACGGCCCACTCCGCCGCCTGTTGTCCATGTCAGATGGATTCATACAGTATTAGTATATGTACTGGATGTGTCCAGACTGAGGAGGAAATACCTGTTTTTATATATCAGGTCAGTGTAAACCTTTAACTCCGCTCTTTTACCTCTGGACTGGGCAGAACCCGACAGGACACAGACTTACCTCTGAGTCTGGGTCTGGTGGTGAAGGTGTGAGTCCTGGGAAAATTCAGAAAATGCATGGATCATTTTTATTTAACTAATGAAAATTCAAACCAGACAAATGCTACTGAATAATGGAATTGGTTTAATTAACTCATATAAGAGTAGTTAAATGACAGATGTACGTTTATAAATGGTCATTGTTTGACATAAAACATGTTCAGACGTGAAGACACTGTCAACATTCACCAGGTAGTGTCTGAGACCCATGATCAAACTGTTTTACTAATCAAACACTAATCAAGCAGAGCAGAGGAACCGTACCAGTGCTTTCTTTCACTGCCGTCTCAGTAGATGTACTTTTTGTGGTTTCCCCTGGTGATGGCGGTGGGAGGGGCTCCACCACCTTGGTGAAGTTTAAAGGGAATATTCCTGTGCGTCTGTGAATCTGGCCCCGCCCCCACTCCTGCCCGATGAGCTCCAGGAGAGCAATTACGTCGCCCTGGGAGAAGGTGAGCTCATCATCCTCCTCTCCCTCGTAGTCGAACAAGGCGACACATCGAGGACCGCTGCACGATGACAACCAACAATCAAACATGGTTAACAACACCACTACTGGGTACTAATATGACTACTGGGTCTTCTCCAGTGGTCTCCAGCTGTGTGTTGTGTGTGTGTTGTGTGTTGCGTGTGTCTGACCTCCAGATGTGTGTGCGTGTGTGTTGTGTGTGTGTGTGTGGTGTGTGTTGCGTGTGTCTGACCTGACAGGAGGAGGGTCTGGCTGCTCCTTCTGCTCAGTCGGCTGCACAGGTAAGATGGACTAGAGGACAGAGGGACACAAATCTGTGATGCCACTAATTTCTGAAATCAGTTCAGTTAAGATTCAAGAATGCAAACTGATTTGATGAAGCGATTCACATCCTTTTCTGAAGAAATAAACTGACTGCAGCCTGTTTCCTTGTGGTTTGTGGCTCTAGTTAACTCTATGATTAAACCAGATGTGCTGATCAGAGGTCAGTTTTCACACCTGTGACTCGGTTAGGCTGAGCCCCTCCAGCGCCGGTTTGGACTGGTTGTCTGGGACAGGCTCTAGATGGGTGTCCATGTCCAGCAGACATTGTGACGTGTCGATAAGAGGTGTGACAGTGGTCGGAGTCCACTCATCGCCTGACATGTGTTCAGAGGGGGAGGGGCTAGCATCGTCCAGGACTATGAGGACTTCCTGTTTCTAAAACATAAAGGGATGCCGTGTCATTCATGACAGTGTATGTGAGTGACACTGTGCTTCTTTGCATGTGTCCTTACCACATAGCTTTTATACAGCGGGTGCCCAGGTTTGGGGCGGGGCGGCAGAGGGGGCCCTCTCTTTGGCAGCTTTTGTCCCTTCATCTGATCGGCTGTTACAGAAGGAGACGGTTCAGTCTGTGAACACCAAGCTGAGACTGAGGGAGTTTTGGGAGGAGGCGCTGTCTGGTTGGCAGGAGGCGTGGAACTGAAAGCTGGAGGAGGTGGTCGGCCAGGAATGGATTTGATAGGTGGAGGACGCAGGGGGAGGAGCTTCATGCTGGGTGGCCTGAAAAATAGTGATTGTGTGTGACAACTGTGGACCAGATAGGTTTATTATGTGTAAACAACTAAGAGGTAAAAAGTAACAGGTTAACTTAAGTAAAAATAAAAACATGACAATTACATAAAAATAAAGTAAAACTGATGGAAAAAAATCAGATTTGTTTTCCTTGTCGTCCCTTTGCCATGGCTTGTACCCTGATTAGATGACATGCTAACAGACTAATATGAAACATATGGGTCCATAATAGAGAATGAAGAGTGAGTCATGTTCAATGTCAACTATCATCCCGTTCTGAGTTTTTATAAACCTCATGCCTGAAAAACTCACATAAGGAAACTAAACAAAAAGTAGGTAGTGTCTCAAAATAAAAACAAAAATACTTAGACTTCTAAAACTAAATAAAACTACATTGAAAACTCAAATCGCTCTGGTATGGTTGAGAGGGATTCAGAAATCTACCCAGGCATCAACACAGAGGTTGTGTAAAATACAGGGTGACACATATACAGACGGACTGTGCTCTTGGATCATCACTGCTGACATGATGCTTTCACAGTGGATGCAGACTGTCATCGCACCGTGGAAGGAGAGCAGGGTCCCAGGAGGAGCTCGGCGGTGCACTGCTTGGAGCTTCAGACTTCAATGAGCCTTTCCTCACAACTGAAGTCGGGGTTGGGGTTGGGGTTGGTGGTTTGACTCTGGACCCCTGAACAGGTTTGGTCGGGGCTGGGTTTGGATCTGGGGGTGTCGGTGAGGGTCCTGTGGGTTTTGGGCTCAGATTTGGAGCTGATAAGAACAAAAATGATGTGAAAAGCAGAGTTAACAAAGGGCTTTCTGTAATTAAAAATAAAACACAATGAACTTGGAAAAAGATTAAATGATTAAACAGAATTTACATCTTGCTGGTAAAATAAAAACATTTTTAATTTTAATACCATGAATGACATACACCACATTGTTTTGCAAATTAATGTGCATTAGGGGCTGAAGTAATGAGGCAAACGTCCAGTAAATGGTAGTTTGCTGGTTTTGTTTACAGAAGATACTCCGTTTAACTCTACGCTGTATTTGTATGTGACTTCATGAAGGTTGGACTCTGTTGGACTGTGGGACTGTTGGACTGTGGGACTTTTGGACTGTGGGACTTTTGGACTGTGGGACTGTGTGTGATGGCATGGGAGATGTCAGCTGAAGTGGCATCATAATGTCGCTCCATATACAGGTGCATGTCAATAAACTGGAATATCAAAAAGTTGACTTCTTTTCAGTAATTCAATTTAAAAGGTGAAACATCTTTATATAGATATTCATCACACAGACTGATGTATCATTAACCTCATAACCATCTTCAGAAAATGAATCAGCAGTGTTAGGTAAGTAAAGTTATACAGATATCACAATTTGGACAAAAATATGACTTTGGCGGTTGTGCTTTGAGTGTTCATGTCTTCATTTTGATGATTACAGCTGTATAACATGAATAAAGGATGCATTGATGAGATGCTGTGAATATACATTTTCAGTCAGACAACGTCCCTCTGGCTCCGTCAGACCTAGTGGAGCCACGTCTATGACAATACTGCCACAGTGTCAGTTTAATTGGAATTTAACTGTAATGAAGACAGTTTTGTAAAACCAGCTGATCTCATGTACAGAACGTGTTTGAACCACAAGAATGGTATTGATCCTGCAGAGGACTTACGGCCAATGAAAACCCATCATTCACTATCTCACAAAAGGCCCAGATTTCGAGTCCTGGCTGACTAAAGAGCTCTGTGATGTCACTGCTGTCAACAAACCTCAGACAGCCCCATACCCTCCGTGGGGGAACCCGGTGGAGCGCTTTAACCGACCTTTGTTAAGCACACTGGGAACGCTGGAGAACAAGCAGACGTCGATGTGGAAGGAGGACGTTCAACCTCTGGTCCATGGGTATAACTGCACAGGGTTCACACCCTATGAGCTCCTGTTTGGAAGACCACCACCACTCCCCGCTGACTTGGATTTCAGCTTGCCAGTGGGTCAATCTCCATCTCCCTCACACTCCCAGTATGTGAACAACTTTAAGGTCATGTATATGTTGTTGTTAACCGTGCTGGTGGTCTACACCGTAAAACCAGAGACCAGGGATGGACCAGCCCGCACACTCCACTGTCACCTCCTCCTTCCCTGTGGGTTCCTGCCAGCGTGTACCAGTGGAGATCCACCAGGAACTGTTCCTGCTCCAAAACCACACACTTGCACGTTATGGTCTAAAAATAGATGGATGCCGCTGCAATACAGAGCAGGTGTGGGACCGGTAGGTTATTGAGCTGCTGCAGGTAAGCAAGTAACACATGTCCTGGATAATGCGCCAGTTGAAGCCCATGTCCTGGATAATACGCCAGTTGAAGCCCATGTCCTGGATAATGCACCAGTTGAAGCCCATGTCCTGGATAATGCACCAGTTGAAACCCATGTCCTGGACACTGCACCAGTTGAAACCCACTGAAGCCCATGTCCTGGATAATGCACCAGTTGAAGCCCATGTCCTGGATAATGCACCAGTTGAAACCCGTCCTGGACACTGCACGAGTTGAAACCCACTGAAGCCCATGTCCTGGATAATGCGCCCGTTGAATCCCATGTCCTGGATAATGTGCCCGTTGAAGCCCATGTCCTGGATAATACACCAGTTGAAGCCAATGTCCTGGATAATACACCAGTTCAAGCCCATGTCCTGGATAATGCGCCAGTTGAAGCCCATGTCCTGGACAATGCGCCAGTTGAAGCCCATGTCCTGGATAATGCGCCAGTTGAAGCCCATGTCCTGGATAATGCACCAGTTGAAACCCATGTCCTGGATACTTTGGTGCATGGTGGCTCTTGAAGTACTGGCTCCAGCAGCAGTCCACTCCTTGTGAATCTTCCCAAATTCTTGGACTGGCTTCGTTTCACATTCTTCTCAAGGCTGCGGTCACCCCGTTGCTTGTGCACCTTTTTCTACCACATTTTTTCCTTCCATTCAACTTTCCAGTAATGTGCTTGGATACATCACTCTGAACACCCAGCTTCATTAGCACTGACCTTGTGTGTCTTCCCCTCCTGGTGCAGGGTTCTGGACACCTGTCCAGTCTGATCCAGACTGACAGACCCTTTAAAGGCCCAGGGTTTCCTGAGCCTTTTGCAGGTGTTTTGACTTCATTATCTGATTAGAGTGTGACAACATGAGTCTCCAATATTGAACTTCTTCACAATATTCAAATTTTCTGAGATACTGAATTTTGGGTTTTCATTAGCTCTAAGTTATAATCATCAAAATGAAAAGAAAAAAACTAAAAACTATAAATAAATAAATCAGTCTGTGTCTATATTTCAGTCTGTGAACCTATACATAAAGATGTGTTTCACTACTGAAATAAATCAACCTTTTGATGATCCTCTAATTTACTGAAATGTCCCTGTATTTCCATCAGTAAATTATCATAAATTGAAAGTTCTTGTGCACCACTCACATGCCATCTTCTCAGCAATCTAAAAGTAAAAATAATACGTTATATACGTACATGCTCTCTCTCTGAGATGTAGGAGGGGAAAATTCCATCTGCACCCATCACACATTTAAAAAAAGGACTTTTTCTCAAGTAAGTTTTAACTAAGTTACTAGTTTTACACTTAACTTGAGAGAACATATTAAGTATTCTGTGTGCACTTAATACGTGTGTTATTTCACAGGCTTTTTTAAAAACCAATTTCCCAGTTACTGCGATGCACATTTTATTTTTCACAGAATGTGTGGGACAAAGAGGCACAAAGAGATAAAAGCTCTTCAGAAATGTCACACAACAAACAAAGGGTTTATTGTAAAGGTATCTCCCAATAATAAAAATATTATCTGTTGTATAGCTGTGACACAACTGACTTCACTGGCTGGAAAGTTTATCACTAATACTTAGCAGCTAGTTGCATCATGGGAATTATTATACAAGCTGGAGATTCCTGTAGTTTGGCTGAAAATACGGTGACACACAAGTACACACACAGCCATATACAGCTGGCAACACACACTCACACACACACACACTCCTGACAACTCACACCACTCAGTAACAGTGGGGGCTTTTTTCTTCTCACACAATCACAGCATTTTTCTTTTGCAAGGTTCAGATTGCATAATAAAACACCATTTCTCCCTCTTTCTGCTACACACAAACACTCAGATAAATTCATTCCACAAGTTTGCATATTTCTGCTACACAACAAGCAAGCAGGATTTGTTTCAACATCTCAGCTCTCAAAAACCACATTGTACCATAGCCGTAGCCAGCTCACTGCTCACACAAACACACACAGTCCTGCTCTTACCGCTGGCTCGGCGTGATGAGGTCAGCGCCGCCGGTTTGGACGGGAGGCCTGGACGGCAGCTTCCTGTTTTCACTGAAAAGAAAAAAAAAAGAAATCATCATCACTGGTCATCTCTCATATTAATGCCTACATTTACTTTTGTATCTTTTGTGTAATAATCACCCATGTCAGCTCTAGTTAAGCTTTTGTTTGAATAAGATGAATACAAGAAAATAACATTTATAGTTTACAACCAATGGATATTTATTAGCTATCAACCATTTAATTTATCAACAACATTTGCCACAGTTGATTAATACGTTCATTTTTAAGAAAAAAAATTTTTTTATTCCATCTTCTTAAATGTTAGTATTTTCAGATTTTTTTTTACTCCAATATTTATTGTAAAACTGAGTATTTTTGATCTGGAAAACACTGACTGATATTTTAAAGACCAAGTAATAAATTACTTAGGAAAATAATTGTTAGCTCTGGCCCATGGAGGATAATTTTTCACAACATCAAAATACACAACAAAGTAACAACATAATTAAACATATAAAAAATGATTGTATCAGACAAAGTTAATGTGTACAGTATATATTTAATATGCTTTAATAGTTTAAGGCAGGGAAGACATGAAATAATACTAATACCAAGAAGGCTGTACTGTTTTCCCTGCAAACTTAACTGGTATCAGTCATGATGGACATTAAGAGGAAGAATCAGTTCCTCAAACAGCTTCAGTCTGTTCAGCATCTTTCACCGTTTCCAGTGAGAGCTGAAACATTTGGCTGTTGTTTAGTGTGAGATTACAATGAAACTCTGTTTTCATACGGTCAATATAAGGGAAAAAGAAACACTGGTGCCAGGAAAGAGACTGAAAACACTGCAGGGTATTTGAAATGTCAGCATCAACACTGCATTGGATGGACCTCAAGCTCAAACACTTGAAACTTTACTCAAATATTGGACTAGTTGAGGTTTAGATAAGCTGTGGAAAAGCCCTCAGCTTTAAGTCAACAATGTTTATCAGGACGTGGAAGAGACACACGATTTTATTAAAAACAAAAAAAAAAGGTCCACAATTCTATCAAGCCACTTTTCTTCTATTTCTGACTGCATTTAAAAGAAACAAACATTAATAATGTCAATGTGTGGGCCTACAAATCTGATAACACTGTGTCGGTGAAGATGTTACAAGTTCTAATTATAAGGAGCTCTTATTAAACAAATTAGCCGAGCCAAATACAGCCATAAGACTGCCTGTGGACATGTATCTGAGATCTAAGTAGTTGTTGAGTAGCTACAGTATGTCTCAGCCATAACAAGTTAACAATCAAGTATACTATCAGCAGCTGCACATGCAGGTCATCTGGTAGATAAGCTATGCAAGCAGGAAACAGCACACTTCATTCAAGTTACATGTTGACATTTGTGCATCAACCTCAACTTCAGCACGTGCGCAACAATCACTGCTGCCAAGTCACAGAAATAGGAAATTACATGGAAATGCTTCCAGATGGTTCAAGAACAGTTTTTAATCATAAACTGAAGTATCACAGGATGAGTTCTAACAGCAGCCGACGTGTGTGTAAAAACCTGTTGGTCAGGTCCGGTGCTACTGAGCTCAGACTAAACTCATGTGTGCTCACCGCTCCAGTTTCCAGTCAGTCAGTCAACAGTTGTGTGTAAAGGATCGCCTACTTGTTTACTATGACTATTCCTGGTTAAGACATCTGGTAAATGTGAAAACAAGGCCTTTTTGATTTAGATTTTTTTCTGCATAAATGCTCAGATGTTTGTGTTTGGGCGTGGCCATCTTTTTTTTTTTTTTTAATCCAAAAGTAGATATTATACACTGGTGCAGAGAAGTCAACACAGAGTCCACCATAGTTTTAGGCAGCGAGAATGTGCACGGTTAATTTTTTAAAAGCACGGTCAAAATAATGGTGCACAGCTTGCTGAAAGCCATGACATGGAATTTTCAATTTAATGACATTCAAGCTTGTCCCCTCACCACTTTAAGTACATATGACAGGGACACAGACACACTAAGGCCTTGGACCGAGATATCGTTGGGACATGCAACATTTCATACAGAATAAAGGTGATATCATTTGGTGGTTCCACGCAGGTAAGAGGACAGTCAAAACTAATACAGGTGATAGTATAAGGGTGAAGATAGTAGCAGCAGTGTGTGTGGAAACCATCACAAAGCAAGAAATGAGGTTAACACTCACCAATCTGGTTCACAGTTTCCTGTATCTCATGGTTGTCAGCCTTAGTCTCCATCTGCCCTCCGCTGCTCATGTCCACTGAGGGTCTCTGGGGTACAGGTGGTGTGATGTGCCCAGCTGCAGAGCTTTTATCCTGGGCTGCTCCTGTGCTGGCTCTAGGAGCGACTGGAGGTCTGGGTGGGGCTTTGGTACTTGGATCACCAACAGAGGGGATGAGCTTTGGCCGTGGAGGCCTGGGTGCTGGGACCGGAGCAGAGGTGGAGGCTGGAGTAGTGGACGGGGGGTTTTCTGGAGCACACTGGGGTTTAGGAGACACGGAGGGTTTTTCAGTGCTTTTTAAAGGCTGCGGTACCAAAACTGGATCAGATTTTGGTAAACAAGAAGCCACTGGTTCAGGAGAAGCTTGGAGTTTTGGGTTTATGTCCATAGTGGGGGTTTTAGTTGATTTCAAAGCACCTATCCCACACGAGTCATCATCTTCACAGAGCACTTTGTTGGATGGTTTGGGAGCATGTGGCAAATTTTTGGGTTTTGGAGCGACAGTGGGAGGAGACGGTTTGGCTAGTTGCCCCTGAAGACGTGGGCGTGGCCGTGGTTCAGGTCGTTTTGTGATAACACATGCCTCAATATTCCCGCTGTTACTGTCTCCACAACCGCCGTCAGCCTCCTGCTGCTGCTCAAAGGCCTGTATCCTCGCCTTCAGCGTGGCCATGTCCTCTCCTTCCAGCTCCTCTTCCTCCTCACTCTCTGATTGGCTGAGCCCACTGCTGTCACTGCGTTGATCAGGGAAGCCCCAGTCGTCAGCGCTAAAAGCCTCCAGCAGCTCTTGTAAGTACTTTCCCTGACTCACTTCTTGGTTAGTGTTGTCATTTCCTGTGCGAGCAGCAAGTGTAGCCAAACCGTCGTCTCTGAGTTTCACCAGAGTTTGAATTTTGACTTCACTGCTGATAGGCTGTAAAGAAACTTTTGAACGAGGGCGTGGCCTGGGACGCTCCAATGGGGCTTGAGTGGCTATAAGAGCCAGAGAGCAATCCCACTGGTCAGTCTGAGCACCAGATGTTGAGGTCGAAGGTGAACAGAGACCAGTGAGGAGGTCATAACATTGTGTGTTTGCACACGTATGTGTATTTGTTGCCACGCTGCCACTGTCAGGAGAATTGAGTGGTGATTGGTTGGCAGTGATATCATCAATATGGGATGGTTTGGAAGGGTATGGGAGAGGGGGCCGTTGTGGTCTCACTGGTCTTCTGAGCTGGTCTTGTGGATCAGGGGCAGAGCCTGGCTCGGTCTGCGTGGCGATGGTTGTTGTGGAAACTGGACGTGATGGTGAACAAGAAGAGGAGGTGCAAGATGAGGAAGGGAGCAAAACCTGCTCCTGCTCCTGTGTCTTCTCCCTGATCACTTCCTCATAGGAAGGAGGAGGCTGAGAAGAAACAGCGCAACTTATCAAGGGCACCAAAACACAGTTTATAATGCTAAGAGGAAGGATTTTTCAAGTCTACAACATTACTACTGCAGAAAAACATTCTTTTTTTTAAATGCCAAGAATACAGGAAAAGATTGTTACAAAATAATGTTTTATTGGATCCCACACATCGGAATGGCCACTGAGGCATCTTACCACATCATGATTTCTTACCACATCGTTAGATGAGATGCAATCTCACTGCGCTTCATCTGTATTAATACTTGTGCTGGGTATAGACTACGTGACATCAGCTCACATACAGCCCAGTCAGATAGACCTAAGGTATTGGACTGGGAATAGCAATGGACACTGGTTGTTGCAACAATAGTCTTCATTTATCTCATGTGGAGTGTTATAATGGACCATGCTGATGCTGGGGGTCTCAACACAGTGGGCCCACAGTTGTTTTTCCTTTATTTGTGAAAGCTTTTCTCCACACACACCACTTTTGATTACTGTTGTTTGTCAACATTCTTGTTCCTAGTAGTTGGTTGCTAGCACTTCCTTTCAAATGATATCACACACAATGAAAGACAGCAAGTAATGACTGATAAAGGAATGACCTGCAGTCCGTCATATCTGTCAGTCACAACACAGCAAGAATCGTTGACTCTACATTCACCTAATACGACACAATGACCACCAGAACAGACCAAAATATTGTGGTATCATGAATATCTAAATACGAACAGTTACCTGTATGGACGGAGGGATTGTGGGTCCCCAGATCTGTGCAGCAGGAGGAGGGGGAGGAGGGAATCCTCCAGCAGCCCCAGGGAACCAGGAGGTGGAGGCCAGTGGCTCTGCTGACAAGATGGTGATCTCTGGTCGTCTAGCAACAGGCCGTGAAAAGAGGAAGCCAAGGACATAAAACTCACATGATTAGCTACACTGATACACATGTTGGTTAACAGCAGAAGAGTCTGGCTAGCAGCACAACATGATACACCAAAGGAAACCTCCGTATTCAACAAGAGCTACTGATGCGTTCCGCTTAGTTACTTTAGTTTGGATAAACCACTTAGTGAATACATAAACACCTCTCAGTAGAAGCTCTGTGGACAGTGGTTAATCTGGGCTTTAAAGAAATACTGTGAGCTCGACTTCACATCTGCATCTGGTTTTGTTGCACTGAATAGTTCTGTTTTTGTACTAAAATCTTAAACAATCATAACAGTGTCCTACCTTCTGTCTCTGTCCCTTTCTCTGTCTCTTTCTCTCTCTCTGTCTCTCTCTCTTTCTCTAGATGTTTCAGAGAGTGACGCTGACCTGTTGGATGCTGACAGGAAAAAAAAAGAACAATAACAGTACAGAAATAAAAATACAACCATGTAGCAAAACCAGAATGATCATACTGCAAAAACCACTTTGACCAAAACCAATTCATAACTAGAGACTCTAAGAGAAGTATTTGAGACTTGATGCTGCAGTTTACATTCAACGTTTCCACTGGTAAGGTTTTAAATCCTTGCCACCACACCACACATTTGATACAAAAATATCATCGTCATCACATTAGACTTATTATACATATCTATAATATACAATAGGCCTGCTTTTTTCAATAAGAAGCTGAGCACGCTCAGTGCTGCTGTACAGTTTTTACTCCTGTATTTTTTTTACCCTTGCACATGCTCAACCACATTCTTTTCAATGTAAACATCCGGTAGTGAAACCTGTCGTATTGAATTTACCTCATTTATTTATCATTTATATAGTAAATGTAACTTTATTTGGATATTCAAAACTACACAGTTAATACAGGTGTAAGACCAACATGCTGCGTGTTGTACCAAATTTAACCACGTAGTGCACATGTGTGAAAACACCCAAAGTAAAAAATAATACGGTGGTAAAAATTGTACGTGACACCGCACCTTTCTGAGGTAATTGGAAGATGAGCGAAGGGATTTTTTTTTTCCTAAACTGAGCAGAACCCCCCCCACCTCAATGACACACTGACACACCAAGAGGTCAATTCCAGAGGAAACACTGTTTACATTAATGTTTAGAGGTTTTCCTACCATGAACCAAACTGCCACTGCAAGTGCATACACTTTTTTTCAAAACAAAACTGACAGATGCATAAAAATAAGCACAACCCATTAACCTAATACTATGTTTATGTATAGCTTAGGTTCACTTCACATTACTCTGACAAAAGCTTTGACCCTGTAGAAAAACTAATGTGTATTTGGTGTGTTGTACGGGAAAAGTGTAGGAAGTCAGTGTTTAAGAGGTTAAAAACCATCAGCTGTGGTGACAAACCAGCCTGCTGAATTTTATTACCCCACAAAAGTTCAAACCAAACAGACTACTTTAAGCAGATTTTCCATTTTCAAATATCTACACATTTCCAGGCCACTGTACAAATGGGCATTGAATAAATGTCTGCCAAAAAAGAGCTGCTCTCTTTAGCAGCTGTAAATCAATGACGTCCAAAGCAAAAGGAAGAAGAAGAAGAAGAAGAGAGTTGGGAACCGTTGTTCATATAAGTGCTGTTTGGACACACCCACTGTGGTTACAGTGACCTCAGAGATCACAGCTGTTTTTCCCCTCCTTTTTAACTTCTGTTTTTTCTTAAACAATATATATATACAT
>JAPQRQ010000011.1:17275816-17289831 GCA_037367365.1 Apogon talboti | reverse complement strand
TATATAGAGAGAGAGAGAGAGAGAGAGAAATGTGTCTTTTAAAAAGACATACACAATTGTACATTGGAAAACTAACTACAAAGAATTCAATCATTCTTGAGTGATTGGATGGATTTCATAAGGGGAAGCATTTGCACATCACATAAAAACATTAATAAAAATGCAAAGCTGAAAAAATACTTTTCACTCTGTAGCCCAATCCTCCATCATCCAACAGTCTTCCTCAACTATTTTCAGCTTGATGCTAGCAGCTATTTGTAGCTCACCTTCATTAGATTTTTGACAAACTGATCAAGAATGATTGTGACTGGTGGTTTGGAAAGTGTGATGATCCAGTTTTGTGTCCACTAGCATCACCTCTGTGTATTCAACAACCCTTGAACTGGACTCAATCATATCACACAGATGTCTTAGCAGAAAAGTGATGAAAAGTCAGGACAACAAAGTTCTAGTATGACCAGTTTTAGTTCATTTTCTAATGTTGAAATTATATATTATAAAGCCCTATCATTTGCATATTCCACTTTCCACTAATGCATTAAGATAAAATGCTTGTGAGTCTAAACAAAAAAGATGATCAAAAATATGGAATATGATGAAGATGGATACTTACTTCTCTTGATCACTGCTCTGATGGAGGAGAGAGGACCCTGACTGCAAAGAGAAAAAAATATTATTGCCTCCTCCTCTTCCCTGACATGCTTTTCTTCTCATTACCATTTGACCCTGAACTTCTACGCAACATGCAGCATACACCAGTGTGACTTCTGGAGTGGAGAATGTGCTGATGCCATATCTGAGACCCAACCTCTCTTCAGGATTCACAGGTATTTGAGGAGCTCCAACATAAGTGGGAAACATGACAGTATGCCCAGGTTCTCTCTGAAGGAGCTGTTGCTAGGCAGGTTAAGAACTCAACACAGCCAGACTCCCCAAGTCGACAGAAGGAGGTCAGACGTCGCTCTGGCTCTCTTTTTCCCACAGTTTGTCTATTTGTCTGTGTCCTTTCCCTCAGTGTCTTTGTCTGACTGCCTCTATTCTATCCGTTTCTTACACTGGATAAAAACACATGACTCACCCCTGACACTGCCCAAACACACACAGTCCAAATGCTTCACTTTTAATAGCGATGGAAAACACTCCTTTTTTTCCATTTCTCCTGGTTTACTAAAAAAAAAAAAGCTACATCCTGATATGCAGTAAAGGGGGGACAAACATCTGAAAAACAAAGCAAAACCTATTAACAACTTAAATTATCTGATTTTTTTTTTACATTTCTGAGTGCGTCATTTGCGTTTTGATTCAAAGCAGAGGTGGAGGACGGTGAATACTTTACTCATAATGAGTGAATATTTCCACATTTGACTCGTCATAATTTTAACTCTTGTCCTCTTACATCATTCTCCAGAGTTGGTAACTGATGCATCATCAGGTTAGGTAATGCAAAATACAATTAAAAGTGCTGCAACACATGTGAATCTTGTGTTCAAAACATCAATTAGTGGTGTGTCTTAGCATTAATGGAGGCCTGAGTCAGTGAGGTGACATCCAATGGTAAAGGAGGTCAGAGTGGTTCCGTCATTCACTGAAGCGCCACTGAACTGATGATCATAAAGACAAAAGACTATTACATCCCTGATTTAGTCTGTTAATATGGAGCCACTGAGGAAAGTATACAGTTACGTTACGTTCTGTTTTGTCACTACATATGACCCATTTTCACGGCTGACTTTGTTAGATCATCATTTTTAAACATGTATTGTCATCGAGGTGAAAAGCTCATGGCCTCCAAAACCAAAAACACAGACTTATGGCCACATAACACCTGTGAAACCCACTGATGTGGCCAAATGAAAAGTTATAAGAAAAGACATATTAGCTTAAAGAACATACTCAGAAATGATTTAATATGATTGTACTATTTTTCCTACTCTTTTTACAGTATTTCTAATATGCAGTGTCAGGGTGTTTCCCCTGGTGTTTAGGATTGTCCGGAAAAGTTTCACTGTAAATTACACACAATATTCAAAGCTTCAACTAGGTATAGGGTTGATGGGACAAAAATAAATAAATAAATAAATCAACCTGGTCTTCCTTTTTACTGATACATACTTTCAATGAGGTTGAAATGTCAATTTTTAACATTATACTTTATTAGAGAGTTGGTTGCACAAAAAAAATAGCACAGTAAAGGTATTGGTGCAACTTCACGGCCATCCTCACAAATTTAAGGTATGCTTGACTTTTTTCAACATCTTTCTAAACATAGTTCCAACTTCGTCTGTCATGAGGTCAAATGCCACTGTCTCACTATCAGTCTTGGTGACGCTGTTGCACTAAAACATCACTAAGATTGTTTATAATGTAATGTCATTGGAAGTGTGATGAATAATGTTAAAAACAGAAAACACTACACACTCATGATTTGGCTGCTGATTATCATGCAGATCGTGAAGGGTCCCAGTAAGCAGACCCTCGTCACAACCAGTTTTTGTCCATTTTCTGTCTCTGGTTACCAGTTTTAAGTGAAATAAAGTCAAAGTGAGGCTATCTTTCCCCCATACACACACACACACACACACACACACACACACACACACACACACACACACACACACACACACACACACACACACAGTCTGCAAACCTGATGACTTCCCCTGGCTGGTTGCCATGCCAACCGGCCAACAGCCAAAATACTTTCAGGAGTGTGTCAGACTAAGACCAGACCAAAAGAGAGAAACTTTACGTCTGCAAAGACAGCACAGAGAATGTTCCCCAAACTGACATTTACAAAAGACAGTGGCACCATTAACAAGTCTGTTTACAAGTAGCTTTCTGTTAAGACATGTAGCTTTATTTAGAGTTCAAGAAGAAACATCCTCCCCTGGACAAGACTCACCCTGCGTGTGGGACAGATTAAATGCAGGCATGCTGGTAAGAGTAAGTCTGAGGGGAGGAAGAGGAGGAGCACAATCTCACCTGTGCCGATGCTCTGGTTTACGCCTGTCAGGACGACCTACAGAGAAACAGGAAGTGGAATTTTGCTTAACAGATCTGTCCAATGAACTTCAGGCCCTAAAGTTTGACCAAATGTCCTGGTCTTTAACCCTTTATAGGGTACTCACAGAAATACTCTACATGCTAGTGTGATATTGGAGGATATAACAAGGCTTCACTATTTTTGTAAAATTTTTTTAAAAAATTTATTGTTATGTAGAAAATCAAGGTTAATGCAGTTACCATATTTGGTTCCTTACCCATAAATGAAAAAAAAAATCCAAGAAGTATGTATAAAAAATAGAAGAAAAACACATGTAAAGTGCAAGGAACATGTATTTTCTCACATTAGACCAACATACGTTTGTTGATTCACTGGAACTGTTGCTGTCACTGTCGTGTAATGTATGCGTGAATGACCAAAAATAGTCACTTGCCAGATAAAGGGCTAAACACCATATCAGTCATTGTACCATGTACCAGTCTCAAAATCAAACAATAACCAGATTTGGTGATCACAAATCCTTCCAGTGAAAATACAATTGAACTAAATGCATTTACAATAGAGTGAAAATGCAAAAATGAAACCAAAGAGTCACATAATTTTATACAATTTATCTAATTTTACAACCCCAAACTTTTACACAATCCAATAAGCTACACATTCACAGAATTCTGCACAGTAAAAACAACAATAAAACTGTAGTCAGGTACATGAAGTCTAACTATGAGTCAATGACTATGTAATATTCATCCCCTACAGAACTTCAAAGGTCAAGTTAGTAGGACAAACACTAACACGACAACAGACGAAGGAGATGGAAAACAAATTTAAGACATTTGACTGAAGCCTGGCCTTTTATTTTTTTCTTTAAATATACTGCTATCAATAAGAGAAAAATGTTTGACTATTGTTAAGTACACAGACAACGTGAAATGTTGTAAGACAAAGAACAATGAGGTAAAATTGTTCATACCAAGAACAATTACACCTCATTGTTCTTGGTAAAATAATTAGGTGTATTTTACCAAATTGTACCTAAGTTGATAAGTCAAAGGAAGTGTATATTTGTTAAATTATTACTATCTGAGATGGAATTTTCAAGAATACTGTGATATTCACTGGAAATCCACAACCATTCTTTGAGGATAAAATGTCTTGTTGGATAACAGTTGGATATCCTGCTGACATTTTACTGTAACATTTGGCACATAAATGAAAACACATGGACTCCAGGGTCCTGATTTCTGCCCATAATTCAACATGGCTTTTAAGAGCCAACAATTCAGCGTGAGTCATCAAAAAGAGGAGAAAGTTTTTTCAGAGAGGGAGAAGCTAAAGGATACAAAGGTCTGCCTACAATAATCTCATATAACTGCATATGAAGGACTTTTCAGCAGGACTAAGTTCTCAGACCCTGGAAAAACATGAAATAAATAGAGAGAAACAAGTTTACATTGTGGCTAGCAAAACCTAAGATGTCTTTCATTTCAGATGACTTCACAGAACATATTCAGATGATCTCTCCACAGTCTGAAGTCAAAACAGGAGCAGTAAAGTTCACCTGGACATCTGTTACCTTCACGCTGATGGAACAGAGGAAGCTCTATTTCTCTCTGCCTGAGTGCATTTGTTTTTTCCACCTACCTCTTCTGCCTTTCCTCTCCTCACACCAAACACTGATAACCAGCTTGGTCCACTGGACTGTCCAAACAAACTGAAGGGTGCATTTGTTGAGTTTTTCCTGCTGTCTTTTCTTCTTTTTCTGCTCTTCTTTTACTCCAGTTTTTGCGTTTCCTTTCCCCCTTACGCTCTCTCTGTCTCTGAAAGTCTAAAACCGGACAGCCTATTTCTCCTGGCCAGCCTTCTGATTGGCTGAGAACAACATGGAAGTGGTGGTCTGATTGGCTGCTGCCGGATTCTGCTGGAGTCATCAGGAGTTTTAACACTTCCAGATGTTTGTCCTGCAGTGGGCTGACTCATTTCTGGGCCCGAGCAGTATTCAAGCAGACAAATGCCCACTGCAGCACATTTTCCTCACCACCATCTTTTTTACATTTGGCACAGGCACGTCAGAGGTCACTGGCCAGAGAGCGAGACTGAAGTCATTCAAAGTGTTTTGGTCCACAAGGCTCCAGGTGTTTAAGGGTGGATTCACACCTGGAAAGGCCTTTGGTCCACTTATTTGGTTCGGATTGAATGCAGACAGTATTTTTTGTTTGGGTCGGATCACATTCTCATTGCACTTTTTGCTAATGGACCAAAGTTTGTAAGCAGAGGCACACGTGTGACGAACTACACTGTCATTGGACAGAAAAGTCGGGGGCGGGGTGAATCAGAAACGGCAGGTGTTGATGAAAACAAACATGGAAGTCCTATGTGCCGTTATTGTTTTCAGAATACGTATTCTATTATAATAGATACAAATGTACGAAAACAATGTTAACTGTCAAAAACAGCTCATTCACAGCCAATTTGTCAACGTTTTATGTGTCATTCTGTATCGGCGAAGGCGTGCTGCTCAACTGCTTCTTGTAATCAGACGTGCCCTGTGTGGGCTAAACATGCTAGCAGTAAGAAAACGACGTATCGGTATGAGGCACAACATTACGAGTTAAAAACAGATACTGCTACGGTGGCTCGTCAAGCACAAAAAGGCACATGGTTCCTTGGTTTGTTTCGGCTCGAGGCCGTTTGGAAACGGGCCGAGACTACCTAGAAGGTCCGCTTGGCTGGTTCTAGTCAGAGTTCACGTTTGTATTCACATCTAAAAAAAAAGTTCGGACTTTCCGGGAAAACGAACTCTGGTCTGTTTTAAACCGGACCAAACGGAGTAGGTCTGAATACACGCTGAAACTACACTTGACAATATTCCATTAAAATACATGTCAAATACATCTGTTCTTCTGAGTCCAAAGCAAGGGTTAGGATTAGGTTTATTCTCCCTAATAAAATGAGTAAACATACAATTGAGAGGGAGTTTGAGACGGGACAAGGTACAAAAAGTAGTCATGTACTTGGGAATATGTATTTTTTAGCAACTGTTTCAATATTGAATTATTGAAGTAATTTCTAAGTAAGAACACTAGCTTTTGCTTCTCAAGTGTGTAATGATTTGTTTCAATTTTTTTATAACAGGGCAAACTATCCATCTTTGAAGAAATGTTGAATGACAAAACTAAGATGCTCCAAAGTGTCACTGTGGGCATATGGAAACTGTGAAGGACAGTTTTCTTTTTTATCAGTTAGTTTTAAGTGAGTAAGCAACGTTTGATTTAAGCTAAAGGGATCAACTCTGTGGAAACAACTTCAGATGCAAAATTATTTGCAGATTGCCTTTAAATCCAGAGAGACCAAGACTAAGAGTGTTGGAATGCTGCACATAAAAACACACAGCTGCACAGTTGATAACAAGCAACAGTTAACGTTTTGTAATGTGTTTCAACTGCCTGTTTTGTAGTTTTTTCTTTCCCACAAAATATTTTTTCAGCTGCCACAAATGGAAATATGAGATGTAAATCAGATTGAACAAAGTGATGGAAGCTCAATGATCTAAGCTCATCCTGATCACATGCTCTTAGGTTTTAGTGTCCAACAGCTGACCAAGGCTGGACAGGTGATCTCAGATCTGTGTTTCTTACATGTTTCAGCTCTGGCTGTGTGACAGCCTGAAGATGTGTTAACAAAGCGGTGATCTAGTTTACCTTTGACACTTGTCGCATTGGTATACCTCACATTTCATTTAAGTGCAACTGCAGACGGTAAAAAGAAGTGGACGTAGCCGTTGTACCATCATGCACTGGTTTTTGGATGACTGTATGAAACCATTAAATTTCAGCTCTTATCCTCTTGCCTGTTTGAACACAGATGTGACCGTATTTGGAAAAAGGGTGGAGCTACAGAAGCACAATGGGTGCTGGGTGAGCTAGTGCTAACTCAGACACAATAAAATTGTCAACTTCATGAAACATTTGTACAACCTAACAATCATGTGAGTGTAAATTTCTAAATACAACTTCAGTTGAGAGCTCTCTAAAGAAAAGAAACTACACAGAGAAACACAAGCTCTAAAACTGTATGTACAGAGTAGTAATTTACAATGGGACAACTTAGGGCTGGGAAACAAATTGATTTACCGTATTTTCCGCACCATAAGGCGCACCGGATTGTAAGGCGCAGTCTCAATTACGGGGTCTATTTCTGTACTTAAGCCATATACTGTATAAGGCACACCGTATCATTCGGCGCATGCTAAAACAAAGTAACGGAAGCAAAACAATGAGTTTGGTTGAACTTTACGCTACTACGTATTAAAAAATACATTATTTTTTGATCAATCTTTTGTCACAAATCCATCGAAGTCCTCATCTTCTGTGTCTGAATTGAACAGTTGGGCAATTTCGCCATCAAACATGCTGGGTTCCCTCTCGTCATTGTCAGAGTCAGTCTCATTGCCGGGTGGCTGTTCAGCAATGATGCCGGCTTTTGCGAAAGCTCGGACAACAGTCAAAGCAGATACCTTAGCCCAGGCATCCACAATCTATTCACATATGGTGGCGTAACTCACCCGGCGCTGTCTCCCAGTCTTAGTAAAGGTGTGTTCGCCGTCTCTCATCCATCGCTCCCACGACGCTCGCAACTTCACTTTGAACACCCTGTTTACACCAATGTCCAGCGGTTGGAGTTCTTTTGTTAATCCTCCCGGAATGATGGCAAGCTCCGAATTCATTTGCTTCACTTGGTTTTTCACAGTAGCGGTGATATGGGCGCGCATGGAGTCGCAGATCAACAGAGACGGTGATGCGTGGAAAAAACCATCCGGTCTCTCAGCTACTCTCTCATTTTCTCCTCGTCCACCAAGCCCTTTTAATTGGCCTTAACAATGACTCCGGCTGGAAACTTTTCTTTTGGCAGCGTCTTCCTCTTAAAAAGGACCAAAGGTGGTAGTTTCTGTCCATTACCATGGCAACCAAGAACAACAGTGAAAGCCGACTTCTCATACCCCGTGGTGCGTATGGATACCGTGCTGGTCCCCTTTTTCTCCACAGTATGGTTCACGGGGATGTCAAAAGTGAGAGGGACCTCGTCCATGTTGGTGATGTGGTTGGGCTGGATCTTTCTGTCAGTAATCTTGTTGCTGCAGTAGGTGCGGAAGATGGTCAGCTTTTCTTTGTAATCCGCTGGCAGTTGCTGCGTCAAGGTAGTCCTTGCGCGGATGGCGAGATGGCGCCTTTTCATAAAACGAAAGCACCAAGACAGACCTCCTTGAAAGCGTTCGATCTTCATGTCTTGTGCTATCGTTATTGCCTTCAGTCGAATGGAGACTGTAGAGACGCTTCTCCCGGCTGTTCTTTGTTCAAGAATCCATTGTTCAAGTTGGTCTTCCAACTCTGGCCACCTCGCCTTGTTCCCGCGGAAAGTCTGTTTTGTCTTCTTAACTTGGCGCAATTCATTCTCCTGCTTCCTCCACTTCTGAACCATAGATTCATTGATTTTGAATTCTTTCGCGGCTGCTCTATTCCAATTTACAACCGCATAACTGATAGCCTGCAGTTTGAATTGTGCCTCATAAGCATGTCTCTTACTACTGTACGTAGGTTTACGTAGTGTTCTCAAATTGGTTTATCGCTGCCAGCGTACGTAGTGTACATATTACGTCCCTATGTCGGTGGGAAATGGTCCGACAGTCAATCAACCGGAGCGCTTACTAAAATCGCACAACATTTTTACGGATTTTGGAACTCAGTGCACATAAGGCACACCGGGTTAAAAGGCGCACCGTCAATTTTTGAGGAAATTAAAGGCTTTTAAGTGCGCCTTATAGTGCGGAAAATATGGTAATCGAAAAATCTAACTTGTTGATCACGTCGACTTTTATTTTTAGAAAATCGATTTTCTTATCACGCAAAAAATATAGGTATTTTGCATTCATCAACACGTCCTTCTGAGTTCCTGTAGTTCAATGAGCTCGAACCCCCCAGCCCACCCACACGTGATCACCGAGACACAACAGACAACATACAGAGACTTCCAGCGGTAGAGCAGCTCCTTCCATGAACAGTTGTATGACTTCAGTGGTTTGAATAGGTTTGGATTCACAGTATCAGATACAGAACAGACAGACCCTGGTGTAAAATCTGCCTCCAGGCTGTTGGTACAGACAGTTAGGGTTAAGGTCCCTCCGTTTCCCCCCATTGGCTCCCTCATCTCCGTGTCGGACCCATGTCCCTCTGTTCCCCGTGTCCGTCTCCCTCATGTCCTATTCCTCCATCACTGTCTCTAAAAGTTCTTCTGAAGTTTCATCACACATTGAATTGTCGGAGTCTGTGTCCATAATCAGCTTTAAGGATTTTGAAACTGCGTGCATTTCCCGCTGAGTCGATATTCTCTCATTCAAAGTGAATGGTTCTGTATACGTTGCTATGGGATACCAGTGATTCGAGTTCAAAAACTTTACAACTGAAGCTTCATTTTTCCGGAAAAGCTCCTTCTATGTTTGCTTTTGGACTAAGGAAAGTAATTTGCATGATCCGCAACCAAGCCAACTACAGTATAACAGTAAAACACGGATTGACGGAATATCTCGTCAGTGGTGGGTAGAGTTAAAATATCCAATGTGATAACATCTGCAACGTGATACTATGAATTAGCGTGAATATACATGGCAGTTTAAATTGGCATGTTACATGAACACATTTTCAGATTTCTGCGTGTATGTGAATAGAGTTAATGTTTTTTCAACATATTTGTAGTCTACACTTATGTTCTTTTAAATAGGGGATTGAAAACCAAATCGAAAGTTGAGTTTTTCCATGAAAAAATGGTTTTGTTTTTTTTTGGTTTTTTTAAGGCCATATCGCCCAGCCCTAGGACAACTACAAAAACAAAACAAAACAAAAAAAAAAAAAATCACACCTTCGTTTCTACAGCTCTCTCCTCTGCGTCCAAATAATAACGATACAGCTTTCGCGGCTGCTCTATTCCAATTGTCCAATTCCAAATGTCTAGAGAGGGCTGTTAAGTAGACATGTACGGGGCTGGGCTTCTCTGGAACCAGCCTCCAGTGACCGTCAGTGGTTTTACACCTCAGGATTCTTTCACAGTGGTGTCAGTTTCAGAGGTGGTTGTGTCCCATTGGGTTCATTGTTTTTAACAGTAACATTATGCTGCCACCCAACATGATAGATAACATGGTGCTTTTGCTAATATGTTTAATTATAAACATAAATGATCATCTCTTTCAGTTGCTCAAATTAAAGTGACAGACAGTTGGCATTATATCATAGTATCACTTCAAAGCGGCTTGCAGTGTCATCATTTTCCATCGATACCCGGCCCTAGCCAGGGGGCTGAAAGGAGGGCATCACCTGAAAAGACTACAAATCCACCTGGCTCTTTATTTCCCCAAGAAGAGTTGAGACATGTTAAATTACAACATGTGTTCTTAAATGAGACGCAGACAGAGGGATAATAAAGGAGACTCATCTATTAAGCTAATGGCTTTGTGTCTTCGTGCAGGCCTCCACCATTACAGCCAGCTACTGTCTGCGAGTGTGAACTCGAACCCAAAAGGTGGCACTCTCACATGTTTATATGAATTTATGACTTAAAGTTCAACCTGGTTAAAAACGTGCATATTTATATTGTAAAAAATACTACGATGTGTGTGTGAAGGAAGTTGTGAAACTCATTTCACACATTAGATCCTTTGTAGAACTGGAAAAATCAGACCTAAAAACTATTAATCTCACCTTCAAAAATTAAGTTTTAAGTCAGTACTGCTTCTACATCCTGCAAATCCTTTGCATCTTCATGCCAGCTCCCTACACTGCATGTTTCACCAGTTTATTCCTTAACGTGTCAGCCATGTCAGCACAGTTTATGGAATATCAGTCCAATGAGAGATTTTACAGTCACACTACAAATATCTCAGAAATGGAGAAGCTAAAATGAGTACTACAGAAGTTAACAATCCTAGACGTCCAGTTAAACCACACCACAAATGTAGAACACGTGAAAACGTATTACAGGTGTATTTTAGGAACTGAAGTTACACGATTTTGATGATTCTGCGCATTTGACGCATTTCCAGAGTAAACAAGACGGCGAACTTATGACAACCCGTTGTTCACGTAGATATCGATGAGCTGAATCGATGTCATGCGGAATTAGTGTGAAACAGTGGAGATAAGTGAATATTTCATGAACTTGTGTTGTGGTGTTTACCTCCGGAGCTGTTGGGCGGTCGTCGAACCACTTGTTCCCGGGTTTCCCTCAGGTTTTCTTCCTCTTCTTCGGAACGAGCCTCGGCCATCTCTCCGGTTCTCTCTACTTTTAAAGTCCTCGCTGTCCCGTCTTGTTTTTTTATGTTTCTCTTGTGTGTCTGGAGAAAATGGAGCTGGTTTAAAACACAGACGGTACCGTCCTCCTCCTCCCGTTGTGTCGACGCTCCACAGCAACAACTCCGGACAACTTCACTAAAACACCGTCAACTTCTGCCAGAAACCGCCTCCAGGATCAGGACGGACCTTGGACTCGGGGTTCGGGAGCTAAACAGGGAGGAACCAGCTTAAACTCCGCTGTTATTGTAGTAAAACGAGTGCGGTTTGTGTCGGGTTTCGGGTGAAGAGTTTCTCTGCGCTTCCCTGTTTGTGTCACCCCCCCCTATCTACCGGCCACGAGCTCACACGAGACGGAGCCGCACGCTCTCCGACTGCGTGACGTCATCAACTGAAAAAAAAAAAAAACAACATAACGAGTGAAAAAACAAAAACAAAAACCTAGCACAGTGAACATTAGCTTAACCCCGATCGCTGGTTCTAATTATGCACCTGTTCTAGAATTGGAGAAAAATTTAGGCATCAAAACTTCTGAAAAATCGACCCTTTATTTTATAACTTTTAGTCATATATTTGAGAAAACCAAGTAACAAACCATCAAATAATAAGATCTGTTTTCAGCTCAAGTATCAAAGATACACTTTTTATGAGATATTTGCTGTTGTGCAACCCTGTCATGAACACTCAGGATCTTTTTTTTTTAAGTGTAATAAATCCTTTACCATTCAGTAAAGAAAGTGACATTCACATTGAATAATCACGTAATTTCACACAAGACTTGACTTTTATTAATTTAAGCAACTTTTGAAATTTGCCATGCCCATGACAAAGTTGCATATAAAGAAACAGGACTGCACAAAGTAACAGGGTTGAATGTTACATAACTTTTGATTTTAGATCATAACAGAAATGTGACAAATAAACACCCAGGACCACAGGAATGATAAATAACATGTCAAGAAGACCTGGATCTTACCACTCGTTTCTGTAGCTAATGTAACAGGGTTGCTAGTAACAGAGTTGAAAAACAATGCTAATCTTATTCTTCTTTTATTTCATTTTTTTAGATAAGAAAAGATTACAGCTATGGAATGTAATGTTATTGTTAATGTTAAGGATAGATTTAGTTTCATTTAAAAGGAATAAAGAAAACTTATTATATAAAGAAAATGTATTTGTCATCTTCTTATAATATGACAAACAGGACTGTAGCTACGGTGACAGTCAGTCAAGGCTGAAAAGCTATATAAAATAATATACATTAAAATTATATTATTTCATTGAGCTAATTTTTCACTTAGATTTGACTTAAATGTCTATATCATATACTATTTAATTTTCAAAGTTTTTAACCCTTTAATTGCCACCATGTTTTTAGATTATAAAAAGTAATTTTGTGTATGTGTGTGTGTATGTGTGTTGTGTGTTACAGCCAAGGATATGTGAAGGATTAGCAGCAACATTGATTTTTATGAATTATTATTTTTTGTGCATTGTCAAATACTCACACTCATACTGCTACGCATAAAAATATTCTCTTTATTTATACACAGATTTAAATGGGTTTCAATGGCACATTTTTTTGCGCTGAATAGTATGAGTAACTTTTGTATACAATGTATTTTAGACTGACAGTAGGAGTTCATTTGGAAATAAGATAAAACAAAAATACACAATCTTTCCAAAACTCATGCCATATGTGTGACCACAGCCACCATCATCAAAAATGAAGAGCATGTCAAATGAAAAACACAACAGTCCCTTAAATGAACAGAAAAAAATTAAAAACTCAGTTCTTAGTAGCAATAAATGAGTAGAAATAGCAGTTATACTCAGTTATACTCCTCTATGGATAAAGGTCTCACCGTCACAACTGTTTTAGATAGTTAAATATTGAATAGTTTTTAATATGAGTCGTCCCAGTAAAAGTCCCCGTCAGTGTTAGTATTAGGTTATAACACTATATGATGTTTTTGATATGTATAGGTTACATTTAACTCTTTAAGTTTGAGCTCAGTTTTTTAGGAGTCTTATAAATTATAAATTATAAATGATGACCACATCAGAGCCATTGGAAAGTGAGACGGGAGGCCTCAAAGACACAAGACACAAACAAAACAGTCATAGACAGCTTTAAAGTCATGGTTATTTTTGGTTTTTCTGCAAAACACAACATCATGTTGGTCAAGCCAACACCAAAACCAGCTCCCATTATGCTGGTCTATGCTGGTCTATGCTGGTCTATACTGGTCTATGCTGGTCTATGCTGGTCTTTGCAGGTCTATGCTGGTCTATGCTGGTCTATGTTGGTCTATGCTGGCTATATTGGTCTATGCTGGTCTATGTTGGTCTATGCTGGTGTATGCAGGTCTATGTTGGTCTTTGCTGGTTTATGCTGGTCTATGTTGGTCTATGTTGGTCTATGCTGGTCTATGTTGGTCTATGCTGGTCTGTATTGGTCTATGCTGGTGTATGCTGGTCTATGTTGGTCTATGTTGGTCTATGCTGGTCTATGCTGGTCTATGCTGGTCTTAGTTGGTCTATGTTGGTCTATGCTGGTATATGCTGGTCTATGTTGGTCTATGCTGGTATATGCTGGTCTATGTTGGTCTATGCTGGTCTATGTTGGTCTATGCTGGTCTATGTTGGTCGATGCTGGTCTATGCTGGTCTATG
>JAPQRQ010000011.1:17253686-17264775 GCA_037367365.1 Apogon talboti | reverse complement strand
ACACACACACACACACACACACACACACACACACACACACACACACACACACACATACACACACACACACACACACAAATTAGGCCCAGATATATGATGGATTTGTAAACTGTCCTGTGTGTATTTGTGTGTGACAACCTTTCACACTCACCTCTCTCTCTCTCTCTCTCTCTCTCTTTCATCACTTCAGGCTCACCCATGTCGCCACGGCAGCACAGAGCTACAGTGCATTACAGCGGCTGTCGGTGGGATTCCATGGAGAGCTAAGTGGGAATTTGCGGAATGTTTCGAAACGCCCAGGGTGGGACTCTCTCTGGACGCTTTTCCCTCTTTTCCTGTTTGCCAGTTGCCGCTGACGACCCTTGTTTCCTTCCTGTTCCGGCCTTAGCTGTTTTTAGGTTTCGGAAAGAAAGAGAGAGAAACAGTCAGAGACAAAACCACCTGTAGCCTACCCTGAAAGCCCGTTAAAGTAGTTAAGTAATTAATCCAGAGCAGTGAGATTTATTTATTTATCCTGATGGAATTTTGAGCAGCAGATCAGTGAATTATACCACTGCCTCAGTCATAAGAGACACACACAGTAGTAAACGTGCTCTTTGTGTTCCACCTGGACAGGCCAGCTGCCGCCTGCAACACCCAGAACCACAGCTTGATCCTGTGTCGGTAGAGCCACATAACAGTCCTCACACTCCCACAACTGGGACATGCTATAGCGACCAGCCCACCATTCAAAATGATGGCCTCTGTGGTTGTCGGGGGCAACCGGAAGAGGTCTCTGACGCTGAGAGGAGTGGACCCCGAGACCTGCATGATTGTGTTTAAAAACCACTGGGCACAGGTGGGTCCCTGTGTCACTCCTAATATCAAGCACAACATCTGAAGGACGGCTGATCAATAACTGTATCTAATCATTCAGTAAAGCAATAGTTAATGGCAGAAAGAAAAGCACTGGAGCTGTTTTTTGTTATTCTTGATCCCTCCTCCGTCTCCTCTACGTCTCAGTTTGTCCTACTTTCCTCATAATGGCTGGCAGTGTGTCATTGTGTGTGTGTGTGTCCATTACTGACCCAGACTTTGGCCTTTAAACACAGGATCCATTTAGAACAAAGCTTTCTCTGCGTCCGCCAAGAAAACCCACACATACAGTAATCTGTGTCTGCATGTGTGTGTGTGTGTGTGTGTGTGTGTGTGTGTGTGAGCCTTGTCTAAAACAGACCATGTCAAAGGTTAACACAAGTCCAGACACTGAAGTACATTCTTTTTTTCTCTCATTCATGTATTCCTCATTGACACCACCCACATCAATCTCAAATCCACTTTAATTTCTTGTATTACACTCTAGTAAGGACTGTTAGTTACAGTGATTCAGTCTGACTGTTTGATTAAAACATTCAGTTCCAAGAGGCTGAGGTTTACAGTGATTGTAGACCAGCTAAAGCTCAACAGCCACATAATGAGAACCAAGATCATCATCCTCCAATGTCCTCGTTACCATTTTGAGGATCATGTCATGGCATTTTCTTCACTATGATGACAAGCTACATTGAATGGGTACTGCTATATTTGCAGTGGCACAACTACGTACCTGGTACCAAAAGTGAGTTGATTTCTATTGCGCCAATACCCTGAGTGTCAAAGGCCCAGAAATCAGCCTGGGGGTATACCATTCTCCAGTGTTAAAGACCATGGATCTGCTCCAAAATGTATTATCACAAAAAACAGCAGTAGTTTTAACATAATCCTGCTCACAGACAGACAGAGACAGGTGAAAACATCATGTAAAGAGAAAATAATAAGTTAGTTCTTCAGGGCTCTTTGGGTGTTTAGATCAAGTCACTATTAATCATTAAATATCAGAGCAACACAGTTAAGAATCTGACTCACACTCACTGTGTAAAAAGAGCTACAATTCAGTGTAATTAAACATGTACATGTATGAATGTGACAACCTATTCTGCTTTGTTTATGTACAATCTGCTTGTTTTCTACACCTGTAATAAAAAAATACACATGCAGAGTATGGTCACATGACTATCAGGGAAAATGGCTGCTATAAACATGACCTTTGTTGAATTTAGGATTCACTGACAACTGCTTTTTAACTAAATTGTGCAGCCTTAGTAAGTATTCCTACTGAGTGCTGAATCACAAAGCCATTGTCATTACTTTGTCCTAAAACCAAATTAAATATAAAACACAAAAAGCAGCAAATCCTCTCGTTTAACACAACAAGAAGAGGCCACATTTTTGACTCTGTCACTGCTGATAACATGACAATGTCAGGAAAGTGAGACACAGTCTGCAGGTCCTTCAGTTCGGTGCAAACAGTCAGTCCAATGATGCCTCCGTAGTGGTGCTGTAGTTGTAGGGGGCAGATGCTTTCAGTGCTCTCTTCTACTCTCTCCAGGTGGTGAAGATCTTGGAGAAACATGAGCCGAGTCGGAGTGGCACCGGGGCCTTGAGTTTCCTCTCTGGTCCTGTTGGCGGTGCCTCCGGATCACTGCGTCTGGGTCCCATCCCTCCTGATGAGGCCAGCGCTGTGCAGAACTACGTTGAACATATGCTGTTCCTGCTGATGGAGGAAGAGGCTGGACAGGGTCAGAGACGCAGCAGCCAGAGGAGCACCTGCTCCCTTTGGGGTTATAGTGTCAGCAGGGTCATCTGAATGCTTTACAGTGGCTCTATCACATCAACTCATGATAGTTTGAGTTGATACATCATTAAAAATGTTTCTGATTTACCCATGAGGATCAGTTTTATAAAGTGATTTGTTTAAGAAAAAACTGACAAATCAGTGAAACTTGCGCTGTTTCCTGCTTCTTTTATTACACATAGGGTAAAAAAAGACCATAGTATAAAGAGTGTATATAATCACAGTCTACATCCATGATATAAATTTTATATTTGAGACCAACCTCATTAATATAAAAAAGATTCCTCTATGTGCACACTTAAAACACAGTTTTACATTAGAGGTAGCACTGTTTCCAGCATAAATCATTACTTTGGTTTTAAAACATTGATGGACTTAATATTGATACCTGGTTTTATTAGATCAGCCAAATGAAGAGTCTAAATGGTTCCTATGTCTAAGTACATGGGTATAGACTCTCTTGTGTTTGCTTCCTTCTGTTCAACTCCACTTGGTTTTATAAGCAGCCTTTCCACCAAACCGCTGTTCCTCAAGGTGCACAATGTTAGAGAAGAAACAGACATGTGATGTAATTATTCTGATCAACACAGCTGCATATTAGGGCTTCATAACTGGTGCAGGTCTATCGTCTAGATCCTCTGAAGTTATTGTGAAGGTGGTAGCAGTAGGATGACAGACTGAATATATCGAAAATCCATCACTGATTAAAGACCATCCTGTAAATCATACTGTAAATATGTGATCTCATGATTCATCTCCTGTACTGATTTTAGGAGGAGCAATGGGTCCCATCTTGGAGTTTGTGGTGCTGGAAGGTGTGATGGAGCGGCTGTTCCTGTGGAGCCTGAGGAGGCAGTTCACTGAGGACATGAAGCTGGAGCAGCTCAGGATGTATCAGATGCTCTTGTCTCAGGCCAGACAGCCTCTGCTGCACCACAAACCTGTCCTCCGACCACTCATGATGCTGCTGGCCTCCTGCGCTGGAGCTGGAGCCGGTGAGTCACATGGTCAACATGCAGCTTATTCTCACATGGGGAAACTTTAAACTGACCTTATAAAAAAAAAATTTCCCAGACAGCGGCGGTGTGGTGGAGGCGGAGCTGGTCCTGCTGCTGAACCAACTCTGTGTGGCTCTGGTCAAAGATCCGTCAGTACTGGAACTGTTCTTCCACACCAGCGAGGACCAGGGAGCAGCCAACTTCCTGCTCTTCTCTTTGCTAATACCATACACACACAGGTAGAGTGAAACAACCCAACACTCAAGCATATGCACACAGAGGGACAGAAACATTACAACAGACATGCATTGACAGTACATGCAGAGTATTCCCACAGAGTTAAAAAACACAAGTTTATATATAGAATAGTTATATCATGGTAGCTGAGTGTGTTAGTGATAGGTCATTCACAAACCATTCAGATCTTTGGAGTGAATGAACTGAATTGAACCACTTCCTGAAACATCAACATTCACTTGAACTCAATTGTGTTCAGTTCTGTCTGAGCTAAAAGCTTGTGTAGCGTGACGTTGAACAATAGAATAAACGGTCTAAATGTCTCACGTGGTTACAGTCATGAAACTACATGAACAGAAAGTCCCCAGCTGTTGTAATAGACCCCCCATAACCACACAGTTAAAATGTGACTGTGACCTGTGTCACTGTCACTGTGTTGCCACTGACCCCTCCCTCAATTCAGTTCAATTTAATTTTATTTCTACAGCCCAATATCACAACAACATCTCCTCACAGGGCTTTACAGAAATTGTTGAATTGATAAAAAACACACAATGAAAATAAGCAAACAGTCGAGTAATCAGTAAACAGTCAGTGAAGCAAATGGATCAATGTCCCCTGGGCATCCCCTGTCCTTAGACCCTCCTTCTCAGCAAGGAAAAAGTCCAAAAAAACCCAGTGGGAAAAAGAGAAACCTAAGGAGAACCACAGTGAAGGACAGATCCACTCCCATGGACTGACAGGCTGGAGATGGGACCAGGACTGATGGACGGACAGGCTGTAGATGTGACCAGGACTGACAGACATCCATTTGGTGATGTGGTTCCAGTTGGAAGGATTTCATCTATTTTATCTCTGTTAGTTGTGATTTTATTGTTACAGAATTGTAGAAGTGGTCACAGCTGACAGTACCTGGGACAGAGGATCTCCGGAGCTGTGACTGTGTCAGCCTGGCGACAGCGCTGAACACAAACCTGGCCTTATTCTGGTTTTTATCTCTATTAAGGATGAGTCATATCTAGTTTTAGCCGGACCCAGGGCCTGCTTCTATCAGGAGACTGGTTTTCCAGGCCCTCAAAGACCTCCATCAGGAGCCCATATAAGGGGCTCCTCTGCTCCAGTGCGGGGCCAGATCATGACTTGAAGACCATCACAGACCTTCACAGACCTTCACAGACTCTCCTGGACTGTCACCCTGTGGACTCTGCAGTTATCGCCCCTCAGGTTTTGTGCCTGTTCCTCGTGTTTGTTTTCTGTTTAATAAAGCCTGTCACTACATGTGAGTCCTTTGATTCACCCTGCGGTCCAACCTGTGTCAGAGCAGAGTGTACGGACTCACACCATGAGGGAATGACGAGTGTTCAGCAGTTTCCACTGAACAGACAGTGCAATATTTAACACAAAATCAATCCATTACCAAATGAATCCATTTTTTAAATAAAGGGTGTGTCTCCTTCCTGTCTCTACCTGTCCCCCTGTCATAGACTGACTCATTAATAGTTGACTGTTTGGTTCCAACTGTCCAAACGGTCCTGTCCTTCACTAAAACTAAAGACTTTCTTTTTTGGTACTGTTGAGTCATCTGCATTTTTCATCCATGGTGTTTTATACATATGATGACACACTGACAACAGGAAAAACAAACTCAGATGAATTATCTATCCGACCTGACGGGACGGTTGCAATGGCTGTGGGGGTCACAAAGGTTCAGAGGTCAAGAGGGTGTGGCTACTAAATAGCTTGATATTTTTAAATGCAGACATGGGTTCATACAGACTTTTAGTTATCTTATTGGGTGTATGGGTATTTTTTCTTTAACATCCACAAATAGAATTTTCACAACTTGTAACCTCTATGAGGACAAAGCCTTATGCTTAATCCCAGGGGGATTAGTAGATTTAGTTGTCTTTTTATGCACAACCCCAATTCCAAAAAAGTGGGAATCTAGTGTTAAGGATAAAAAAACAGTATGCAATCATTTACAAATCAGTTAAACCCATATTTTATTATTTTATCCACAATGGAACATAGACAACATCATATGTACAAACTGAGCAACTAAGACAAAGATAAGATAATTATGAATTTAATGGACACAGCACGTCTGTAAAAAACTGGGACTATTATTCCATTATTCTGTAACAATAATCCATAAACATCTGGAACTGAGGGGACCAGTGGTTGGAGTTGTACCAGAGGAACGTTGTCCCATTCTTCCTGATATAGGATTCGAACTGCTCAACAGTCCTGAGTTGGGCTAGTATATAGTGAACGGAATGTATAAGATATTTAAAATATGACTTTTGAAGATTATAAAGTCTAGTGAATTCAAGTGCATATGTTTATTACATTACATTTATTTATCACATTTTAACCATGTTTGAAATAATGTAGTTTACATTGTGTTAAAGACACCATAAACACTGAGTTGATGTTCCCGTTAATGTTCATTTTAATACATGTGTGCTGGCCTTCGGCTGCAGTTATCTCCTAAAACGAGTCACTGGTGACCTGGTGGACCAGTCTGTTTTTCTGACACTGAACTTAGAACCTTTTAAAATGTCAGATATCATAAAAAGAATTTCCAGTGTTTGTTATAGTGACAGTACATTCTATTAACTCTTGAAGACCTAAAGAGGGACCAAAAGCATCTACTGATCTAATCTGTTGAAAATATTTGAAGCCACTAATCCTCCAAATACAGTATATGTAAATCAGAATCAGAATCAGAATCAGCTTTATTGTCATTGCACATGTCACAAGTACAAAGAGCAACGAAATTACGTTTGCACAGTCCTTCCAAAAAGTCAAGTCAACAAGCAAAAGCCAAATTGCAAACTGCTGTCTTTAAAATGGCAGTTCAGAAATGTCACAGTTCCTCCGTCCACTAACTACATACAGTCTATGATTTTAAAGTGAGAAAAACCTTGATTCAAGCTGAAAAAGGTAAGATTAGTGAATATGTGACATTAAAAATACCAATTTTTATTAAAAAGGGCTCATATTGTACAAATCCATTTTGAACTCACACATCATGGAGAAAACAAAGCTGATTTTACTTATATTAATTCTGATTTTACTCTATTTTTACTTCATGTTTCACTGTTTGTTCCAGTTGTAAAGTTTTCTTTTTCTTACAAATGTTCATTAACAGTTTTATTTGCGTTAACATTATTGGTTGACAGTATGTCACTTTTAGCTCATGTTAAAGGTGACCTAGTTTGTATTTGTATGTTGTGTTTTCATGCAGTACATATACACATTAGACATGTGGTCTTTCTTGTGTTGTTGTGGTTAGGTTATTTGTCACATGGTTCTTTACAAATCAGACACACCAGACATTTTTAGGCATTTGCCCTTACCTTGGGGACGTCGATAGCGACCTCCCTCATTGCACTGGGCTTCACTACAGACATGGCCCATTGCAGGTCCTGCAGAGTGACGGTGACTTTCCCCATCAGCTGCTGGTCGGACACTTGGTTCGAACCCCTCAGCGCTCGCCTCAGCGCATGCAAACCTGCACAGAGAGGGTTTTCATCTGTTACAGAGTAGTTATTTCTTCGCTTTTACTTCCAAAGTCATTATATACAAGACAGGAAAAAATATGTTAATCCCCCAGAATGACACAGACATGCAGAAATGTAAAATACTACTTGTACTAGACTCCCAATAAACAAAATTACAATGCCATGGCTCAGAGAGATGGAAAAAGTTATCAGTCGACAATTTTACACAACAAAAACAAGCTCCAGTTGTGCCGTAAAAGACATTCAGGCTCCAACATTAGAACAGAAAAGGTGAATCATTTAGAAAATAAAAGGCTTGGAGGCATCTACCGAAAATAAAGAAAGGGATATGGAACTGTGTTTGTTTCCCTTAAGAAGTGTCGTTGTGGCTTGAGGGTTTTCATTCCAAACCCACATGCATCCAGTCCAACATTTTACTCAAAACATTCAGGCTCGTACACGCTGTGTTGATCCACGCCTCGCAAATGCAAATCTCAAAATGGACACTAATTCCCCTTTTGAAGCTGGAAATAATTGGGTCTGCATTATTGGGGAGAGAAAGAGAGCATGGCCAAAAGGAAGTGTAGTTGAAGCGCTTACAGTCTGAATACACTTGATTCTTAAGACGCCGGCGTCTGCACAAAGGGAAGACTGCAAAACAAATACTTGTGTGTCAATATCAAAGTCAGCCTTTGTTTCGCCTTGTGAAAGAGGTCACAAAACGTCTCTGCAGAACGCCGAGGTGACGAGTGAGTGCAGACATACAACACGTTCCCCTGAAGCACAGGTTATAAAAAGATTCCCATTCACGGGGACGGTTATTAAACATATGTGCTTCCCTTGTATCACTGTAATTGAGTTGTAGAACAATAGGTGTCAGTCACAGATGCCGCGTTTTGGAAGTGAAAGCAACGTCAGATGACTGGCGTTTGGATGGTTTCCAACACTTTGATGGACATAAAACTCGTGTAAATGACTTCAGAACAAAGCAAGTGTAGTAAAGCAGTATTTATCACTTGTATGGAAGAACATATGAATAAGCTGTGGTAACATCCAAACACGGATGTGATACTTCACTTGCACGCAGAGCGCACAGTGCGCGGTAGCCAAATGTTACACATTGTAAAAAGCCTAATAATATGTTCAGTAGTGTACACTGGCTTCTCTATAACATCAGTGGCAGAGGGTTATGGGTAGCTGAGAGACTCCAGTGGTTTTTATGCTGAGTAACACTGACAGTGATATTAAATACACACCATGCACCACATAAACCAGTGCTTAATGGGGCTGTGTGATATGACCAAAATCTCATATCCGGATGTCAGTCATTTCATATCCAGAAAACAATGCACATTTATAGAGCTTTTTTTTTTTTTTTTGTAATGTCAACGAATGGTTTAGTAAGAAAGATCAAATGGAAAGCCCCCTTTATTATGACACACTGGGCATTTTTTTATAATTCTTTTTAGAGCATTTGAGCAAAGTTTCAATACATAATCTTACAAATAAATATATAAGTAGACAAATACAAAATATGACCCGACAACAGCTAAAAACCAAAGACGCTCTCAGCTTGCCATAAGTTGTGTATAGTTCTTGAAGGTGTGTGTTTGTGAGTGCCAGAATTTCATTGATCTACTATTTTTTGGAAATGATCTGCCTCAGAGATAAAATGTGCTGGTTGGCTAATGTTTTCCAGGTATGTGATTCTGTTTTATTTTATATATGCAAGTATGGAATCTGAAAAGTAAATGTATTCTAGTGTAGAGTGTTCTGAAGTAGAACTTGTAGCTCAAAAGCAAACATATCTTACATAATACATATTCCCTCATTAATATAGAATGTAGAATTTTGATCCGATACTGTATCTTGAAAACTAGAGTAGAATCTTTATTGTCATTATCAAGTTGACAACGTAATTAAGTACCATCCATCGGAGCAGTAAAAGACATAATAAATAGAAACTATAAAAAACAAGTAATAAAACAGTAATAAAGCCAATCACCCATAGCATACACTCTTCCACATGTACCCCTACATACATTCCATCACCCCCTAGTATACTGCACATTTCAAAACTATAGGTAATTAGCACAATTTGGTTCAGTTTTGCTACTTTAATTCTAGAAGCATTTTGTCTGTAGGCCTGTGTATTCTGACTCCACCTTGTCCATGCAATGACTCTGATGTGGAACAATCATGAAAACTACAACCACATACGTGAAACTATAGATGCTTACTTATCACCTAATATATGTCGTACTGTTCAAGGAGACTAATATGAAACAATGGGTCCTTATCTATCCTCACACTATTTGCATTATCACATGACAATCCCAACAGTAAATGTGGACCTTTTGTGTAAAAATACTTCCTGTTTTAGTGTAGGATGTCATTTGTCCAGTACCGTTGCTCAAAAGAAGCTCTGCAACTGGTGGAAGGAAGATTATTTCGTCTTCCCTTTTGTCCTTCACTACCAAAAAAAAAAAAAAAACAAAAAAAACATATTTCAACCAGTGACCTTCCCGTCATAGAAATTCTGTTTCAACAACCACTTGTGTTGTTTTCTGTGTCAGGAGGGGAAATGAAGATTGATTAAGGATTTCATTCCAGACCACGTTCTCATTGACAGAGGGGGGGGGAAGTTCTTCAAATATGTTCAAGGAGAGTTAGTGGTTTTCTAAATCATTGCAAATGCTTAATATGCTGGTCACAACAGAAATCTGCAAGTCTGAAAACATCTGCGTGAGAGCAGCAGTCTCAAAGGGAAACGTCTCAGTCTTAATCCGGTTATTTCTGAAACACCCATTACTGCAGGGAGGAATGGGAATTGATCAGACTTTAGCGATTCTAGTTCCATTATTGATCTGATTCCCTATTGATTGTCCTAGCGATTTTCATCGGATTAGGGAAGAAACTATAGCAGAAATGGCTTTGTTTGCATTAACTCTTTCATGTCAAATATGCACCAACTCATAAAGGTGTAGTTAAAGGGGTATGAGGTCTACCTGCTGCAGCCTGTGAGCCTCGTTGCCATCTAAATGTAATTATAGGACATGGAGATTATTCATAAACAATAGTGAAAGCATGCTGACAGTGAAAGGGCGCTAACATTAACAGCATCGACAGAACCTGAAGGAGTTTAATCTTACTTAAAATAGCATTATTATACTGCTGTAGGCTCCACTTCCAGAGTCACCGCCCCCTTTGCTAAGCAGCCAATCAAAGACGTTACACTGATGCGGTATCATTTCATGTTGTGCGTGGTGGAGGTATTTGCCCCTTTGTCGTCATGGAAGCTCTGCAACTGTTGCGAATGGCGTTAGTGTCGTTTTTACTGCTGAAATACTACCAATATTTAAAGCACTTCTGAACCAAAACATGGAAATGCAGTGATGAGGATGATGACGCATTTGCTGTATTGACAAGATGCAAAACCAGTAAGCAGAATCATTAAGCAAACGGACAAGCAAATCCGAGGAACTGAGCTACTGGAACCGGTTCTAGTACAGAATCGGTTCTCGGTTCCCATCCCTAGGTAGGTTTGGTAGTTGATAGATTCCATGTAACATATAAATGAGGCAGAAAAGAATGTCAGAGAGGCAGAAAAGGTGGAGTTTCGACACCAGAGAGAAAGACATATGTGCTTCAGCTTGCACCCAGCTGTGCAGATTTAACCCCTACAGGTGGGTGGG
>JAPQRQ010000011.1:16974142-16985243 GCA_037367365.1 Apogon talboti | reverse complement strand
AGAAAATCCCATATGTATTAAAATATAATTAAAATATATCGCACATGCGCAGAATGAATTGGGACGTTGTCCCCCGTTCATTTTCTTTTTATTAATTTTTCATAATGTTAATTTTTTTTTTACATTTTTGTTCTTTTTTCTGGTCATCTTCCTGTTTATTTTATCAATAATTTTCTACATATTCATTTGTTATTTTCTTTTTTAATTTTTGTATATTTTCTTAAAGATTTTGTTTATTACTTTGAAAATTGTTTCTCATTGTGATGTTCTTCATTATTTTTTGTAAATTACTCATCTAATTCAAAGAGTTGATGGTTAATTTACATTTTAAACTCGTTGTTACCGTGAGTCAGGTGTTCGTATCATTTCTCCAGTCGGGGTTAGGGTTCTGTCAGTTCGGTGATCGTCTCAGAATCGTTGCGTTAATGAAGGGTCATAGGTCACAGTGCTTCAGCTTCCAAGGTGGCGGCTGTAAAGCACTCTTCTTACTTCCGTTTCAATGTCAGCCAATGAAAGAACACACTGTTGAAGACGTCACGGAGAAGGCGGGAGCCGCGGTGTAAACACAGGGCTAACGGAGGCTAAGCTAGTCCTTCTCCCGTTCCTCCTCCTCTCACCGCTTCGTCCTCCCGCACTTTGACCCCCATCTCCGGGTTTAAATGGCCGGCGTCGCCCTGAAAAGCTTCGCTTCCTGGCGTTTGGGCCAAATAGCAAGGTGAGAAAACACGAATTTATCTTGTTAGCTGAAGTTTATGCCGTTATGTCAGAGCTCGAAGCGGTTTTATGTGTTTATTCTGTAAAAAAAATCGCCAACGGGTCACATTAAAAACACGATCTGCTTAGAGTTTAGTGTTGAAAAAGACGCAATACATTTGTGTGGCTTTTGAGTAGTGTTATGTCACAGTTTCTCTATTTGTTTACCTAGAAAACACAAACACCTACCAAAATAAGCTAACCTAGTAACAGACTCATTCTATTCTGCTAATCAGAGTAAAAGTTATGTTGTGTTGTTCCAATCCCTCATTTAGTTGAATAAGTTTCGCTCCAGCTAACGGGCAGTTTGTTCTAATGTTTTACTCAGATAGTGTTTCTGAAGCAGGAGTGTGTCACCTTTGTCCCACATTCCCTGAAGAGTACTCTGACATGGGTCCACTCCAGTCATTCACTGTCTGTGCCTTAAAGCTGCAGTCAGGTGTCAGTCTGGACCAGGGCTGTTCAAATCCGGGCCTCCAGGGCCCCTATCCTGCATGTTTTATGTCTTTATTTAGCATGTTTTAGATATTTCCCTCTTCCAGAACACCCGGGTCAATGAATGATCAGCTCATCATCGAGCTCTGCTGAAGCCTGATAATAATGTTGTGATGTCCAGGTGGAAGAGGGAAATATCTAAAACATGCTAAATACATAAATAAAACATGCAGGATAGGGGCCCTGGAGGACTGGATTTGAACAGCCCTTGCCTGGACCATTAAACTGTCCCAGGTTAAAACCACTCATTTACTTTACTTACACTCTGCAATTTTTCAGAAATTGTGTCCCCCAGGTTAACCCTTAAAGACCCGAACAGCCTCTGGTGACCATTTTGCTATGCACAAAATGCACTTTTGTTTAAGGAAAAATGTTTTATTTTATTGCTGATTATGATTGCTGGAGCCTATCCCAGCTAACTATCGGTGAAGGCGGGATTCACAAACTTCTTTAAGCACTGTAATTGTAATGTACAAAATGCACTTTTGTTTAAGGGGAAAAAAGTATTTTATTGCTGCTGCAATATGTGTTGAATATTTGTTATGCATTCTAATTGTTGTCACCAAATGTTATCGTTAAAGGAAGGAACATTTATTTTATTGCTGCAATAAATATAAATAAGAGCCTTTATTTTTTGTTGTGTATAATCTGACTGATTGTTGCAGTTGTTGATGACTAGTCGACTATTGAAGTAGTCATTAGTTGCAGTCAGGTAAACAAACTCATCTGGATGTTTGAGCCTCTGTGTCATTTAAAATCCTCTTAAAGACATCAGCAGAGACCAGATCCTTCAATTGAAGGTCATTTTGTGAAGGGAGCTTAAAGCTGGGCCAGAAACAGTCGATTAGAATCATCCACAATAGAGCTTGAATGTTCCATCTTTATCGCTCATGTCCTCCCTGGATAATGTGATCAGTTTCTTTTTGTTGATTTTTGTCTGTTTTTGGTGTGCATTATCTGCTTTCTGGCTCTGGAGGGGTTGAAAATGTACATTATATTAGTCTTCTACCCTGTTTTCAACCAGACCATAACAGACATAAAGCTGATCCGCTCTAAACTCAACCATTCGTGTCTGTAAAAGTGATGTTTTCATTGGCCTTGACGCTGAGCTCCATCTCCATCCCACAATGCCTTATGTTCAACACCTCAGCGTCCCATTAAAATCTGAATCTGATCAACCACCATAGACTCATGTTTTATCTTAAACTGACAGAATGTGATGCATTAGAATAATTTTTTGGGGCTATTGTGTAATTTTAAAGATAATATGACATGTTGATGCAGCGTCAGGTCTGAGCTGACGACGAATGTGTCTGTGAATCGGTTTCCTGTCGTTGACCAAACATTCGTCTGGTTCTGGTTCTGGTTTTGTGGTAAACGTTTCCTTGTTTCCATCAGGACGCTTGGATCCTCCATTGTTCACAGAGTCCAGGTCCACACCACATCTTCTCCACTGATGGGTGAGTCCCAACCCCTTTAACCCTTTATAGGAACCTGTCCTCCAGAGCACTATCTGCACGTTATTACACCTGTGGTTTCATTTAATGAAGCATTTTCATTTCCTATACATCAGTACGACCCTTAAATTCCAAATGTTAACATGTATGTAAATAGTTCATGCTAACTAAATAAATTGCTAAAATGTGCAATAAAACACAAAAAACCCTTTTTTAACACATAAAGATTATCAGATTGTCATGTGACTCTGATCTTAACGAACCCTCACCATGTATTTATGTTTTTCTGTTGCGTTCAGGTGCAACGGTGGAACAGTTTGAGCAGGCGAAGAACAAACTGTCGACGCTGAAGAACGACCCAGGAAATGAAGTCAAACTGAAGATCTACGCTCTGTTCAAACAGGTGAAGTGGATTTAAAAAACAACAGACCCAAACTAATACATGCTAAACCCAACTGAAGGATGGTTAAACTAGACTTAAGTACAGTAAAGCCAAACTAAGAGATGGTTTAAACAGTCCAGAGGTTGGTTAAACCAGTATATAAAATGGTAAAACTAAACCAAACAATATTAAAACAGAGTAAAATTTGGTGAAAAAGTCTAAAAGATTGTAAAACCAAACTACTTGATGAATAACTCAGATTTAAAGATGCTTAAACTAGACTGAAGTGTAGTTAAACTAAACTAAGATGTGGTTTAAACAGACTGCCAAGTTTTCTTCTTCAAACTAAAACTCATAGACATTTATTTTAACAGTCACTCAAAACAATAATGTTTTATAATGTTGATGTGCCAATAGTTTACATTATAGCTCTGTTAGCTTAGCTCTGTTTTTAGACAGAAAACAGCCACAGTAAAAGCACTAATCACCTCTGTGTTGTTAATAACTGATTTAAAGATCTGTTTGAATCCAAGATACAAGGTCAGAACTGTCACAGTTTAGTCTAAACCGTGGATCAACAAACGGAAAGATAAGAAGATCCCATAATAACTTTATACCTTCATAGGCCTCACAATCAAACCCGTGTAGAAGAAAGGCTGACATTGACCATCTAACTCCATTCTTTACATTACAGCTGAGTCCAGTGGAGAAAACAATAGCTCTATTTTTAATCACTTCTTTTCATTGACTCTGACAGTTGTTTCTTTATGGTTCTCATTCTCCATGACCAAATCCCTTGGCCATCGCTGGGAATAAATCCACCTCATATCTCTACAGTCCAATCCAATGGCATCTGTTGTGCAAGTTCACTGATCTTTACGATAAGCAGAATGTTACATCATTTTAAAAATATTTAACAGTAGAAATATTAAATATAAGAACAAATGTTTGGAACAAAAGTGTTGGAAATTAGGAAATAGAGAGAAAATAAAGAGTGTATAAAATCTGGATGTTTGGACACATATATGGTTGCAGTTTTAGTCTAATATGTGCACTTAAGGTTTGGTTCAGTTCACTGATCAGTTTCATAAAAACTATGAGGAGAATTTTAGATCATTTTGAAGTATTTGACAGTAGAAATAGAACATATGGACCTTTAAATAAGACAGAATTATGAAGTTAATCCATATTTATTGTTATTGACTAAGTCCTGGTCCTCCAGTCCACTCAGGGTCCCTGTAACACCCCCAAACCTGGGATGCTGGACTTCGTCAATAAAGTCAAATGGGATGCGTGGAAGTCTCTGGGGTCGTTGTCTCAGGTACAGCTGTCATATCTCCATCTTCATCGTCTTTACGTGAAATCAAATCCATATTTACTGTTAAACTGACCGTCACAGTCTCACCAGCCCACGGTTCCGCTTACAACCATCTTGTATTAATGTCCTCAATCTCAGGAGGACGCCAGGCAGCAGTACTGCGACCTGATTGGCTCCTTGGTGCAGGCAGAAGGTGGAAGCTCCGCCCAGGTGGCTGCACAGCCTGCTGGGAGTTCTACTGTGTACAACACACTGCTGGTCACCACGGAGGACGACATCACAACCATCAAACTGAACCGACCGGCCAAGAAGAATGCCATCACCACCGAGGTGAGCCACCGCCGCAGAAACGGGAAGAAGGCGTCGTCACCAGGGGCGTGGTTAACAGCGGTGATGCTGTCAGGGGGAGGGGCTATTGGCTGCTCTCGATGCAAATGTGAATGTTTAAATTGTTGTCTTTGCTTCCAAAGTACCTCAAAGATGGTTTTTCCTTTTTTTTTTTTTTTATCCATGACTCTGATTTTAAATGTTCTTCCTCTACATTTATAAAATATTTTTTCTGCTCTGACTGTAAATAATAATTTTCTACCAACTAACCATCTACTTTCATCACATCTGAGTGAGGAAGAAAAATCTACCATTAAACTGGAAGGAAATATTGATGTTTATCACCTATAAGGACATAAATATTGGGACACATCATGTCTACAGCTGTAACATGTCCTGTTGATGAGGATTGGACATAGAAACATCAATATTAATAAGCAATAGGATATTGATCCAATATAAAACTATATTCTGACATGAGTCATTATTGTTTTGGGTCCCAGACCCCTGGTAGAAAAGAAACACCTGGATTCAACCTGTCCACAGACTTTTGTCCATATAATGTGTAACATGTTCATGTGTTTTTATGCGACTGCTGTCATCAGTGGTTTAACGGTCAGAATGAACATGGTGAATCCCACCATCTCGTCTTCTTCAGATGTACAATGAGATCATTGCAGCGTTGGAACAGGCGGCGAAAGATGACTGCGTGCTCACGGTTTTCACAGGTACGACACGAACCGGTTGGACACGGGGATCAGAGAAGCTCTAAGCGCAGGCCTTAGGTTGTGCTGTTGTGTTCTCCTGTTCTCTGCAGGAGCCGGAGACTTCTACTGCAGTGGAAACGACCTGACCAACTTCACCAAGATCCCAGAGGGAGGGGTGGAGCTTATGGCCAAACAGGGCGGAGACCTGCTCAGGTGACCAGTCACGATTGTGTCGATGTGGTTTTCGTCCCAGATGTTGTGGTTATCAGTGTATTTGACAGACGCTGCACTCACCTGTGGGTTTGTAGATCTGGAAACGGCACCTGGAGTGAGATTTCATTGGTAGTTGAATTTCAAAAGATCTGGTATAATTCTAGGAGTTCTGTCTGGTACCTTACATCATAGCCCGATGTCTACTAGAATATTTCATACATTAGAGTCCTTTTGAGTTGCTTTTTAAATAAGGATAAAGAAGATGTTGATTGAAGTTCAGGACATAGATTATGCCAAAGGTGTGATCCACGATATGTTAGAGAAGACAGACTGACACAAGTCCCACAGTAAGAAAGATAACATTTGCCAGAGTATATTCAGACATAGTGACAGATACTGATGAGTATCTGTCACTGTGATTTGACGTCATTATTGTAAATGGTTCGTTTTGATGCGCATGCAAAATAGACACAATTTGCATTTTATTTGAGTTTGTGTTAGACCTACTGTGAAGGAGTTTTATTGGGAGGTTTGTTTTTCTGTTTTCTAAGTTGATTGATTGATTGTTTATTTCAAATACATTAAAACAAAACAAGAAAAATGAATATAAAAGAAGGGAAAACCTATTTGAAAAGGGGTGGGATGAAGTTTAACTTGTATATATCCCCGCCCCCGTACCCCATCCTTTTACCTAACCTCCATTCCCATGGCACATCCCATAATAAAACTCTAAATAAACTCTGTCCATTTCATACACTAATGCACAAATCAAACATAATCTTTGTCCCTTTCTAAAAATAAATACTTTTTGTCATTTCATAACCATACACATATCTACATTAAAGAGAATGTGATGATTTAAGGACTCGTAGAAGCCTGTCATCATCCAGACAAAGGAGGTGTTTAATTATTGTCTAATTACAATATTATCTGTTAACTGGACGTCACTACGGTCTGTTTAACTCTGGTTTGATGATGCTCATACATATATTTTTGTTAATAAAACTTAAACCTCCAAACAGGAAGTACGTGAAGGCTTACATCGACTTCCCGAAGCCGCTGGTTGCCGTGGTGAATGGGCCGGCCGTGGGCGTGTCCGTCACGGTGCTGGGACTCTTTGACCTGGTGTACGCTACTGAGCAGGTACGACGGCGTCCGTCTTCGTCCCCGCCATCGTAAACCTTCGTGTTGATGTGATGAAGTGTGACTGGGTTTTTGTTGGCGTTTCCTCAGGCGACCTTCCACACCCCCTTCAGTCAGCTGGGTCAGAGCGCCGAAGGGTGCTCCTCCTACACCTTCCCCAAGTTAATGGGCGCCGCCAAGGTACTAACCGTTATGTAACAGGAAGTCAGCCATTTTGGATCCCATCTGAAGAACAGTTTGTGGTATCAACAGGCCTCTCAGATGTTTGCATGTTTTAACTGATGCTGGAAAAGTGAAGTCAGATGCAATTTAGTCCTTTTTTTTAAGTTTGTCAGAAAACTCATGATTTACAAGTTGTTGTTTTTTTAAAGGTTCCTTCAGTGTGTGTTGAGGAAAAGGTCAAGTGTAATATTATTGAACACGTAACCATGGTGATTGTTGACCAAAAGGCTCAGGATGATGTTGTAATACTGCTTACAGCCACTAGATGCTGTTATTGAGACTTTAATCCCCCTCCTCTAGATTATCCCTAAACCCCGCCCCTTCCTCCACATATCCGCCATATATCAGGATCTGACTCCACCCCCTGTAGATATTGGGACCTTTACCCCGCCCCTTCCTCTAGATATCAGTACTTAAACTCCACCCCCTCCTTTAGATATCAGGCCCAAATCCCGCCCCCTACTCCAGACATTGGAACCTAAACTCCACCCCCTCCTGTAAATACCAGGCCCTAAAACCCCACCCTTTTTTCTAATTATGAGTCCTTAACCCTGCCCCCTCCTCCTCACATCAGGCCCTAAACCCCGCCCCTCCTCTCCTCAGGCCAGTGAGATGCTGCTGTTCAATAAGAAGCTGACAGCGGTCCAGGCCTGTGAACTGGGTCTGGTCACTGAAGTTTTCCCTGACAGCACCTTCCAGTCGGAGGTTTGGACCCGACTGAAGGCCTACGCTAAGCTGCCGCGCAACGTAAGCACCGCCCCACACCTGAGACAAACCCCGCCCACTAAACCATTGGTCCAGGAGACTAACCGGCTCGTCTTCCTCCTCCCACAGTCGCTGGCTTTTTCCAAACAGCTGATCCGCTCAGTGGAGAAGGATCGTCTCCACGCTGTCAACGATGCCGAGGTGGAGCGACTGATAGAGCGCTGGACGTCCGACGAGTGCTTCAACGCCGTCATGAGCTTCTTCCAGGCCAAGGCGAAGCTGTGAGAGGGACAGACGGACAGGCAAACAGACAGGAGGCCTGTGGGTGTAGGATTATTTATGAACGTTCATGGTGGACCTTATCTAACACACCTCCACGGAAACATCTTCACTGCGTCTCTGTGGATGAAAGGTTCAGGTTGACACTCATCCAGTGGTTTCTGGGGTTTAGGAGGTCATGAGGTTCGGAGACGGTGGCATCTGTGATCCGGCACACACAGGGTTAAATGAGTTAAAGAAGGTGTTTGGAGCCTAAACGTATGCTGACCACAGAGACACAGTGAACAACATGAACCCTCAGGCATCACTGGACATTTGTATCATATTCATGTGGAATCCTTTTGACCGTTAGTGCATTTGTTAGCCTCATAGTGGAGTCGGCCAAGTCAGGGGTTTGATTCAAGTGGATCAGAGCAGTACTAATTCTACAGTTTATAAATATATCTAAATATAGGAAATGTGACCTGTGTGATACATATAACCTTTTATAACAAAGTGTGAAGTGTGCATAACATGCTCACCCAGATAATGGAAGGTTAAGAGATTCATGCAGAAAAAAAATTAATCTGTAAAGTTTTTATTTCAGTTTTGTTTTTGTTTTTTTGGAAGTGGATACAGTTCACTGACGCCTGAGGGTTAAAGGTCACATCAAAGTCAGTTGTGCTTTAATCGTAGTAAGTGGGACCATGATTTATTCTAACCAGAAAATATCCAGTATGTACTAGAGTTCGTCCTCATAAACCAGGTTTAACCTCCTCAGACCCAGGAAAGCCACAGGTTTTTGACTTTTGGCTTTTTTTAATTCAATAATTGCTTATATTGGAAACATCATTATGCAACACTTTTGTCAGGTGCATTCTTAAAAATTTTTATGGAATGTCATTTGCGGTGGACAGTTTTTTTTTTTTTTTTTGTATAAAGCTGTGAATTTCTTGTCCTCATACGTGGACAGAGGGTCCTAGGAGGTTAAGCAGAAGTACTGAGGCTAGTTAGTGTTTGACTGGTGGAGACGACAGAGTTGGTGTTCTTCATGTGGGTGGGGTCAAACAGGAAGCATCGGTCACTCAAGTGCCTTCAACGCTGGGATCTCCTGACTAACTGTTCAATAAAAGAACTGACTGGAATCATTTGAAGTGTTGTATGCACATTATTTGGTCACTTCTCTACTTGTTTTTTTTTTTTTTTTTTTCTTCCTGTTGAATTTCCGGCTGAACCTGAAGCCTGTGGAAGACGTGGTCTTTGTTTGGACGCGGTGTTCATAGTTTTTACAGGTGTATTTACAGTGAGCGCCACCGTGTGGTGCCGTCTGTTCAACTCTGACCTCAGTAATGACCTCTGGGTTTTCACTGCGTCGTTTTCTATCCAGCATTAAATACTGGCCTGGTTTGAGACGTACTGGTTGAGTCTTTATCAGTTGGACTTTAACCAGGACACCTCGTCTCTTCAGGGTTTGATCTTTGTTCTCATTTGTGTCCGATGTGAAGGAGCACACATGGAATTCAGCAGAAATATTATTACTGTGATAAACAAACCACGAAGACTTGAATGGTTTAGATTCTTCAGCCATTCACCAATCAATCAAAATAATAATAATTATAATGATGATAATCATTTTCTTTTTTGTTTTTACCTTTTCTTCCTTGTTTTTCTTTTTTCTTGTATTTTTTTTTCTATTTTCTTTTTGATCTTTTCCTGTTTTGCTTCTTTTTTTCCTTTTAGTTTTTTCTTTTTTCTCTTTCGTCTTTAATGCAAGTCGGTGTGTTTCAGAAGTAGCTGAATATTTATGTATTTACACTTTTCTTCATTTATTTCTTTTGTTCCAGGTGTTTTTGTGCCTTTTTGAAAGACTTGTGCCTTAAAAGTTCCAAAGATAAAACGTATTGCCATAAGTTTCAGTTATTTTTCCTTAATGTCTCCAACAGGATTAATGAGCCGCACCCAGTGAGTTCTGTGTATGTGTTTCTATTTGTGTTGATCAGCCTTGTTCCACTCTAGACATAGAGAACGGTGTAAATCAACTCATTTTAGTTCCACATTCAACCCATTATGATCTCAAATGGGTCAAACCGGTAAAATAGTAACATAATAACTTATAAATGATGACAACTTCAAATTCCTCTCTTTGGTTTAGTGCAAAAAAGTCAAATTACAATGTGAAAATGTTTACATTTACAAACTATCATTTAACAAAAAATGTGTAAAACCTGAACAAATATGAACAAACTGAAACATCTTAAGCAAAATAAGTGCAATTTTAACAATATTCTGCCCCAGTTTATTATTTACACGTGTACATTATACCTTACAAATACACAAAACATTTAGGAACAGGCGTCCTGAACTGAAAATTTTAATATTTAACTTTATGATCGATACAAATTAACAACATTAAAAAGAAACCTGAAAATGAGAAGAAAAATAAGATAATCTTTGTATGAAAAGCCCTCAGAGCTTTTTAAACAAAGTTACTGATACGACCAGAATTCACAGCAATAGCAGATAAAGAAAAACACGAACTAAAACTATTAAAACAATGCAACTGGTTACCAATATAATTGTGGTATTTTTTGGAGTTGACATTCCTGATGTGATCCAGCAGGTGGCAGCACGCCCCCGTGGATGAGCGCCCGTGGACCACAGGACGGACATGAGCCTCCACATGGACCTCTGGACGTCCAGGTCATCTAATGCATCAGCTCCCTCTCCATCTGTGAAATACAAACACTGTAAGTATTGGTTCATGTCAGATTCTGTGAATGAGTATGAGATCGAATTAGATCAGTTTCAGATCATCAGCTTCATAGTGTGGTTTAACCCTTACAGACCCAGAGCCACTTCTGAGGCAGTTCCCAAATGAATTTTTCTCTATGTTTAACCATTCTTAAATGATTTATCACCATTTATTCTAATATTATCCTCTGTATTTTGCATTTTTCAGTGTAAATCGGGTGTCTTCCCGTGTTTAATTCACTGATCATGTAGATGTTGATTAAAGCTCAGAGTAAAGTTAAGGGTTTTTATATCAGAAACAGAGAAAACTGAAGGAAAAGTCCAATCTGTCATGAACTGAATATAAACCCAGTGTGTCCATCCACTGGCA
>JAPQRQ010000011.1:16447762-16463963 GCA_037367365.1 Apogon talboti | reverse complement strand
ATCAGTGACAGTGGATGGACACACTGGGTTTATGTTCAGTTAATGAGAGATTTTGCTGAAAAAGTCACTTTTTCTTCTGTTTTCTCTGTTTCAAAATACTAACCTTTGAACTTACTGAGTTTTCATGAATATCTAAATTAAATATAGGAAACTAAATATAGGCCAATACATGATTTACAGTGAAAAATGCAAAAAAATGCAAAATACAGAGGATATTATTATAATAAATGGTGATCAATTGCTTAAGAAAGGTTAAATACAGAGTAAAATGTATTTATGGGTTATGTTTTAGTACATTTATGATGATAAACATAAACATCAGAATATTACATGAACATCCGTCATTGTACAGACTGTATGTGATGTGGAACTACTGGTAAAAGTAGATATAAAAGTAGCACCCAAGACACATTTCTTGATCTGAACTAGCGGAAGTTCGTGCGTATATGTGGATTTTTTGGCAGTGGGCCATAGGCGAGTGGGGTCAGGGAGAGAGAAGGGCAGAGACAAAAAGGGGATGGAGGGAGTGTCAATGAAAGGATTTTCTGGTCTAATACATCCTATCACTTAGCAACAAGCAGTGAGGCTTCAACAAGTGGTTGTCATGGATCCTCTTAGACTGACTTAAAAGTATCTCTAAAGAGCTGTGATCTGCCTCTATGTGTGAGAGGGAAATCAGGTGGTAACCACAACATGGTTTTTAACTAAAAAGTGGCATTTACTTTGCTGACACAAATCTGGTCACAACCTTCTGTTTTTGTAGCAACAAGCACTTTTTCCCATTCCTGGCAGGTTAATTTCATCTCGCTGACTCAACAGGTCATATTCACTTCTGCTGTTGTTGGATTTTTCCCTCATAAAAACTCCCAAAAAGTAAAAGGAGAAATTAAAAAAAATATCAACACAAAGGACAGGAACGTGACAATACAACTCAGTGAGAAGTGTTCTGGAAACATTTTATGTGTGTGTGTGTGTGTGTGTGTTTTCTGTATTCCTCTAAGATCCAAAAAACAACTTGTATCTGTATTTCATGGCAAACATCTTAGCTTTGTGGAATGGAAAACATAAATATGTAACCGGGCCACATTCAGCCCGATATGACCTCAGATGGGCTGGACCAGTAAAATAATCACATTATAACCTAGTTTATTACAAGTTTTCTCTATGTTTTAGAGTGGAAAAAGTTAACATTACACCATTAAAATGTTTACATCTACAAACTTTGCTTTAAAAAAAGTTAATAACATGAACAACCTAAAATTTCTTAAGGAAAATAAGTGGAATTTTAACAGTTTATCATTTACACATGTACATTACAACTGACAGATCAGTGGATCTACAAATACACTAAACATTTAGTAACAGGCAGAATACTGATAAAATTAAACTGACTTCTCTGAAGACATTTCAGATTAGTTTATGTTAGATACATATAGTTTATGTTTGCTCTGTTTTTTTTATTTGTGACAGTTAGTAAATCTAAACATTTTCATGTACATTTTACACTTGAACAAAGAGAAAAGTTGTAATTTTTTATAGGTCATTATGATAGTGTTTTACTTGTCCGACATACTTCAGATCATATTGTCTGTATGTGGAACCTGAACTAAAACAATTATTAATATCTTCAGTGTCATTTTTGCATTTCACAGATGCATCTCAGGGGCCGGGTTGGACCCTGTAGTGGGCCGGTTTTGGCCCACGGGCCGTATGTTTGACACCCCTGTGCTAGAGAGTCTCTCCACTGGCCTGGGAACATCTCTGTGGACCTTGGAGGAGATAGAAAGGGTGGAGGAGAGAGGCAAGTCTGGGCCTGTCTGCTGGATACACAGTGGAAAATGGATGGAAACTGCTGATAATAACATGACTTTAGGCAGAATTCCCTCACTGAATGGGAGTCCTGATAAGACATACTGTTTTAACAAACTGGATTTAAAACCGTAAAGTCTACCAATTAAAAATGGATAATCTATCAACGCTCAGCTTTGATACTAAGATTTGACAAAGTGAATAATCATACACATCAGAATATAATGGGGCAATTTACAAGTGTTTTCTGGAATGTATCTAATGAATTAAAACCTCAATATCACTCACTTAAAAGTACTGTTTGTACAAACCAACAGGGAATCCTACAGGTTCAGACTGCTTTAGGGCCCCCTAGTGGTGACATAAAGGATAGCACTGGGAGACACGGACACACAACTGTTGTCACACAATTAAATTAATCTGTTGTTGAAGTGGGTGTCTATATTGTCCCTCCCTCACTGCCTTGAACTACTGATAGGGCACATAATCAACCACCACTACCCTTTGAACTCAGTTCAGGAGGCGTGAATGTAAGGCTGTAAAATTAAATGTTTAGCTGAAGTTATTAATGCTGGAAAAAGAGGTGACACCAGTGAGTGGGGGCATGGTTTCACATGGTTTCTCCCTTACATAATGATAATAAACACAACAATAATAATAATGGAAAATAATGTTTAGTAATGTTAATGTTAATTACAAAGATGTCAGCTGTTAAACTCATTTATGTTTAAAGTGACCAGCCAGTTCACAACAGAACTAGATGATAAGAACACATTCACATTCATGAACAATCATGACCGTTTTCACTATAATTTCTACATCACCTCATAGTAACATCTAATATAGGTAAACCGTTCAACTCATGGTTTACCTACAAAAGATATATGTTGGATAGACAACATCTTTAATGTATGTTCATGTTATAGAGACCAAATAAATGTACTTAAACAGAGTTAACAGGTTACCTCACTAAATGATAGAAAACTAAATATTTTAATAAGTTTTAATTTTTTGTAGAACATTTAAACAATCTCAGTTTCTACAGTCAAACATACAGCAGGATGAATGTGACAGGTGCAAAAATGACAGATGATACTAACAGAAAAGTAGGTTGAACTCATTTTAGTTCCAAACTCCAAAATCTTAACAATATTTTGCCTGTTACTAAATGTTCTGTGCCTGTGTAGATCATTTTTTGTGAAAGGATAGTTTGGAAATGTAAACATTGATCATTTAATTTTACTTTTTTTGCACTTAAAAGAGAAAACTTTGTAGTTCTTCTTATTTACAGCCCATTATTTTCCTGGTCCGACCCACATGTTGGGCTGTGTGTGGCCCCTGGGCGTTAACACCCCTGGTCTACGGCCTCTATGTAATACTTTTCAAACACAAAAACCTATGCACGGATCACACCTGAGAAACAACACTCTTTTCTTTGGCATCTCTATTGAGAAAGAACTGCTGAAACAGCTGAAGCCAAAGAGCCAATTACATGAGGATATTATTGAACTCAGAAACATGTCTTTAATCACAAGTGATGAGTGTGTGTTTTAGTATTTGAGGAGAATTGTGACTCAGATCCAAAAATGCACATTATTTGTATATGGCTGTACCAGAGATGTGGAAGGTTTGTCTATTCCTATTGCTCCCTGAAATCCCACGGTAAAAGCCAAGAATGGACAAAAACACCAATGAGGAGCTTTTTTTGCAGCCGTCGTCATGGAGGAACAGAGGACGACAGAGCTGGGTGCAGTTTGCATCTTCACCACTACATGTCACTAATACCCATCATAATGTTCATGTTTTCCTCAGATGAGGAAAGGAGACCACACAAATACACGGAGCTACAAGGAAGTTTAAAAATCTTCTTGAAATTATTGCAGGGTACAACATTTCTGAACAACTAAAAACCAATAATTAGAATGTAATCAAATGGCTACAGATAGAAATACACAACCCATTTCTAAACAGCATAATACCCCAGTATGAACATGAAAGGTACCCTGTGGAAAAGCAGCTCAGAGGAATGTAACAAGTGTTCTGCACAGCATGAGCTGGGACCAGACGCCCTGTCCTCAGGTCCAACCCGTCCAACTACATCAGCTATGTGATCATGAAGCCAGTATGTCAGCGATACATCTACAGAAAATATTCATGAAGCTGCTTTTGTTTTTTTTTGTTTTTTGGCCTGTTACAGTATGTTCCCCTGTTTGTTTCCCAGTCAAGTATTGGTCCAGCATTCAAAAGCTCACATTTCCCAGCGGCTCCACATGCATTTTACAGTACGTCCACTGTTAGGACACCTCTGGACTAGCGTCAGACTTGGATATGGTGAGAAAAAAAAAAAAGCACAGTTCTGTCCTTTTGCCTACTCCTTCTTCTTCTTGGCCACTGGGGTGGTGTTCCAATAGTAAAGGACCTGCAGAGTGATGATGCCGTTGCACATGGATGATATGACATATGTCAGAGCCATCAGGGAGTCTCCAGTTTCCTAAAAACAAAAGAAGCCATTGTTTTGTCAATTATAGTACAAACAAAAACTCATATGAATAAACTTTATTAACAACCAGAAGGAAATTCAGTATATATTCACTCAAGAAATTAAAATAAATAAAAATAAATAAATAAATAAATAAATGATAATAATAATAATAATAATAATAATAATAATAATAATAATAATAATAATAATAATAATACAAAAATAGATAGAGATGCAGTCTCACCTGCAATGATGTGAAGATGCGAGCAAGTGATCCAGCAAAAAGCAGGAATACAGAGATAGCAGACAGCTGGCCTGTGTGTCCATTCTGGTAGTTTGTAGCTGCCTGGATGAGCTACACCCCCCAAACACACACACACACCCGCACACATATATATACAGCGGTGATTAATATGTTTCTGGTGGCAACAAGTTATTAAACACTAACTGATGATGCGAGTATCTTCTTATTTCTCAACAACCTTCAGTTTGGTGAAGAGCACATGGACTACATCAGGTGATGCACCTTTCATGGTTAGTGTCTACAGTAGAAGCCTGTGGGGGGAGTGTTATGATCTGGGGGTTAACTGAGCCTAGACCTGACAAAATGAAGCAATGTGTGGTCCGGTCTGTGCTCAGTGGGACTGTGGTACAGTCTGGTTTATTGTTTATTCCCGTGTGCAATGTTTGGTTGTTGTTGGTAATTTAGTTTTCTTACCACTGTTTATCATTTATTATTATTAATACTTTATTATTTATTTCCACTAGTACTTTCTAATGTGCACCTGCCTGTTTTCACTCCTATTTTAATAGCTACTCTTTTCTTTCCTTTTTGTCTTGTAATATTTCTTATATGTGTACATTCGGTGATGTGCTGCTAGTAGAACTTTAATTTCCTGAGAGCTCTGCCCAAGGGATCAATAAAGTTCTATCTAATCTAATCTAATCTCCAAAAAAATGAAGTAATCTTCTTCCATCAAAGGTGTTTTTTTTTCTTTCCTGAAGGCATGGCCATATTCCAAGATAACGGTGCCAGGATTCCTCATGCTTATCAGGCTTGTGAAAGGTGGTTCAGGAGTATAGGACACATGGATTGGACAGACTTTAACCCCACTGATAATTTTTTGGTAATGTTGGAGAAGACTTTATGTTGCAGTCGAATTGATACAAGATCATCTCTAGATAGAAGGAAATATGGCACCGCAAAAGCACTGGGTGACAATACTCACCTGTCAATCACTGCGGTTTATGACATTACTTCAGTAAGTTTTCACTGTGTTTGAAAGCGCTGTTTTCTATTGTTTACTGATCCTATATTTCTTTCATTTTGGAAAATCTGCATCAAACTGCTTCATCTGCCAGAAATGTACTGTTACACACCCATCTACCTACTATAGTATTTCTGTGCTTCTTTCCTGGACACACTCTTTGATGTTTGGCTAGTTTGCATTTCTTTCCATGCATTAGATTTTCTATGGGTGGCACTAGGAGCCAGCAACAGTATCTATGTATCCACAGAATGAAAACTAAAAGAAAGACAATTATGGACTTTGGATTTCCACAGATAGGGTTGGAATGAATAAACTAGGCTGGGTGATCTCAGCAGAAGGTGGCATGTGGAATATGTTAGTCATAACTGTAATAAACAGGGGTAAAGATGCACAGTGTTCAATGCCGTTTTCAAATTAAAATGATGTTCCGCATTTAACCAATGCTTACAGGGATTAATAAACTTTACACCATTTTTTTTTTTTTATAAATTGGATGCAATCGAGGAATAATTTATCAAAACGATATGGCAGCTTGTTGGCTATTTACACTCAAATACATGCACAAAATAAGGTTTCATACAATGTAGTACAATAAACAATGTAAACAGTTATAGATTCAAGATTGTAAGGCTTAAGTGTATCACCAAAGCCGTTTTGGAAGATCTAACCAAAAGATATAAATAATGAGCTTTTAAACTAAAATCATGGTCCATAATATGAATAGCAAAACTTTATGATACCTGCCTCATCATGCCCCAGTTTTGACAAATCACAGGGATTTCCACACAGGTAATGGATTAAATACATAACCAACAGCTGTAAGTACCATTCACTGATAAAATCTACTTCGATGTGACCCGGAAATAATTCTACTGCTCTATTCTATGTCTGGACATGGAGGTTTGGAAAAGTGTCTGTTGATTTGGACCAAGAAGAGTGATCTACAGAGGGAAGGTGAACACTTTCACATTCTGGTTCACTGTGTCTTCACTTACCCTGCCAATGACGATAATAGGCATGTTGGACGCCTGCAAGGTGACAACCACTGACATGGGTGTGGCTGGAGACAGCAGGAGGACCAGCAGGCCGAAATACAGAACCAGGGACAGGACACCTAGAAGAGACGACAAACACACTGTACTGACATGAGGAAAAAATAGAAAGTCCAGATGAGACTTCTTTAGTTCGGATGAAATTCACTGTTACTGAAATAGAAAAAAAAAAGTAAATAAAAATACATAACACAAAGTTTCTTCTACTCCATTCTTGTGCAGTATTAGGTTAAGGGTCATCAGTTAAAGCTGCAAGAACTGAAATCTGGAAAAAAAATTAAAATAACATTGAAAATACACACTTCTTTATGCAGCTCTGTGCAGATACTTCATCATGTAAAGTGTGTTTTCTCTTGTGTTCTATTTTCATTGGGTGTCATGCTGCTGGTACAGTGATTTCCTGGGATCAGTCTTGGGTAAAACTTCCAAATGTGAATGGAGCACTGTGTGGGACAATAAAGTTTATCCTGATCCCATGTTTGGGGTTAAATAAAGTACATCCATCTATTTATATTATTAAAAAGTCTGTGGAAGGCTAAATGTTTTTAGTTCATTCAACAGAATCACGAAGCCTTCTACGTGTTGTCACACTCTGTTTTATATTTTTCAACCTGTTTTCTTTTTTTATGCTCAGTGTTTAACTTAATGTGTATTTGAGAGTCATGTTAGTAATGAATTTGCACTGCTCTTGCAATATGTAATAAAGTTTTTTCTCATTGCAACTCAAATCTGTTTGAGGATCACCAAAGTGGGACTAAGTATTTACAGTGTGATGATTGAGTGTGTATGTTGTCAAACCTCTTCCTGTTTTTCCACTGTAGTGCTGAATGAGGAAGCCAATGGTGACAGTCTGCAGCATGAGGAACAGAGCCTCGCCCCAGGCACTGAGGTAACATCCACAAAATGTTCAACAGTTCTCATTTGTTATTCAAACCATGAACCACAGTATGCAGTGTCTAGAGCAAAAAAATGAGGAATTTCCACCATGTATGTTACAATTTATGAATTTTAATATGAATATGGACCAACCTGAAAGGGAATTTGTTGGCAATGCTGTAGGCCATTGTCCCAGTGATAGCCAAAAGCTCCAAAAGCACAGCCTTGAAGCTCAGCCCCTCAGCACTCTGAGCTCCAATGAGCTTGACAATCTGAGGCACCTTTACTGGAGAAAAATGAAGGTGGCTTTGAGAATGATTTTACTAGAGTTGATACCACTGACATTAAAACAATATCTGCACTATATCTCTTTCTCAGTAATTCTGATATTTTAGAAGAAATGAAATGTCATATAAAAAATAAAAAAATATAATATCAGTTGAACAGATTGAGGGTTTTGAGTTTTCAATACAGGCAAGAAGGTGGTTCAAGCAATAAATACACAGGTAAATAGTACATAAACATATTCACAAAATCTGAACAATTACATAAATATATAGAAATAAATACCTAAATATATAAATAAAAATATAAGGGGAATGTATTTGTTTTACCCAACACTGATCCCAGGATAATGCCGATCCCCAGTCCTTTGCTCAGTACAATCTTCAGACATGGTACTAGATGAAAAGATATAGAGGAAAAAAGATCAAAGTACAGATATTTATGTAAAAAAACAGACAAATTGGACAAATGGACATTTCTAGCTGCCGTTTCCTTGCAGAAGGAACCTCACTAGACTTCATATTCATATAATGTTTAGACATTGAAACCATTCTTCCTTCAAATCAGCAGCAGTAGACTGAAATTACATCTCCATCACGCTAATATAACAACAGCTGTATAGACTTTCTACTTGATAAAACACAGCGGACCAAGACCGCCATATAATATGGCACCCCAAATCATTACTGACTTTGGAAACTTCACACTGGATACTATGACTCTCCACCCTTCCTATAGTCTCTGGGGCCTTAATTTCCAAATGAAACATTATCTGAAAAGTGGGTTTTAAATGATTGATCAGTGGCCCAGTTATTTTTCTCGTTAGCTCAGGCTGAATTCTTCTGTTTTAGTAAGCTTGACAGAGGGTGGAGTCCCAGTCCAACTGATGAAAGGCAAAGTAAATAAGTGATTCTTAATGGTACTGTGCAGGACACTAGGTAGTTTAGCGTTTTGACATTAACTGAACAGGAGTGCACTTAGAAACACACATAATTTAGAACTAAAGCAATTAATGTTTTACATTTATAAAAATAGTCCGCATAACACCACGATTCGGCGACAGTCCAAGTTACGTCCTCTTGACTTTTGTAAAGTTTTAGTACCTAAATCGACTGGAAAAAATATAAATTAATGCAACTTACTATCGACGTTAACATTACAGGTTGAGTGACATTAGTACATGGTACGTGTAATGAACTAAAATGCGCTCCTTACCGTCCAAAAAGTTGAAATTCAAAAAGAACTCGTCATAACATGATTCTGGCATAAGATATGTTAACAAAAGACCTTTAAAAGGATCCATAAACGATGACCCCCTATCAATGACTACTCCTTCCGCCATTGTGAAACTGTATGTGTGTGACGTTGCCGTGAACTGTGTAACACCTTAACTAGTCCCACCAGTTCGCCTTATTATACAAAGGTTCCGCTGTATGTACGGTATTTTGTAGATCAACTCCAGATGAGTTTTTTATCATCAGATGAAACAACAGGTTTACTGGAGATTAATTATCTATTTATTTATCTGTATTCTGTACTCTTTCTGTATTTTTCTGCTAATCTTCTCCTCTACGCTCCTGTCCGGTAGATGGTAATAATGGACCTTAAACTGTTTACAACCGCCAAACCGTAGAAGAAGAAGACGAAGACGAGGGAAAAAAAACAGAAGAAGAAGAAGAAGCAGAGGCAACAACAACAACAACAACAACAACAACAACAACAGAAGTAGTAGTAGTAGTAGTAGCAGAAACAGTTACATCCCTGCTATGGGGACTAACGGTGCTCTAGTTTCGCATCTTTGTCACAGAATCCCTCTGTCTGAGACTCAGTTGGACTTTCCAGGGCAGCCGTACTCCGTGTGCGTCCTTAAAGTTGGATACTGTAAATCTCAGCCAGACGGGACTTTTAAAGCCGACGGAACCATCACGCTCATAACGGGACCCAAGACTATTCTGGTTGACACCGGCGGGCCGTGGGACCGCGACATTCTTCAAATGAAACTACAAGAAAAGGGCCTCACACCAGGGGATATTAATGTGGTCGTGGGTACTCATGGACATTCGGACCACATAGGAAATCTGAGTCTGTTCCCTGCAGCACTGATGATAGTTGGCTTTGATATCAGTGACGGTGACACGTACCGTTCCAATAGGCTAGCAGAGGGACACCCTTATTCTGTCGATGAGCACGTAAGTGGAGCTCATTGCCTCTACTTGTTGCATCCTGTCCCAAACTAGATGATCCAGGGGTGTCAAACGTACAGCCCACTAAAGGATCCAATCTGGAATGAATGTGTGAAATGCAAAAATGACACTGACGGTGTTATCAATCTTTTTAGTTCAGGGGCCACAGACAGCCCAATTCCATCTCAAGCAGGTGGGATAGTCTGACCCATAATAACCTAAACAATACAATGTTACAAAATGTCCTTTCACAAAAAGAAAAAAAAAAGTGAATAACCTGAACAAATATGATCAACCAGAAACCGTAACCAGGAAGAAAAATAACTGGAATTTTAATATCGTTTCTGTTTCTAAATATTTTGTGCCTTTGTAGATCCACTGCGATCTGTAATGCACATGTGTAAATATTAAGCAGAGACATAATATTGTTGAAATTGCACTTTTTGTATTCAGAAATTTCAGGATGTTCACGTCATTCACATTTTTTAAAATTAGAGTTTGTAGATGTAAACATTTTCACAATATAATTTTACTTTTTTACACTAAAACACAGAAAAGTTTGGAGTTTTCATTATTAATAGGTTATTATGTTATTATTGTACTGGTCCAACAGCCCAGTGGGCTTTAATCAGATGCATCCACTAACCTTGCATCATGACCTGTTTCTGATACTTTTTTTCATATCTCAAGCCTGTGGAGACCTCTGTCTGTGTGAGGAATAAATCCACTCAGTTTTCAGATTTTTCCCCCAAATATAATTACATCATCAGCACAACCCAGTATATTAACTTTACTTCTTAAAAGTTCACTCTATGCAAGTCATATATTTGTCATGATAACCTTTTTGGCTATTATGTTCAGACCTGTAGGAAAAGGAAAAAAGAAACCCTAACCCCACACCTCACAGATATTTACCCCCGCCAAGGAGGTTAATGTAATCACCAGGGTTTGTTTGGTTGTCTGTCTGTCTGTGCAAGACATAACTCGAAAAGTTAAGGATGGATTTTAACGAAATTTACAGGAAATGTCCGAAATGGGACAAGGAACAGGCGAGTCAATTTTGGGGGTGATCCAAAATCGACTCGTCTTTTTTTTTTATGGCATTTTCAGTTGAATAACCTATCAGCTGGCATGTGTGTTTCTGCACATGACCTTTGACACCATGTCAACGTGACCCTATTGTTTATCCGTTGCTAGGTAACCCACTAAATGGGACAAGGAACAAGTGATTAGATTTTGGGGGTGATCCAGATCATCGTCTGGATCCAGGATGAATATATATTTTTTGCGATATGGCCCAATACCCTTGAAGTGGGTTACCTAGCAACAGACAAACAATAGGGCAACAGACATATATTGCTGTTATTACAGAGAGCTGCCTTGGCGGAGGTCTGCGCTCTCCGAGTGCTTTTCTAGTTTAATATGTTCCCTCAGGCTGTGTCTGTTTCCCTCAGCACTGACAGCAGCAAGTCTTACCCACTGTCCTACCTCTGTCCCACAGGTGTGTGTGCTCCCCACTCCAGGCCACACAGGACAGGATGTCAGCGTCCAGGTCAAAGGAACCTCAGTGGGAACTGTGCTTGTTGCAGGGGACTTATTTGAGTGCTGCTCAGATGAAGACAGCTGGCAGGATCTGAGTATGAACCCTGCTGTGCAGACAGTCAGTCGCAGGGAGGCATTAGAGAGGACTGATGTCATCATACCAGGACACGGACTTCCCTTTAGGGTCATCAGAGACTGTTGAACACACTCACTCAGTCACACAAATGAGTCACTTTAATGCACATCAATGTAATAGTTTAAGGGACACTGATGTGATGAGGAAACTCCTTCTCCATAAAGATGATCTCTCTCATTTGCTTTCTTGTTTTCTTTTAAATATACACTGTATGGACAAAAGTATTGGGACATGTTGAATTCAGGTGTCTGGGATACACAACAATAATGACAAATGTCATAATATAGTTTTATATTGTGATAAATATCATTACATTGGTTACTTTGGTTTAAATTGTTAGATTTACTTCCAAAATGCCTCAGAGATGGTTTTTACTGAATTTCTCTCAAAATCGATAAAAAAAATTATTATGTATGACTGAATTTATATGTTCTACCTTGAAATTTCTAAAATATTTTTTGTGCTCTGACTAAATAATAATTTTCTATCACAACTAACCATCTACTTTGTTCACATCTCACTTAGGAAGAAAAATCTCTCCTTAAACTTTAAGGAAATATTGATGTTTATAAACTATATGGACAAAAATATTGGGGCACATCTTGTCTGCAGCTGTAAAATGTCCTGTTGATGCTGATTTGAGACATGAACATCTCCTACTCTATCACTACTACTATTACCATCCAGTCTCTGTACAGTATATTAGTGGTTTATCTGTCATCTCAGTCTAGAATGTGACCAGCAGTTGTTCATTTGAAAATGTGAACTTGGGAACAGATGCTCCTTTTTGTTAGAACACATATTTCAGGTGTTCTATACAATCTCTACAGTTCATCATTAGTGTGGGACAGCTCCATGAAAAGACTCTTTTGTCATTTGTATGGAGTACAACACATTCTATCATTTGGAGATCTGTGGAAAATCCATGACAAGTGTTGCGTAAATGAGCATTAGATGTTTGTTCAACTAATAAGTCAAAGTCTAAACTTTCCTGTCTTGTTGATCATTCATTTATTTTTTTATGGAGTCTGATAATTTAATCCTGGCCTTGGAAATAGTTGTGTGACATATTAATCTTGACCTAACATCTACTTTAGTGTCATGGAATGTATACTTGGACATTGTCTGTGGGTGGAAATAGGAACTTCCCATTGGGTTCTAAGTTAATCATTGAAGATCATTCGATGATTATTCAGTCATTCTCTGTCCACCCACTTCTCCAGTCTGTGCTGTTTCATGTGAACAAGCAACTAGACGCAACATTAATTGAACAATTCAATAAAGCAGAAGTAATGATTGAACTTGATTTGTACTTTGTTACTGACCAACTCTGTTCCCCACAAATAGCTGGGGCAACACAGGTGAGTGGATAATCACCTCTGAAGGGGATTATCAACACAGTCTGTGACTCTGAACTCTGTATTTATCAGTCTGTTGCCTGGATATATTATAAAGATAAAGGTAAGGTTTGACTTCACATGACCCCAGACTACTGGACCTAGGATGTGTCCATGATATGTGGAGGGTGTGGCAGTCCCCAAATGAATTTTTCTCTATACTTAACCTTTCTTAAGTGATTAATTACTTTTTATTATAATATTATCTTCTTTATTTTGCTTTTCTTTTGTATAAATCAGGTATTTTCCTGTATTTAATTCACTGATCATGTAGATGTTCATAAAAGCTCAGATTAAAGTTGAGGGTTATAATGTAAGAAACACGGAAAACAAGAAAAAGTGACTTTTTTCAATTATTAGTATTAGTATTATTATTATTAGTATTGTCATTATCCAGAATTGAAATAGCCTAAGAAAACTAAATCTGTCCATAAAATCAGAAGTAGTGCAACTGCAGGTAAATAAATGACTTTTATGGCTGTAATGGAAACTCAGATACACACACCCATGACATTAGGTCCTAGTGATAAAGAGGCAGATAACTGTGCCTGATGTCGTCGTTTGTAATAAACTCAACCTTTACACCCTCCGCACAAACAGTATATATTTAAACAGTTCTTCCATCCATCCTCCTTTGCATCAGGTGCATGACGTTGCCATTCATTTGTGATTGAGACTCACATTTTGTGTCGGAAGAAAAAGAAATATTGGACTTTTTTTTTTTTAATTTAAGGGGTTTTCCATCCATCTGCGGACAACATGTGTACAGGAGCGTGTTCTAAAGTCATTGCCATCTGTCTCTACGTCCTGGCTGCTTTGTCAGTCATCTGCAACATTATGCTGTTTTTCCCTGACTTTAGTACCCAGTATGCAGCTGCCGACAGGGAAGGCCAGGAGCAGATCACTGAGGAGGTCAAATACATGGGGGGGCTGATAGGAGGAGGAATCATGGTGAGGAAGAGATTTCATGTCATCACTGTCAAACATTCCAAATGGGATTGTGATGTTCTTGTTCCATGTATGTTTCTTACAGTTACACTTAAAAAAACAAAAAAAACAAACTACTTCTTTTTATGGTGATAACTTGCCATTATTTGTATACTAAAGGTTCTATGTGGAAGATTTGTGTTTGCTCATGTGCCTATGTCGAGCTCATGTTGGAGTCTGTTATGTGCTGGGCGCTGGTCATTTTTTGATACAGGTGTCAAACATACGACCCGCGGGCCAAAACCGGCCCGCCAAAGGCTCCAATCCGTTCCTATTGAAGATGTTAAAATCATTTTAGTTCAGGTTCCACATACAGACCAGTGAAATACTGTCATAACCTATAAATAATGACAACTACACATTTTTCTCTTTGTTTTAGTGTAAAAAAGTAAAATTACATGAAAATGTCTACATATATAAACTATCCTTTTACAAAAAAATGTGAACAATCTGAATAAATATGAACAACCTGAAATGTCTTAAGCTAAAAACATGTCTTTGACCAATATTCTGTTACTAAATGTTTTGTGTATTTGTAGCTCCACTGTGACCTGTAAACTGTAAAGTACATGTAAATGATGAACTGAGGTATAATATTGTTAAAATTGCACTTGTTTTTAATAAGAAATTTCAGGTTGTTCATGGTATTCATATTTTTAAGGAAACTTTGTAGATGTAAACATTTTCATAATGGTATTTTACTTTTTTCACTGTTAAAATCCACTTGTGAATATGGCCTATTTGTCACATATACATGCACACATTCATACACATTCATATATAGATACAGACATACATACACACATACCTACAGAGATTTTTATGTTCTATTTGGGTTGAACTCTACAGAAAAAAAAATCATGCTATCTTTTGTGTTCTCCAGTCCCTCTCTCCTGCTTGTCTACAGTTGAAACATGATTGGTCTACATTATTATCTATCATATACATATTATCATCTTCAAAATGCAGTCAGCTAATGTCAAAAACAGACCAGCTTCCAACACAACACTGATTCCAACACAACTGAAAGTAACCATAGAAACACACACCAATCTCACATATTCTAGCTTTAAAATAATTCATATGAGACAGGCTTTAGCTGGTAAAATAAACTTTCATAAGATTTTGGAGGGGATTAGAAGTTAAACAAATGATACAAATACATCACATTGCTCTGGATCAGTATTCATTTGTAGTCATTCTTTTTCCCCTGACTGTTTTGTTGTGTTTGTTCCTTGTAATTCAGGGGTGTGTGAAAATAATTTAGCATTTTTATATATGACCAACATATTTTTGGGAAGCACATGACAACTAATATACAGGTATCACACACCACCCAAGGCTATTGGAACCTCTCCTATACTGGGGTTCATGTTCCTCTTTCACTAAAAATAATTCAGTAATGACACATTGTTTCCCTGTCAACATGAAATGTGTGCTCTCTGTGTTAATGTCTTCTCCTTCCTCTGATCGTCTTTGTTTCTGTTACCAGGTCTTTATTCCTGCCTTCCATATTCATTTGACTAGTGCTAAAAACTGCTGTGCTAACCGCTGTGGGGTGAGTCAACATACAAGTTCATTATTACTGGAATTACATACATTCTGGACCAAGCCAATTGGATGTGTATACAGGTTATGGAATAAAAATGGACTTATGCCCTGTTCACACTTATAGGATATTACAAAAGAAAAAAAACATCTTTGCAGTTGCAATTTAAAAAAAAAAAAAACAACTTCCAAATTTAAAAAAAAGTAAAAAGAAAAGTAAAATTTTTTGATTGAAATTAACAGAAAGTCAGTTGTCAGAGATGACCCACTTCCTCTGTAAATACGTATAAACAGCTCATCCTGAGTAACAAAAGCAAAAGTAGCTTAATGTCATTTCAAACTGATGATAACAGTGTTATAATGTTGTCTTATTCCATTTCTGCAACTAGATCCTTCTAAATAACCCCAAAGAATAGAATAGAATAGAATAGAATAGAATAGAATAGACTTTATTGTCATTGTTTGTATAATGAAATTAGGAGTCACAATGTAACAAAATGAATAAAAACCCAATGCTTCAGAAAATAAGAATGGTGCAACTATAAAATTACAAAAACCAAAACATAAAATAAAGTTTTCCAGAACATAATCAAGTTAACCACACTGAATCTGTGTGTGTGTGTGTGTGTGTGT
>JAPQRQ010000011.1:16422812-16435931 GCA_037367365.1 Apogon talboti | reverse complement strand
CTATTCTATTCTATTCTATTCTATTCTTATCTTTGGATGTCTGAAGAGGTAGAATAAGACTGAACCTGCAGAACCTGAACCAATATTTAATTCTGCTGTCTCCAACAGTAATATTGCTTTTTCCAGTCCATGTGTCCATCACCATCTTTCTTCATCTTCAGCTATAGACACCATATTTTTTTTTGTATCAGGCTGTAAATCAACCTCATGTAGACACTGAAGGAACTGTTTTTGCTGCTTAATTTTACTACACAGAGATGGATACATTTTTAAAAGGAACTGACCTGATCATCACTGAACTATTGTTGCCTTCACGTTCTATCAGGAAAAATGATGCTTTCTTCTTGTGAATTCAAATTTATAAGTGTGGTGTGTTCAAGTGCTCTTGTTAACGTAGTAAAATTAAACATGGTCTACACACAATTTATCGTGTTCTGCTACTTGTGTAAAACCGTGTTGGACGTGTTAATTCATCTGCAACGGTATTTTCCATTTTAATTTTTTTGCAAATTGTGTAGAAATTTCCAAATTATCAGCTAACAGCGTCAGAACGTTAATAAAAGCATTGTTTATCATTCGCCATGATTCCATGTTGAAAAGTTTATGGTTTATTTTTATCTCGGCAGCTTGTGTATCAAAAAAGTTTCCCAGTCCTCCAGTGGAAAATACGACGAGATGGGGTCGCTCATGTGCAATTTTCGAGTTCTTAACTTGTATTTACCATTGTTCCTATTGTACATGAAGGCAGGATGAGTGTCCAACATCCAAATGTCACTGTAGATAAGGCTTTTGTGTGGGAATTATTTGTATACATTTTTAATTATATGTAAGGTAGGGGCCCTATGTCATCATCGATTATAAATATGACCAATAATTAGAGACCATTGACCACAGACTGGTCCCTCCTGTCTTAAGTGTTTCCATTGGGTTTGTCCCATCTCTGTGTCTGTCAGTATCTGTTGGAAGACCAGCAGTGTCCCCCTGTGGTACCGATGGGAATGGCATGCACATGAACCGTCTCAGCCAGCCAGGGCAGGTTGGTTTTATTTGTAGAGTTTAACCTCCTAGGACCCACTGTCCACATATGAGGACAAGAAATTCACAGCTTTATACAAAAAAAAAGAAGAAAGAAACAACTGTCCACCGCAAATGACATTCCATAAAATGTTTAAGAATGCATCTGAAAAAACTGTTGCATCATGATGTTTCCAATATAAGCAATTATTGAATTAAAAAAAGCCCAAACTCTAAACCCTGTGGGGCTCCTGGGTCTGAGGAGGTTAAGGAGATGTCCCCCAAATGTTCTGTAGTAGAACTGATCATGTCAAACCACTGTAACCACAATAACAACAGACGCAAACGAAAACACACAACTGTGGATGAACTTTGCAGTTCTGTGTTTACTGACATGGACTGGGCCACGGCAGACTGTCACTAACACTTAGGAAGCACACCGTCCTGATGTGTGTCTTAGTGGTCCTGAAACCCTTTGTTGTGTATCTGGTCTTGATCCTGGTCCAGCAGACACTGACTACAACACTAGTTAACAGTTTGAAATGTGCAGCGCAAAATTTCACAGACATTAACAATGAAATGTTTTGACACCCAGAAATGAGAAGATCCAAAAACATGCTACACAAATATTACAGTCACATTACAGTTCAATGACAGTTTTGCTGACGAACTACATTTCGACACAGACCATGTCAAATATTAAGAGGCATTCAATTTGTCTTGTAACATGAAAAAAAAAAAATCAGTCAGAAATTCAAGTGATAAAAGCTACAACTTTTTTTCTGTTGCCTTAATGAACACATTCACAGATAAGACGATACAAAACATCTCCACTGTGAATATAAAGGTCTGAACTTCAAGTTTTATTCTTCGACAGCATATCTCAGCATTTTATACAGAACAAGGACAAGAGATGTCAGATGATAATGTGGGAATATTTGCATTATTTGCATTGGGCTTTAGATGGTCAGGTCAATTATAGAATGGAATGGTTCTTTACACACTGTCATTATGGTCTGTTTGGATATAATACAGAGTCCACAGAAGCAATAGGGGAATCAGACGTGACCACTTCATATACACACTATATGGACAAAAGTATTGGGACACACCATGGCTACAGCTCATAACATGTCCTGTTCATGCTGATGTGAGATATAAACATCGATATTTCCTTAAAGTTTAGTGGGAGGTGTGAAGAAAGTAGATGGTTAGTTGTGGTAGAAAATTATTATTTACAGTCAGAGCACGAAAAATATTTAAGAAACTTACACGGAGAACATTTAAAATCATAGACATGGATAAAAAACTAAAAGCAAACTCAATGTTGTGAGAAATTAAGCAAAAACCAGGCATTTTGGAAGCAAAGATAACACTTTAAACACAACTAACCAATGAAATGCAATGGTATTTATCTCAATATAAAACTGTATTATGACATCTGTCAGTATTTTGGATCCCAGATCCCTGTAAGAAAAGAAACACCTGAATTCAACGTGTCCACATACTTTTGTCCATATAGCGTATATAAGAGGTGACCCTGCAGCTTACCTACATCTGACCTGATAACAGCAGCACACATTTTTCATGCTCCTGCTCTTTGCTGCACATTCACCCCTACACCGTGGAGGGCTTTAAATTCCAAAATGCCTGAGTTTAATCAAAGAGAGAGTAGTTTTAACAGATAAGGGGCAGACTGCAGTGAATTCTGCCACATTTTCCCATGAAGCACACAGTAAAAGACTAAATCCGTAGTGCTTTTTGTGATTCATGTTCAGCTCCAGATGGCAGAAGATTAGTTCTGCTGCATTCTATCTGGCTCAAATAGACTTCTATTACACTTAAAGTTTCTCTAAAAACTCTTAAGTTAACTCTTAAGTTTTTTTCCAAAATCTCTTCTGGTCCCATTCGTGTTATTTTGGACCCTCTATTAAGAGTTCTAGTGGTCCTTTTGTACAAGTATTGCTTAAGAAGCTTTAAATTATAGGACGCTGGAAAGAGGAGGAGCTTACTGTGAAAAGTTCTGGTACTGCTAGAATGGATTAGAAGTCATGCAAACACAAACATGTGTGACATCAAACTAAAAAGCTTACAATGACAATAAATACACAACACTAAAATAGGACCAACGTCCCATATCTCACCGGCATGTCCTCTGAAGCATCACTGTTAGAGTCCTGTGGTGTTGATGCATTAGATCAGTCTCCAGTAGAAGTGGGCGGTACTTTCACTGGAGAACTCAACTAATTAAATCAAAGTCTATATATGACTTTATCAGTTTTCAATAGTAACTATATCGATATCTTTAACCATTTCCGTGTTATAAGCCATCAAAATATGGCCCATTATAAGTAAAGGCACATTTTTAATATTTCAAAAATTCGTCAAAAATCTAAATTTCTTAAACCTGCCAACACACTTTGAAGACGTTGTCCCAGGGAGGCTACATATACAACTGGAAATGAATCTGACCAGTAGTTTCATCCGAGACGATGTTTGAAGTGCAGTTTCTAAATGCAGGCGCTAAACCAGCTCCAGTGTAAACGTTAACATGTTCTTAGTCCAGTAAAAACACTTATACTTTTAATTTATATAGCTTAAGCAAAGTCTAACTTTTAAGACGTAAAGAGGCAGAGCTATGAAGAACCCTTCTGCGCCCCCCCGAGTTCAACCTGAGATCCTATCACAGTGATCCGACTATGAAATCTACAGCATGAGTGCAAAGGCTTCAGACAGACCCGTCCTCCATCATGTGGTCAATTGAACTAAAGGTTGGACGTCACAGTCCTCAGCAGGTACAATGAGATTTTCTGATAATATCCTGCAACAAAACAAGCTTCTATTAAAAACAACATCTTCAGTCAGTTAATGCTCCAATCCCTACTATAGTAACAACATACAGTATACTGGGAGGATGACAGGGTCCGAGGCAGAGGAAGGCCAACATACCTTGGAATGAGAGGAATGAAGGCAAACGGTTTTTAACTTAAAAAACAAAAAGGGAAAAAAAATTAAAAATAAAAAAAAACCAAAAATGAAGAAGTAAAACCTTAAGTTTGAGGAGCGGAGAGTGAAATGATGAGCTGTTGTGTCTGGTAGAGCTGTGCCCCTCTTCCTGTGCTGTGAAGCTCGATGACACCACAGGATGGAAAACCTCACCATCATCTGTCAGAACAAAGACAGGACATTGGTCTCATTTATTTTGTTTTATTTTTTTACGTGTTGTAACATGGTATACAGACTCATCTGTGCTGCTGTGTTATTTGTGGCTCAATGCTACAATTTATAAAACTAATTAAGAAAATAAATCTATAAATAACTAATAAATAGTGTTTAGTTTTGGTAGGTTTCAGCCACAAAATTACACAGGTTTGGTCAAGATTAGAAAATTGAATTAGAAAACTGAAGAAAAAGCCACTGTCATTTGTCAAACTACATTAGTTTGATTAATGAATCAATGTTGTAGAAGATGACGGTGTTTCCACGGTAACTACAGAGCCTCTGGACGTCCAAATGGGTCATATCTGATGACCATGAACAGATGAATAACTGTATTTACACCAATTATTTACAAATCGGATTAGTGGATCAACAGGTATTAGACATCTCAGATCAGTGGATGGTTTTGATCAGTGGAGGATGTTTGGGTCTTTATGGGTTAAGGCCGTAAAGTTGACTTAGTGTGTTAGGGTTAAGCTCAGTGTTTCATTTTGTACTGGATGTTTGGGCTGCGATAAGGCCTTCCCATGGTATTTGCTGAATTTGCCTGGCAGAGCAGTCACTCTTAATGTAATCAACTTTAAATGGTAGCTGGTTGCGTTCAGGGGGAGGGGCTGGAATTTGATGTTTGCGGATTGCGGTGAAAGTGGGAGCAGTCAGTCCTCTGCACCAGACTGTCTGTTCAGAAAAACGTCTTGTCCTGGAGCCGACGAAATCAAAGTCTGCTGATCAACAAAGTCTAATGATAGGTCTAATGGCAACGCAGTGAACACGAGGACAAAACAGTAGAGTGGGACAGTGAAAGTGGGAGTGTCCAGGGCGCAGAGTTGTGCTACAAACACACTCATCTATAATGGAACTGCACTTAAAACTAATAAACTGCAATTAACCCTTTCATGCATGAATTATGAGAAGATTTTTTTCATGAGTTTTTATTCCTCCTTAGGCAACAAAAAAAAACAATGCAATTGAATTTTTTTTAATGAATCTATTTTTCATGGAGTTACAAAAATGTCCACCCAGCTGGACACCATGTGTTTAAGACACAATATCAGAAAGTGAATTACTGTGTGAAAATTATGAAATAAAACCATTTTTAATGCAGCTAATGTGATGTTTTCCTCACATTTTATTACACTCTAATACTAGTTATTACTCACTTCATGGAGATAATATATAAAAAATAAACCTTTTTGGTTAATAAAACTGTTAATTACAGTCTAATAACAATTGTTGGGTGATATGCAACCAAAACAAAACAACAAAACCCATGAATCTACAACAGTAGAATAGCTGTCCACTGTAGTGACCACTATGAACGAAAGGGTTCAATAAATACAGTTAAGACTGACATGTTTACAGGGGCACTGGATCAGTACATGATTTTTTTATTTCAGGGATCTTTTGCTGTAACTGATATATTTGTCATATCTATACCATGACATAACAGTTATCACCACTGAGAAATTAAAGAAAGGAAGTGAGCAGAGACAGATAAGGACGTGTTCTTACTTGCTGTGTGCGTCTTTGATCGGTTCCAGCACCAGCACCTTACACTGTCTCTTAGCGATTTTCCCCAGTGGAATGAAGGTGTGGTCAGGCAGCGGGCACGGCCCCCGACCCACGGGGCCTCCCGCTGACGGCGCTGCGGCCTGACGCTCTATCACACTGCCAGACCTGGAACCGTCACAGACACAAGCCCTGTTTACAGAAAATGTCGGGCAAATTGACATGAACTTTTGAAAAGTTGCAAAAAATGCAGATTACATGCATTTCCATAAACGGATGTATAGTGATAAAACAGCACAGTAGCCTACGCTACACATGACTCTCATAAACAAAGGAGGAGAAACAGATCATTGTATGTTTGCTGTTTTCCATCTAAAGTGAATGGAACATGTTTAAATGGATGATGTTTCTATTCTTTAAAAAAAATATGAATAACTTATGGACAAACTCAAATTTCTCAGTAAAAGTAAGTGCAGTTTTAACAATATAATGCCTGTTACTTAATGTTTTGTGCATTTGTAGATCCACTGTGATCTGTGAGCTGTAATATGAAACTGAAACATTGTATTGTTCTTAAGAAATTTCAGGTTGTTCAGGTTATTCGCTCTTTTTTGTGAAAGGATAGTTTGCAACTGTAAATATTTTCAGAATGACATTTTATTTTTTGCAATTATTCACACTAAAACAAAAGGAAAAACTGGAGTTGTCATTATTTATAGGTTATTGTGTTATAATTTCTGTGGTTTGACTCAATTCAGATCACATCAGGCTGAATGTGGCCCTTGAACTAAAATGAGTTTGACAGCCCTGCATCTGATGATCAATTATATGACTTACATTTTTAGGACAGTGACTAGAGTGGCCTGGGATGGGCTCAGAGGAGGTGGATGAACGGGGAACATGGTAGGACGTTTAACCTCCTAAGACCCTCTGTCCACGTATAAGGACAAGAAATTCACAGCTTTATACAAAAAAAAACAAAAAAAAAAAAAACTGTCCACTGCAAATGACATTCCATAAAAATGTTTTAAGAATGCATCTGAAAAAACTGTTGCATCATGATGTTTCCAATATAAGCAATTACTGAATTAAAAAAAGCCCAAACTCAAAAACCTGTGGGGCTCCTGGGTCTGAGGAGGACACATAAAGAAATACATATGTATGCAAATCCTGTCCCTCATACAAAATAAAATACATTGGTGGGTATTCAACATTCCCTGAGTGCAGGGTGAAAAACAACATCCAAGGACGGAGGCTGAGTCATTAAGTCCACAGATTACATAATCAAGAATAGACTGAATAGTTTCCCTACACAGCATCAAAATGTTCATTCTACCTCTTCAAAAAACACCAATTTTTTTGCAGTTTGCTTTCAAAAGATTCTATGTGGCATTCAGATCTTTAAGGTGGAGTTTGTTCCATCTGGTACTTATACATTTATGTACTTTCAACCATAAACCCATCCATTAAGTTCACAGTCCGTTGTTCTACAGCAGGGGTGTCAAACCCATTTTAGTCCAGGGGCCACATTCAGTCCAATATGATCTAAACTGGACCAGACCAGTATAAAAATAACAGTGGAAAACATTTAAACTACACTATGAAATTATTTACATCTACAAAGTTTCCTTAAAAATCTGAATAACACAAACAACCTGAAAGGCCTGAAGAAAAATAAGTGCAATTTTAACAATATTCTGCCTCAGTTTATGATTGACACATGCACATCACAACTTACAGATCACAATGCATCTACAAATACACAATACATTAGTAACAGGCAGAATATTGTTAAAATTACACTTGCTTTTCTTAAGACATTTCAGGTTGTTCATATGTTTGTAAAAGGATCATTTTCAAATGCAAACCTTTCCATGTAATTTTAGTTTTTTAACCTAAAACAAAGAGAAAATATGACTATTTATAGGTTATTATGTTAGTATTTTACCAGTCTGACTCACTTCAGATTATATTGGTCTGTATGTGGACCCTGAACTGAAATAATTTTAACATCCTTGATTGTTAATGTCTTCAGTGTAATTTTTGCATTTCACAAATTCAACCCACGGGCCGGATTGGACCCTTTGGCGGTCCTGTTTTGGCCCGCAGGCCATATGTTTGACACCTGTGTTCTACAGAATGCCATGAGATTAGTTTTCAACTTGTGGAATGTGAAATGAAAGCTGCAGATTCTACCTTAAGGCAGTCAGCAAATAGTACAAAATTATATTATCCATATCTAAATGTTGACAGAAGAATTAAAATAAACTGTAAAAAAGATAGGACATAAAATTGACCCTCAGTGATCCTTAAAAGCTGAGTGAACAGGACGCAGATTAAAAAGATGAATTCAAATGTTGCTTTTCTCATAGTCACTTCAAACACACATTAAAGGCACATACAGTGTTCTGACGTCATGTTACACAGTGGTCAGCAGAGCTGCAGAGGTCTGTGTCCTGCCTTGGTCCTGTATGGTGCTGTGTTCTGTTATCGTGTACCTGCTGGGCTGCGGGTCAGAGGAGCTCGCTGAACAGGCCACACTGTGTCTCGGAATCGGTTCTCTGACAGCGGATCCTGGTGACGACGGAGAGCTCACAGGAGGAGTCGACACGGACGCTCTGAACTGAAGCTTCAACTTCATATGCTGGCTCAGCTGCCGCGTTACCATGGAGACCGAGGTAGAAAAAAGAGAAGAAGAAGAAAGAAAGTATAACACTAAAACCAATTTCATCTAAAAACATTGTTGGGTCCATATACAGGGTGGTCATAATGTCTCTTTACAATTTAACAAATTTATTACAAAAGCAAATGAATAGACAAATGTGTGGAGATATCTTAATTACTTGTACTATTTTCACAGAACCATAACCGCTACCATTATACCTCACTCAAACCCATTGATTTTGTCTACATTGTATATTATCAGAAATTTGATAGTCCACTATAACTCTATCCTACTTGTCTATATATTTTATTTTATTCTGTTTTATTTCTTACCTACTCCATGTTCTATCTATGCATCAAACAACTGAAGCAAATCCCTAGTAATGTGAACCCTGTTTAATTACATGGCAATAAACATAATTCTGAAAAAAATATTACATAATAAAAAGTAGATATTGAAGTTTTTTTTGCCTCAATTAACACACCTCTATATGGGCACCATTAGTTGCACAGAGCACATCCAGACAGTACTGGAGCATAGACTCATCAGTGGTGTCAACGTCCACATTAACTACTGCTGCTGTTCACTATGCACTACTGTACATACTGAAAGTCTATTTTTATTCTATTCTAAAGGATTTTATGGTAGTTTTTATTCTGTTCTAGTCTATTTTAGCTCTTTTCTTTTTTCCCTTTATATTTTCATTTTATATATGCTGCATACACAGAGTCCTGAACAACTGTGTTTCCTTCAATCATGTCACATGGTTTGAATGACAATAAAGCAGTTGTTATCTGTAAAGAACTGCTTCTTCCGCTACTTTATGTGACAGGACATAATCAGTTATGAAAAAACACATAGTACATTAATTACACAGTGACATCCCAAAGACATCTCTGTACCTCAAACAGCCCAGTTTTGAGGATCTGAAAGGAGACGGTAAAAGACAGGGTCGTGCCCTTCCGACAGCGGCCCAGGTTGTTGAGAGGAGACTGGCAGATGACTGCACCGGGCCCACAGTCCTGTCCTGCTCCTCTGTGAGCTGATCCTGGGGCGTAAAGAAATCAATAAAAGCTCTGTAAGCAGATACACACAGTGTGACCAGATTAGTCTGAAGAACATCATCTATATTTCAGGACCATGTGACGCTCAGGGCTCTTTCATTTCTCATGTTTAACACTGTGCACATTCAAAATGAACAGGAGACAGAAAAGGAATGCAGAATTTTAGTCCCAAGAAGACTATGAAATAGAATGCATTCAATCAATCACTGAGCCACGGTTCCAGCAGGTTAATACAAGTTCAATTTAAGACTTTTTAAGACCTTTTAAGACTACTTAGAACAGAATCTAATGTCTGTTTCACAGCATATTTCACAGCCATACTGACAAAAATCCATGACTCCGAGAATTTAGGAAAATGTATTTATTTACTGTCCAGGTTCATCTGATAGAATCTGATCAGTGAATGGTATTTACAGTTGTCAATCACTTATTCATTATATGTCTGCTGGAAGGGGACGGAAAACAGAATGATATGTTCCACAGATAAGTGGACAGATAAGGGTCTGTGAGAACCACAGACCTCAAAGACCGATTCCACTGAACTGTTCCTGCTGATGTAGTATCATCATCGCTCTGCCTTTCAACTGAAGTGAAGTCTGCTACTCACCCTCAGCGGTCCAGACCAGACGGACAGCCAGCAAGTCACGCAAGTTGTTCAGCAGAGTGAATTTTACCCAGAAGCTCTCCAGAGGCCTGACGGTGCTGGGAGAGGACGCAGTCATCACCAGCCGAGGACGATCCAGACAGATACTGGGCAGCGAGTAATAGGTGGAAATGTGTCTACAGACAAAACAAACTCATGTTCACCAAAGTCCAGTAAAGCACAGCTATTATCATTAATAATTTTATGAATAATTAATCGCAGATTCAAGCGGTGGACATGAGTTTATGCTGGAGGTGGCTGCCGTCCCCACAGTGACTTTAAAAATATCATAATTGGTACAGAAACATGTTTTAGCCACTTAGGAGCTTATCTTTCTTTCTCTGTTCTCTAATAGATCTGATATATGATACATGAGTCTGTTCAAATGAAGTCAAATAAAATTAAATAAAACTTATTTATCCCCATGGATCTTACAGCAATGAGCACCGAATACATCAGAAGTTAGCGTTCATGCATTACAACATCAAGTTATAATATCAGATGAACTTTCTAACAGACATTTTCTGACAAGTATTGGATGTTCTGTTAGCTCATATACGGTACACAATGTGTTGACTTCCAAATGGCAACCTTTCAGATCACTAGTGTGGAACACAGTTTCTTAGCACTCTCAGTTACTGATACCTGATGGATATACACTGTTTTAGCTGCAGCTTCTGTAGGTATTTGGAAATGTTGTAACAACAACAGTGTGGGAAAGGGAAAACTTACCTGGTGAAGTGGAATGTTGGAGTGTACCACTGTAATACAGCAACCAGTGGGACTTCCAGACCCTGCAGAAGTAGAAAATACATCCTTATAAGGACAAACAGGAGTGTCTTTGGTCAAAGAACTTCATTAAGCACAATGTAACTCTGGCTACCATGTCCCTTCACTGCTGTCAGTAGTTTAGACATAAACCACCCTGCTGCTGTGTATGTGGAGGAATCTCATAAAATGAAAAAACACACATTTGTACAGTCTTTTACAGAGTTAAGAGTCAGAGTCATGTATATACGAACTCTAATTCAGTTCAATAGATTCAATTCACCTCCTACCTCACTGGAGTCTTCCTCTGCTTTGTCTTGTAGCTGCAACTGGAACAAAAAATTCTGTTCCTCAAGAGAACTGAGCATGCTGGGTAACCGTGACGACTTGCTATCCACTCGACAGAATGATGCCACAGTGACTTCTGCTGACTGGTGGCTTAAGAGGAAGTGGAGGCAGAGAAGGTAGGAGGTTTTAGGAGCACAGTTCACCACACATGAACTGAGCAGGTGATGAGCAGCTACCAGTTGACCCTTAACTGCTGGATATTTTCCTCATTTGCCTATTTCCTTATATTTTAGTTCCTCCCACTAGAGATGTGACAAAACATGTATGACTACAGTGTTGGAGGAACTGACGGCATCTGTCCTTTGCCCCCTGATGCACTTAATGTCTGTGTGTGATGTTGACTGCATCAGACCAGTGAAATACTCAGAACTCATGAAAACATTCATAATCACATGACAACATGGAAAAAACTGGACACTTGTATTGACAGGGGCAAAAAATAGACAAAGTAGAAATGGCACTAATAGATGCTGAGAGCAGGAGGTGGCATGAAGCTGAGCGAGACACCTATTGAATTCATATTATGTAACAATGCACAGAACCTGTACTGGAACAATGTTTGTATTTATATTATTTAATTCACTGTATAGGTAAGTGTGGATTTTTTGTTTGAGAAAGAATTAAACAGCAAAGGTAAGATCTGTATTTAACTTACAAATCAAAAGTGACATCAAAAACACTTTTTTTCCCTTTAACGCTGTTTGTCTGTTTTACTTTTACCCTGCTGTTTTCATTCATGAGGAGGAAGTAGATATGACATCGCTGACTAATATAACCTAGATGCCCCGTCACTTAAAAGTAAACGAGTTCTGAGTATTTTACATTTAAGTCTTATGAAGCAGGTATAAGCTGTGGTAAAATGGAAGAACTCCTGCTCAGGTGTTTCATTTCCATTCAGGTGAGATTACACAATGACTATAAATCACTCCAGCTATTCATTAGCAGGTCACTTCCTTATGGCTGTGCACGGTATCTGACAGTGTGTGAAATCTAACAGCACTGTTTGGTCTGAACGCAGTATAACTCTAATATCTGCTGTACTCTTGTTGACAGATTGAATCTTTTTTTTAGGTAGTATGTTGATTACCAGACATTGTCCACTATGAGAACCGAACCATCTGGCATCATGGGAAGGTAGGAGGAGTTATAGTTGGGGAGGATCTTCACGTCTCTGACAAAAACCTCCTCTTGAGAGCTGGAGTTCAACACTAAGGACAGACAGAGAGGAAATAAGTGTTAGTGTGATCACTTTTAATAGTTCAACACCATTACATTTGCTCATCTAACAGAAGAGCTTAAGAAAAATTAAAATGTGGAATTTATTTATGTGGTGTTCATGTTTCTACAGTCTGCTTTTATGTCTACAGCTCAAAATAAAAAATACAAATGGAGAAACAAATATTCAAATAAAAAAAAAACAATGCAGTGATACTTTGGCTTTCATTGTAGATAGTACGAACACAGCTCATTTCATGCATTATTGGGTCACTTTCATTCAGGTCTGCAAAACATTCAAGACAAAACAGTGAAGCATTTAATACTATGTAATGGTGTGATTTCTTTTCACAACACAAAAGACATCCAGGGACTGAAGACACCGAGTGAAGGTGAAAGTCTTATTCCATTCCCTCTGAAAACAGTTCTTAAGGTGGACCAGACCTTTGTCATCAAACTTAGTATTTTAAGATACTCCTCACACACTCGAACTGCAGACAGGCCACTTCAGCAGCGGTGCTCTCTTTTTCCTCAGCCATGCCTTGGTACAAAACTAGGACATTCCAAACAGCTCACATGTTTTTTTGTGCCACTGTATACGCACAACCTGGATCTCCACTAATTTGCTGGTATAACAGCCCTTACTACATTCTATGGCCTTGGTAATTTGCACT
>JAPQRQ010000011.1:16345541-16361348 GCA_037367365.1 Apogon talboti | reverse complement strand
CTACAACATTGATTCACCAGTAAAACCCATGGAGTTGGATCAGTGACAGTGGATGGACACACTGGGTTTATGATCAGCTGTTGACATATTTGCTGAAAAAGTCACTTTTTCTTCAGTTTTGTCTGTTTGTGATATAATAACCTTTGAATTTACCCTGAGCTTTTATGAACATATTCATGATCAGTAAACTAAATATAGGAAAATACCTGATTACCAGTGAAAAATGCTAAATACAGAGGGTAATATAATAAATGGTGATAAATCACTTAAGTAAGGTTAAATAGAGAGCAAAAATTAATTTGGGAAAGGACACAAATACAGCACTGGGTCTTTATGGGTTAATATAAAATGTGTTGATAGTGATGTGATGACACCTCCCCAAAAGTGAAACATCTGAGGTTATAAATCCCACTCCCTCTTTAGTTAGTCAATGTACCCACTATCACAAATCCAGATGTATGGTAGTGGGAGAACCTGGAGGACCCACAGGAAACCAGGAGACTGAGAGAACTCCACATGGATCATATTCTGACCCTGTGAGACAACAGTGCTAACCACTGAACCACCGTGGCACCAAGTGAACAGTTGTGCCTGAGATATGCATGGATACATCTGAAACACATGTACACTGACAGATATAGACTTACGACAGAAGGTGCTGTTCCTCCATGTGATGGGCACTCCTGCTGCAGCGCACATGTCAGCGTAGCTTTCAATGGCCTGGCACAGAGCCACGGTCTGACCCCCAGTGGCACATATGTCATATACACAATTTTCAAAGAATGGCTCAGGGGAAACCACGTTATGACAGGGCTTGAAAATACCTGAGATCAGACAGAAAGAAACAGTGAATAACTGTTGTTATTCTAGTTAGGAATACACTGATATGATATTATATTAAACATCAATTGACACTGAGCCTGTTTACACACACACACTAATACTCCAATCATTATCTGATTTCTGGAGTTACCAGATTATTCAAGTGATCATGTAAACAGTATAATCTGATATGCTTAATCAGCTAATCTGATTAAGCATATCAAATTAACACACCTGGATTTATCCCCAACACTCCGGTGTCTTCCTGCATTTATACAGGTTAATCTGATTTATTTAGTTCTTTTATGTCTGTACATGTGTAAATACAATTAAAATCGTAGAAAACTGAAGTTACGTAGTCAAACGTGAGCGGAAGACAATAACAGGAAGTTTGAGTACACCATCACTATGCACATCTGATAACGGCCTGGGGCGTCCAAAACAGGGTTTTTGAGTATCGCGTTTCTTATGTGCATTGGATTTTTACGGTCATGTAAACAGGCTCATTGACACTGACCCAAACAGTTAGAATTAGTATTAATCAAGTTTGTTTATTGGTAACAATGGCTCCTATTCATTGACTCGATGTATCTACCTCAATCTGTCAGTTTAATTACTTATCAAACACTCTACAAACAGAAAAAAATACACTAATAAAATATAATAATGGAGAATAATTATAATATGTCACTAATTAGATTAAGATGACAACAACAGGGTCACCACTTTGGAGGTATTGCCACTCTTACTTACACAGGGGCATGATAATAACATTGAGAATAATTTAGTAAATGTGTGCATGAATTTATTTTCTACACTTTATTTTGCAAAATTAGAATTAACTGTAAGTGATGTGAAGATGAGTCAAATGAATATCTGTTACCATTGGGGTCAGTGATCATGCCACAGCTGGTGGGTTTCTTCGCCTCCTCCTCCAACTTTTCATCACAGTCTTCTTGTCCTCCACCATTGGTGCAGCTGGAGAAGACATAGAAGGTCAATGAACTCTTTAAGGCTGGTTCCAAAAGTGAGCATGTATACTTTTATCCATCATAATTTTATTGCATGCTTTGTTTTTTTCAGTTTTTAATTTATTTTGCTATTTGTTTAGAAGTCCATGTTTTATTTTGCAATGTGTATTTTTTATGACATTACTTCACTGTGAGGTTTGACCACCACAGTACACCAGGTGTCACACAAGACTGACAGAACTGGACAGAAGAGAGCGGCAGGGAGGCAGCCCACTACAAAACAGACCTACACTAGAAACAGCAGGAGGCCAGGGCTAGGGGCAAAGGTGAGGGTTAGGGTTGAACTCTGGGTTCAAAATGTCAGTGTCTAATCCACTAGGGGACATAAGAGGCTTCATCCTCTCTTCATATACAGTCTGTGGCATCAACAGTGAGATGGACATCAGTGCAGTGGCTGAACGTCCTGTAAATGCTCAGTATGTAACAGCAGGGTAAACAGGACGTACTCAGGCCTTGGATCAGGAACCTGCCAACTGTCTCCCAGCTCATTGGTGTTGGCAGCTGGTTTGTTGTTGGGTTTCAGGTTGTCGTCTTTGGGGTTGCCGTTGAAATTCCCTAAGGGACGACACAAAGAAAGAATCATCACAGAGCGGTGTCAGCGTCCTAAAAAAGGCACTGGTGGTGGAAAAACATTTGGTTCCCTTCAGCTTAGCTACGTAAATACAGACAGGCTAATGAATAAACGTCTGCAGTTCAGTTCTAGGACTGGATTTGTAGCAGGAACCTTTTTCAGGTTTACAAATCTCAAATGGGACACGGTTAATAATTGACACTTGTACTCACCACACATGCCACAAAGCAGGCCATTGTAGGAAGTTGGTACCGTCACGTCAGCATGGTGGTCACCATTAAAACGTACCCTCAGGCCAAAGGATGTCTCCAGGACAACAAACTTCCCACTCAGGTAGATCTTAACTCCACTGACGGAGGTGACAGGTGGAACAACAACTGTCCCATTTACCTGCACAGAAATATGAGGTTTATCTGGGCGTGTGCGGAGAGTGTAATCGAGAACTATAACAGACTGATGATATCGTCGGGCGGAAACCTCGTAAGTACATTTTTTGTCTTTTTTTTTGTCATAAAATAATTTTATAAGTCAGTCTTTAGGTTGGCCTGATGGTTTTAGAAATATTTAACCAATGAAAAGGATTGAAAATGTCTTGTGACTACATCCCTTAACTCCAGTTTTTCCAGTTTCCTGAAAAATAACCGTTTTGGACATACAGTAAGTGGTTTCCGCCCGACAGCTATGATATGCTTCTTTTCCTTCTGATGTGAACTTATGTAAAACTGGACAGGACAGTGGAGCATTGATGTCATTCTGTAAACCTAGATTCTGTGGCATTAAATGCTTGAGTTTCTAGACACGATCTCTGCCAGGGGACTTACTTGAACTGTGCGGCCCTTTCCCAGTATGACAGTGACGCCGTCCACATTTATTACTACAGCTCTGACGTAGGACACCCTCTTGTTACTTCCTCTGTGCTCATTCTGGGTGTCCACGGTGAAGTAAGGCAGGCCAGAGGAGATGTTGCAAGGTTTGGTCAGGGTGTAAGAGCAGGCACCCATGTAGTGGTGAGTGCGCTTGTCAAAAGTGGTGTAATGAGGGTCACCAGATACAGAGCAGATACCATTTCCTTCAGAAAAAAACAAGAGCAGTTTAGAAGGACTGACTGAATGTACAGTGATGAATGTGTGCTGATCTTTTACCTTCCTCATGATGGCATTAACAGATATACAATACTTTTGAATTTTACTCCTTTTGATTATCTAATGGTGAAATAGAAGATTACAATCACTTGAATACACCCTTCCCTTTACTAGATAAAGCACTCAGAATGTACACCAATAAGAGATTTAGGATGTTGAACATGAACACACTGAACAACCATAAGTATTTGGATTGTGGTCCAGTAGTTTTTGTTTTGGGCTCTTTTTTCTAAATCAGTCCAGCTGCTTTTTGGCACCTGGTTGAACTCCAAACAGCAGATACATGGTCAAAACTCAGTGAAAACACAGTATTAAAAAAAAAATCATGACAACACAGCAAACAACAGTAAAAACAAAAAATGTGTGCAGTGTGGGTTGACCACATCACAACAAACTATAAGTGACATAAGTATAAGTTAAACTTGTATATGACTACACTGAGAGATAGTTTTTGATTTGATGTAAAAATAAAAATAAATCCAAATTTGGGACATCATGTGGGATATGATGACACCAGGTTACTGTGTGGTTACTGTGTGGATGCACAGACAGTGCAGTGGTATAGTGTTACAGGCACACACTATGTTTTAGGGTTACATTTGGAATAAAGCTAGGATTTAGTTCTGTATGAAGTGGACATACCTAGAGGGCGGCATTCATACTCTCCATCGTGTAACTGGCAGCTCTCAGTGGTCGGTCTGCAGCTGGTATTGTGACACTGGATCAAACCTCCACTGTGACACACACACTCCTGCTCACAACCTTCCAAGTACCAGTCATCACCCACCTGAAGGACGCACATACATACTGGATGTCAGTTTAGTGCACAAGCCTTTCAATACAAGGTGCAGGATTTTTAGTATTACGATAATTCATTATGATAATTCTGCTCTCTGATACAAACCCGGTCATAAATCTATTTCCACTATGCACTTTAAGGTTATTTATGCTCCTGTTCCCCACTGAAAATGTCCACTTTTACTTTGCACATTACAGTTTATTGTTGCACCTTACTGTTTGATTGTCCACATTTTTTACTAGTTGTGTTTTTGTACTTCTAATTTATTATGTATAGCGTGTTCTATCTATGTATCTATTTATTTATCTGGTTTATATGCTTTTCCCTTTTTGCACACTTATTCATGTATAATTCTTTAATTATCATGTTAACAATATATTGTCTAGTACATATTGTACAAATTGCTGTTTTAATTGTGTCTTAATAGAGTGTTTTAATATGTATATTGGTGTATATATATTTTCAGAGCTCTACATATCTGTTTGTATATTTAGAGGTTTATGTAAGTATTTTTTTCTGTTCTGTTGTATTGGTACGTAATGTCTTTCCTGCTCCTTTTTATTATACTGTACTTGAATGGAACACCCAATCACTTCCCCCTGGGATTAATAAAGTATTCTTATTCTGATAACACTGAACCATTTTTTCTATTTCGGCTGTTAAAGAACCAGCTCCCAATCAGGAGGACTGCTTCCAGAATGGTAAAGTAGTATTAGTGAGGTTAACCATAAGTCACCCAAAGGTTGTCCCCACTCACAGGATGATACGTTCCACTGGTGTCCACACATCCACAGTCCTTTAGTGCCACACACTTGTCATTACTGAGGATGAAGCCTGGGTTACACTCGCATCCCTCCACACACACGTCTTCACAACCAGGTGGCCCAACAGCACCCAGACATGTCTCTGGACATGAGCTGACACACAAGGAGTAGGAGCTGTTGGGTGGACAAGCCAGGGCTGCATGGAGAGAGACAAGGAGCTTAGACGGACAGAGCAAGAGGAGGCAGTGGTGCTAATGAGGAAAGACATACAGAGAAATAAGATGAACCACAGCAAGTGATAGAGGAGCTGAAAATGGACTGTGAAGGATGATAAGATAAATGTTAGTGAGAGAGATGCTGATTTTCCATATTATAATCACATCATTTAAAAAAAAACAAAATTTTTACACTTATTTATGTATACTTCTTTAATTATAAATTATATATATTTAGTGAAAAAAATACCCATTAAATTATGAAAGTATTTACATCAACAAAGTATCCCTTAACAATAAAATGTGAAGCAATTATGAACAACCTGAAATGTCTAAAGAAAATTAAGTGCAATTTTAACCTTGTTCTTCCTGTTACTAAATGTTTTGGATCCCTTTGTAGATCTGATTCGTAATGCATATATAAATAACAAGTTGAGGCCTAATGTTGGAAAAAGTTCATTTATATTTTGTAATAAATGTATGTTTTTTAGGTTATTCACATCTTTTTTGTTTGGATAGTTTGTAAATGTAAATATTTTCATGATTTAATGTTATTTATTTGCACCAAATAGACAAAAATTGGAGTTGTCATTATTTATAGGCTATTATGTTATTATTTTACTGAGATAAAATTGGGCAGAATGTGTCCCCTGAAACAACATGACTTTGACTGAGTCAGACACACAGAGCGAATGAAGGCTGAACCCTAATTGTATAATGACATGGACTTACGGCAGAAGTCTGGAGTCCTCCACTGGTGGACTGTGGCTCCTGCTCTCTGGCAGACGTCAGTGTAGGCCTGTAGTTGGTCACACAACACCTGCTGCTGCCCATTGAACTGACACATGTCATACACACAGCTCTGGAAGAACGGAGTAGGATCCACTACACTGATACACTCCCTGGAGAAAACACCATACAGTGAGGTCACAGAAGGACAGAAAGAAGCCCCTGGGATATGTGGCATAATGAAACAGTATGCACAAACAGTGTGTAAGTACAATATACTGTACCAGTGGTTGTTAACCTGGGGTGCACACCCCCCACAAGGGGACGCCAGAGATCCCAGGAGGGGGTGCAAGACTGTCTGCATTGAGTTTACAAGTTGTGAAAAATATATTTGTGCATGTTAAGGAAAAATACTTATACATGCAATAAGATCAGAAAACATTTGTATGAACCCACTCAAAACATATTTTGTTCGATTTTAAATATACCAATCTATTTAGTATTATTGTAATTACACACGTGTGCACATGCATCAGAACCTGTGTTGACAGGATGTCCATGTGGATATGCAACAAACTGTCCCTGTTTCAGTCAACTGTCTGAAGGAGATCTATGACAAAGTTGTAAACTGCAATTCAACTGTTATTTTTGCAAGAAAAGACTTCAAAGGAATCACTTTATTCTTTTGGTGCATGTGTGTGGGCACGGGATGGGGGCAGGGGAGTTGGCTTGAAACAAGACACAAGCAGGGGAGCTCCGAGGAAAAAGTGTTAGGAACGACTGTACTATACCACAAAAGTGTATATAGTATATTGTACTTACTCACTATAGGCTAAGTACGACTCCAAATAACCAACAGCGTTTAGTGAATGGTCTTTTCTCACCTGAAGGGTCCTGCGCGATCCTTGATTTTGCCACATTTTTCTGGTTTCACCACCTCCGCCTCCAGACTAGGGTCACACTCTGGATCAGGCTTGGTGCCAGGGGTACATCTGATTAATACACAACAGCATTAGACTCATTTCGTTTTGTTTATCCTGGAGAATTATGACAGCAAGTTGTACATATGACCAGTATTTTTATTTATGGGTTTATCTATTTATTTGAATTAATATGCATTTTTTAATTATAGCACAAACTGAAGTGTGTTCACTCACTTGGGATCCTCATCCTCTTCTGTCTGCCAGCTGTTGCCGAAATCATTGACGTTTGCTCCCAGAGTGCCGTCTGGTTTGGTGAAGTCATTGCCTGGGTTCCCGTCATAGTCACCACAAAGGCCACACATCTGGTCATAGTAGGAGCTGTAACGGCAAAGAGACGAGGGGATAAAAAAAAAAAAAGATGACAGGAATGTCTTTAGAGGACTTCAAAGACTGTCAATGAAAGTCTATAAATAAGAACCAAAGAAATGCCATCTAATGAAACAATTCTAAATATATGTATACTTTTACTATAACGTGCTTTTAAGGAACATTGTTGTATACTTTTAATAGCTTTTAAATTATTGATGGTGTTTTATATGTGTTATTAGTATAGTGTTTTATGTATGGTTTTAAGAATAGAATAGAATAGAATGGAATCGAATAGAATACTAATGTGTTTTATGTATTTTAAGTACATTTTTTTAGTGTGGACGTATGGATGAAATCTCTATTGTTTGTCTGTCTTGGCCAGGACACTCTTTTTAGTCTCAAGAAGTTTTTTCCTGGTTAAATAAAGGTTAATGAAAATGAAAATGTTGGGTTTACTAAAATAGTAAATCAAAATCAGTCTCTATATGTGGGTAAAACTGCAGTAGTTTCAGTAGTGTCACAGTGTTCTGGGTGTTAGTGTAAATCAAACCAACCTGGGAACTGTAATCTGGGCATAGTGGTTTCCATCCCAGCGCACCTGAAGCCCAAACGGTGTCTGGACTGTGATGTACTGACCAGCAAGAGTGACAGAAATTAAAGGGGAAGGCGAGTGTGGGAGGGCGACGCGTAGGCCATTCACCTGGAGAAGCAAAGGAAAGTTTACATGTTTGGACCGTTTGTGCATTTGCCATTTTTCATTTTCTGACTTTATTTGATGCAAAACGGAGATTCAAGCGGTAGCTTGAATCATCGAAGTGGTTCTCAGTTCTAAGTTCATATGCAAAACCATTTTGTCAATATTTCCTCAACTCTCCAACTTACTCAGGTACGCTTACACACATTTCCACTTACACTGCAGATCAGCTGTGTTGGACTGGCAGAGATTGAAAGTGTTGAAAATATTTAACATAATATAGCAAATACTGCACCATTACAATGTGTAATTTCATTTCTGGTTCTTCAACATAGAACCATGCTGACTGCAAAATACTGCAGGTAATACAACTCTGGTTAAATGAAGTTCTGTACCCTATTGGATGGCAAAAGTCCACACATTCACACTGATAAGAGCATAAATGCTGATTCATTTCCATGGCTATTCTTTTTTTACTTTGTGTTATCTTATTTTTAGTTTTTGCACTTTTATATTTGCTCTATTCTTATTTCCTGAAGTATTGTTTTTTTTTATTAATATTGTTGCACTGACTGGAGTAGCACTTTTAACTTCATGGAACACACTATCACAATAAAGGCTATTCTATTCTATTCTATTCTATTCTATTCTAAAGTACAGAGTCTTGAATGTACCCAAGATACAAAAGTAAATAGTTGCCATTTCACTTCATCTATATCATGTGAACACTGTAAATTCAAAAAAATAAAACAATTTAGTTTAAATAGTGGATGAAAATTAGACACAGGCTTGAGTTTTAATTCCACTAAATTGTAAGATGATTATGACAGACATGTATGCAGCAGGTTTGTGCACATATCTGGTCTTGATAGTGATCTGCATCTGCATCTGTGTATGTGTTGCCAGTACTGACCAGCGTCCTCCTGGCCTTCATCAGCGTCACAGTCACTCCGTTCACAGTCACATAGAGTTTTCTGAGGTACGACACACCGCTCACTCCTCTCTCCTCGTTTTTGCCCTCCACTGAGAACCACGGACCTGAATAGAAGACAAGGACAAGTAATTCTCATGAAGTGAGCCCCGCAGCATCATGAAAATTCATTAAGTTCACATTATAGTAATTATTATAGAGGATTTCAGGAGATTGTTTTCAACAGACTTCAGGAAGTTATGGAAGGAAAAGTAACCAAAGTGTACCCCCTGTCTGGACTATACCTGGGGTTAAAGTAGCCTAGGCCATGAATATCAGTAGTGTTGAGGGATATACAACAAGAACTACTTAATTGTTCAACATTTTATTGGGGGTTCAGCTTTGTCAGGTAAGTTAAGTGAGAAAACTAACTGACTTGAATATTAAAACTCTAAACAATTACTTTAATTACTTCAACCAGAAAAACTTCAATCAGTAAAAATAGGAGACCTCCACAAAGATCAAAGATTATGACCACGCTTCTCAGTAGAGTTTCTTAAAATAGAGGCACATTAAAAAAAAATTATAATGCAATTGTTACATAATATTTAATTCATTTGACTGTTCATAATATACGTCATAACGTCCTGAAACTTCATGTGTTGAGACAAACAAGTCCTCCCTACAATATAATGTTAACAGAATAGAACAGAACAGAATAGAATAGAATAGAATAGAATAGAATAGAATAGAATAGAATAGAATAGAATAGAATAGAATAGAACATCTTGATTGTGATCGTAACAAGTACAACAAAATTAGGTTGGAGTGTTCTGAAAGACTCTAATAAGAACAACAGTAGGTGTGGTAGTTGTACAGTGGCGGTGAAGTGTTACACGTCTCCAAGAAAATACATTGATGTCCATGCCAAATGTTTCATCTCTTTGTAAATGAAAGTGAGTAAATGTACTGTGTAAATACAATCAAATACAAAACAAATGCACAGTGTTTTCACTCAGGCAGCCAGGCTATTTTAATCAGCAATTTTGCAGTAACTTGGTTATCTCATGTCAACCTGAAAGGACTTAAACAAAGATAATCATCTGCTAGAAACACAAGTACAAACAGAGATAGAAATGTGTTATCTAGACCTTTCATTTATGTAATCTTCCACAGTTCAGATGCAATACGCAGGTAAAGCCACTTCACACATAAATGCATGTGTCTGTCTCTGTGCTCCTACCTGTGTTGTTCTTGCAGGTTCGGGCTAGTGTGTAGGTACATGTTCCCATGAAACTGTAGAATCTGTTGTCAAATGTGTTGTAGTGAGGATCTCCAGAAACTACACAGTCCTGAGAGCCTGAAAGAGACACGGGCACACAACATGATGCAGACATAACACAATAAACTAACAGATGCTGACATTCTTAAACATAAAACTGGTACAGATAGAGGAGGACATTCAGCTAGAAACGATTTGCCTAAGATGTATGAAAAACAGGAATTTGAACGCAAGACATGTTTAGACTTGGTCATCTAGGCTCCAGGATCATCTCCCCACAGATATTTTACACACACACACACACACACACACACACACACACACACACACACACACACACACACACACACACACACACATATATATATATATATGCGGCACAGTTTGAAGTTGACCTGTGTGAATACTGTAAATAATGAAATATAAGTCAAAGTAAATTTTAACATCATTGCATTTTTAATTACATTTCCTCTACCATTATTATTATTATTATTATTATTATTAGATACTTATATCACTTAAATATCATTGTTCCAGCTACTATTACCATTATCACCTTATTATAACTTTTACACTTTTATACTATAGTATAACATAATAATTTATTTATTATTTATTAATACTATTTTATTATTACTACTTTGTTCTACTAGTACTTTCTAATGTGCAATTGACTGTTTTCACAGTAATTGTTATTAATATTTTAAATGACCACTAGCTAATGGGAATGTAAAGCTTGTGTGTTTTGCTCGCTATCAACATGAAGAACAGTTTTATCTCCATAACTCCTTTTCTTGCTTCTTCTTTGGATTAGGCCTAATAGAGGCGATTCTACATCTGTTTAAGAAAGGTCATCAAAGCTTTAGTTGACCTTCCACCCTGTTGTCAGGGGGCTCGTGGTTCTAGGCCACTAAATGTTAGTGCTGCTCTAATTAGAAGGAAATGGCTCTGAAATAGAACTGGAACTTTTCCTCTTACTATAATGTATATTGAGTTGTTTGTAATTGGTTACCGCTGTGGTTAATGTAAGCTTACCAGTGGGGTAGCAGCCCAGCTCTCCATCCTGTACTTTACACTCATGCATTGGAGGGCAGTCCGAGGGCACACAGGTAATAAAGGGTGCTTCACATTTACACTTGAGCTTACAGTCCTCCACATAAAACTCCTGTCCAGGCTGTGACACACAAACATACACATTTGAGCTGTGTGAGTGCGAACAGACAGGCATTCCACCTTACTGTTACTTCTAATTTATTATGTATAGTGTGTTTATATGTATAGTGTGTTTATATATTTATACTTTACTTCTATTTTTTACAAAGTGAAATCCTATTCCCCTATACTGCAATTTCTCAGATTGGGATCAAAAAATCAATCAGTCAATCCGTCCGTCCGTCCGTCCAGTCAATGGCTTAACCAGATTTTCACTGCCAATTGTCTATTCAGTTGCAAACTAGTGTTTACTACACACTGAAAACAGCAGTTATAATGTCCCTTTGAGAACAACATTTGAGCTTCTTATCCTGTGTGTAACATCAGAGGAAACTGTCTACCGTGTGGACATGGTCCATATCATGCAAGTAGACATGTGAGCAGACACATGTCTTGGCAGCCTGTCAGACCCACTGCATTTTACCTCATAATACTGGCCGTTGGTGTGTTTGCAACCACACGAACTCTTCTTGACACATTTGCCAGCACTCAGAACATATCCAGGATCACACACACAGGCTTCAGAGCAGGGCCCATCACAGTTGTATGAAGGCTTCCCTGCACATGTCTCCTGACAGGGGGCGGCACAGGGCACGTAGTGGCTGTTTGGGGGGCATTTCAGAGCTGGGGAGGCAGAGAGGGAAATGCTATATCAGATCAAGCTATCATAATTATCACATTAACAACAACAACACTTCAGAAATGCGTAGCTTCAACATTACCAGAGCAAAGAAAAATGTAGCCAGTCGTACGGTGAAAAGAGGATGACCTGTTTATATGTAAACTAAAGGTAATTTAACCCTGGTAAATTTTCTATTATGGAAAAGGAGGACAGTGAACTGTTAGCAGTTGGTCTCAGACCTTACTATGAACCAAGGGAGTTCTCACACATCACCGCTGTTGTTGTTTATATTCAACAAATAACTGTCACAGCACTATCCATGGGAAAGAGGGTGTGTGTTGTGTTCTTCTACCTACGGAGTATCTTCCACCTCATCTTCTACAGACTTATCCAACACTCACGGCAGAAGGTTTCATTCCTCCAGGCTCCGATGTCCACTCCACGGTCTTGGCACTCATTCACATACGCTTCGATGGCTTCACACAGGATGGGTCTGGCTCCATCCAGCTCACACAGATCAAATACACAATCCCTGAAATAGTTCTGGCATGGACACACATCCACATGTAGTGATGAGTTACAACACTTAATAATGCTGTTCTGAAATACATAATTCTACCCAGTAGTCACAATACTTATGCTCTTACTATACAATACTTATTCTATGTGATGACTTTTTCTCCTCACTTATTGGCTGCTAATATAATTTTCTATGACTGACTTAAAACCATCCTGTTTTTCCTTTTTAATTGTTATCTTTTATATTTTTATTTAACAGTTCTGAACAGTTATAATGTAGGCTGATTTTATTTTTGTCTGGGTGCAACATTTTAGTCATTGACTTAATATGGGCAGTTTATCTTGACTGATTTTGTGTGATTTATTGTTCACCTGCTGTATCAGTAACACAGCTGTTCCATGCTGACTTTTGTAACCTGTTATGAACATTTGGGTATATTGTATGCTATGCTAGCCAGCTTTGGTGTTATTAAATTATAGCGCGGAACAATTAAATGAAAGGCACCACTCTTTTGCCATAAGAAGGCAACAAATTTCATGTTACATGTTCAGAAATATCATAAATTTTCACTTCATCCCTCTGTAGGTGTGTTAATATGAATATGGTCTCTTACATTGGGGTTGACTTTACGGTGGCAGACAGCAAAAGGACCTTTTTTGTCCAGGAGAATGCCGCAGTATCCAGAGCTCTCATACAAATCCTGCTCTTGTTCATCACAACCAGGGAACGTGGTGTTTGGTTTCTTATTACACCTATGATCAAAGACGGTTGCGGTAAGCCCACTGTGTCTGTAAACAGGTGTTGTGTGGCCGCGTGGGCAACGTGTCTACACAATCATGAGATGAGAAGTAGAAACACTCACTCTCGATCAGTGTTCCAGCTGTGGCCAAAGTCATTTGCGTTGCTGGTCAGTAATCCATCAGGCTTGCGGAAGTCGTCCTTGGCATCTCCATCATAGTCTCCACACAGTCCACACAGTTTACTCTGAAAGCTGGAGATAAGACATTTGAAAAACTGACACTGAATCATAAAAACATATAGTCTGTTGTGTAGTTATAACCAATGTTCAAATGCATTCATATTTTATAAATATGGACTGAGTTAAAACCAGTCAAATATGAAGGAATTCATTTGAATGCAATTTTCCCAACTACTATCCTAAATAAGTACAATAAAAAGACACAAAAGTTTCACATTTCTTATGTGATTTATTATGTTGCCAGCTATTTTTTTCCCCTCAGTTTCTGGAAAAAATGTGGTTAGAATGAAACACTGTAGATACTGTTTGAGGAAAGGAACTGTCAGTGGGAAAACCATTGACTGTGACTACTTGAGCTATAACACCAGTTCTACAGTTAATAATAAAAACATTAAAACTGTATGTTTTTTCTAATAATAGCACCAGAGGGCATACAAAATGTAGTCTCAGTGACAACATCTGTTCTGTTTTCACTCACTCTTTTATCACTTTGATGTCCATGAAGTGGTTACCATCATATCGAACAGTCACACCAAAGTCCATGGCCACAGTGTAGTGTTTCCCAGACTTGAACACAGAGACACCAGGGGCTGGACTGACTGGCAGATTTACATTGGTACCATTCACCTGGAATGGAAAAGCACAGTCATCATTACTGAATCATCACTGAGGAAACAGAAACAATCTCACACAGTTTATGGCTATGTTAAGATTCAATAGGATTAGTAACAGTGTTAAGGTTCAATAGGAGGGTTTCTGCAGGAAACTCAAGTGATTTCTTACACAAAAATGCATTTATTCTTTTTTTTCCCCGTCAGTTTCTCCCCTTATTTCTTACCTGTACAGTACCACCTTTAAGGATTGAAATCTTCGTTGTGTCTACATATACATGGACAGCCTTCAAGTAGGAGATGGTTGGCTTGTTGTAACGGTTTTCATTATCAGCGTGGACCTCAAAGAATGGATGAGATGTTTTGTTGCAGGGTGCAGTCATTAAATAGCTGCAGTTTCCCATGAAGTTGTATTTTTTCTTATCAAAAGTGGTGTAATGAGGATCTCCAGATGCTATACATGTGGCTGTATCTAGATGAATATGACATGAGAAAATGTTGTTTGGTAAAAAAAATAAATTTTTTTACTAAGATACACACGAATACATTGATGCGTCCAAAAACAGTAACACAGGGATCATTGGAAACCATACAGTTGATACATTGCATGAGGAGCGGTGTATTAGATATAATACCTTTGAAGCCTAATATACATTGGTCATTAGTCGATGCCTGTACATGGTAGTGTAGTTATCATACATTATGAGACAATTACCTTTAGGATAACAACCAGAAACCCCATTAATCTCACGGCATTCTTCAGAAGGGTCACAGGAGTTATCTACGCATTCCAAAGTGTAGTTTCCTGCACAGCGACACAGCTTGGAACAGCCATCTCCGAAAACAATCTCCCCTGGCTGAAACAGAATTCAATAATGGATCAGTTTCTGACTGATGATATGATACCATAAAAACAAACTATTAAACAGGGCCCCTGACCTCGTAATAGTTGTTCTGGTCATCCAGGCAACCGCAACTCTCCAGGGGGACGCAGTACCGCCCCCTAAAGACATACCCTGGCTTACAGAAGCAGCCGGTGATGCAAGAGCCAGTGCAGTTTGTAGAAGGTTGCTTACATGTTGGGATACATGCAGGGCCACAATGTATGTATTCTGCATTAGGGGGGCATTCTGTTGTGGGAAAACCAGAAAGAGATGGGTAAGAAATAGAGAAATATATGTTAAAGACAAAAAAGCTGATTGGTAAAGTATAATGTTTCTGTTATATTTGTGTGAATCACAAATCATACTTGGTGTCGTAGGTGTAGTTGGTCTTGGAGTTGTTGGTTTAAGAGTGGTTGGTCTGGGAGTTGTAGGTTTAGGGGTTGTAGGTCCTGGAGTCGTTGGTTTAGGGGTTGTAGGTCCTGGAGTCGTTGGTTTAGGGGTTGTCGGTCCTGGAGTCGTTGGTTTTGGTGTGGTTGGTCCTGGAGTCGTAGGTTTAGGGGTTGTTGGTCCTGGAGTCGTAGGTTTTGGTGTTGTTGGTCCTGGAGTCGTTGGCCTTGGTGTTGTTGGTCCTGGAGTTGTTGGTTTAGGGGTTGTCGGTCCTGGAGTCGTTGGTTTAGGGGTTGTCGGTCCTGGAGTCGTAGGTTTAGGGGTTGTCGGTCCTGGAGTCG
>JAPQRQ010000011.1:16308170-16324150 GCA_037367365.1 Apogon talboti | reverse complement strand
ATGGGTCATATCTGATGACCATGAAAAGATGAATAACTGTATTTACACCAATTATTGACATGTATTGATAGGATTAATGGATCAACAGGTGTTAAACAGTTTAGATCAGTGGATGGTTTTGGTTTAAGGTGGATGTTTGGGTCTTTATGGGTTAAATTATCTGTAGTTTTGTCGGAGTAAAGGAGTAAAAGTGTTCATTTCCAAATTGGCTTCTTTGCAACATTAGGATAAAAAAGTAGTAAAACTTTCATGATCTTATAAACGTTTGTTTTTAAGCTTTTAGTCTTACTATATGTTAATTTCACGGCAACAAAGGCAGATGTATTGGAGTGAAATTGCAGAAAGTACTTATTCAAATGCTACGTTTTCACTTTCACTTTTACTTTTCAATGTTTTTTGACTTTTGTTCCACAGAAAAATTCCCGTCCTACTCCCTATAGAACACAATGGTCTGACTTTCCATGTAACCACTCATATTTCAGGCAGAAGACAGACAAGGAAAAAACAGGAGGGAGGGAGAGTGAACGTATGTGTTCATGAAAAGGAAGCCTGTTCAGACACTGTCTGGTGACATCATCATCACTAATAGCTTCTGTGTGTGTGTGCGTAGGCGGGGGGCTGAACCACGCAGCTTTCACTATAAAACACTGGGAAGTCGTCACTCATTCAGCCGGAGCAGCAGCAGAGACGAAGACTGAAACTTAACACATTCAATATAAACTTCACGCACTTCAGTCACAAGGTAAGAACGACAGAGTTTTAATAATATACTCTCACAGATTGAGAAATAGGGTCATAGACATATGAGGTAAATACTACTGTATGAGGTTTAGAAGGTAGGTTTGTATGTATTTGTTATAAATGTATATATTAATTATACAGTAATGTATAATGTAACCTGTTCTAAAATGTGGCTACATCTGTCATACCACGCATTTGATTTTCATTGTAAAAAACAAATAAATGAAATGAAAGAGTTTAGAAAGTGACGTATTTCAAAGCAAAAAACGCAATATTAGTGAATATTATAATGTAATAATGTAATGATATAATGAATATAAAGTGAATATTAATGTTTATAAATTCATAGACTTTAGGTTTATGTAGCTGATTAGTTTTCTAGTCCCTCTAGAGTTTAATGTATTTATTTATTTATTTTTATTTAGGTCAGAGAATTTTAACCTTATTGAAAATAAAATGGGTGAATGTGATTTCTAATGTTGCCAAAGAAGTGTCACTCTAAAAAAACTAGCGTGTCCCATCATTTGTCAGTTTTTAGGAAGGCTATGAAATGTCCTGGGATTGTTTTTTTTTTTTTTTTTTAATTTCCTGACTTTGATTGCAAACATATGAGCTGTAAAGTTCCTCTACAGTGTTGAGCAATCTGGCAAACAGAAGCAATGAAACAGTGGAGCAGTAAACCCCAAATGGGTTTTGAACCGACTGTTCCCATAAAGAAGGCGAGGTTTTATGTTGAGCAGCTCCATTTCGGTCAGATCCAGCTGAAACTTTGCTCTCCTTTGGTAGAGGACGATATATTTACACTCCCCTCAGTGATGCATTTGACATGTCTCTGCAAAGATGAGTCAGAATAACTTGTCTCGGTGATGGCGCTCATGCAATTCAACAATTCAAGCACGAACACTCACAGGGGAAAATAAAAACCTATCCCTGCCTGTTCCTTTCTTTCCCAGGATGCTTTGTGCACATGTTCTCCTGTTGCTGGCGGTGAGCAGCCTCTGCCTGGGGTCCCTGCAGGATAAACAGACAGATTTTGGGCTGAAAGTCTTCTCCCAGTTGACAGAAGACTCTGTAAACCAGAACGTGGCCTTCTCCCCGTATGGTGTGGCCTCCGTCCTGGCGATGGCTCAGCTGGGCGCCGCCGGGAACACCCACAAAGCCTTAACCACCGCCATGGGCTTTTCTCTACGACGTGAGTACGACTAAGCAAACAATCAACACCTTCAAATGGTTAGGAATTGTCATTACTTGATTTCAATGCTGTTGAGAGGATGTGCTAAATATTTAACCCAGAAAAACCCAGTACTACTTTTGTGGCAGTTCCCTTTTCTCTGTTTAAGTGATTTATCACCATTTATTTTAATACTATCCTCTATATTTTGCATTTTTCACTGAATATCTGTTATTTTTCCTATATTTAATTCACTGATCATGTAGATCACAGAAGGAAAACTGAAGGAACTGGGCTCTTTAAATATATTCAAAGTCATTTTAAATCAAGGGGAAAAGGATAAATCTGGATGAGGATGTTTTTCTAATTCATTGAATCGGGTTCTGCTTTGACATGCTTTTAAGGAACACTGTTATAGTTTTAGCACCTTTTAAAATAATGGTAGTGTTTTATATGCATGCTCTTATTTTAGTGTTTCATGTATGGTTTTAGAGCTGACTTTTATTGTGTTTTATGTATATTTTAGTGTGGGTGTATGGCTGTGGTTTCTGTTGTGTAACTGCTGCTGCTGCCAGGACACTCTTGAAAGAGAGATTTTTAATCTCAATGAACTTTTTTCCTGGTTAAATAAAGGTTATAATAATAATAATAATAATAATAATAATAATAGATGTTCATAAAAGCTCAATAAATTCAAACGTTATTATATCAAAAACTGAGAAAACTGCAGAAAAAGTGACTTTTTCAGTCAAATCTCTCACTAACTGAACATAACCCCAGTGTGTCCACTGTCACTGATCCAACTCCATGGGTTTTACTGATGAATCATTGTTGTAGAAGATATGAAATTCTGTGATTAAGTGCTTAATTTTTAAACATTTTTCTCATTGTGTTTGTTCTTATTCAACAAAATGTTGAAAACAAGACAAAAATTACATAAAAGACATGGATGACAAAACAGGACAATTTCAAAAACATTTGAATGAAATGAATGCTCATTGTTTTTCAGCCTTTTTTTAAAGACTGTTTTATCACTTCTACTTTTACCACCCTTTGTTTTTTTTATTAAATTGTCTGTACTTCTTTCCCACCTCTAATGAACTGTTCCATGTCCTGATGCTCAAACCTCATCATACTGTCTCGTCCTTGTGTCAGAGCGAGGCCTGTCTCGGCAGCAGCGTCTCCTGCAGCGGGACATTTCCAGTGAGGAGGGAGTGGAAGTGGCCAGTGGGGTGATGGTGGAGAGGAAGATGAGCCTGGAGAAGGGGTACCGCAGGGCTCTAGCCAAGGCTTTCCAGACTCACCCTCACCAGGTGGACTTCACCAAGCCAGATCAGGCTGTCGGCATTATCAACGCATGGGTGTCAGACCACACTGCAGGTTTGCATCCATATATGTTTTTTAAAATCCATGACACATCTATATGTACTAGCACTTACTTCATGCTTTCAGTCATTAGCTGCAGTGATGTCATATTAAAACCTGTTAAGCGCCAAAGTTGCACTATTGCGACAAGCAACATAACTGAATGAAACAGACCATCGCTCCTGGTAGAGTTGTCAAATCTTGCTACCAGCTCCCACCAATAAATAGTGGACATGTGCCCCTTCAATCCATTTCAGGGCATGTTTCTACTTAAAGGGAAGAAAATCTAATTTTAAAGGCGGCTGGTTTAGTAAGTAAATAAGTACAGTTTTATTTAGTTTTAGTTTTGATAGGTGAGGACAGATTTGGCTACTCTGCTGCTTGGATAAAAAGCTGCTAAAACTTACTGCATATTACTTTCTACTAATGTTTAACTTAATTTGTTTTAAGGGTAAGATGACAAAAAAACAAAAAACACATAGAAAACTTTGAGTTATAGCCAATATTTTTGTCATTAACAGTATAAATTTATCTCTGAACAATTTCAAGCTACAGCTTTTTGTAATCTTGATATCAAAATTGAATATATTTTTTTAAACTCCTAAAGGGTTAACTTTTTGGGTATTTGCGGATGTGTTCAGGGGTCTAATCTACATCACTGACCTATAAATGAAGTTGGTCCATCCATTTTGTTTTGCAGGTTTGTGACATGTTTCTGTTTGTTCCTTCGTAGGTGCCATCCCTGAGTTCTTACAATCTGGATCGTTGACAGATGAGACCCGCCTGGTTCTCCTTAATGCGCTACACTTCCAGGGCAGGTGGAAGGTTCCTTTTGATCCCAAATATACACACGAAAGGATGTTCCACTGCGCCAACGGCAGCATGGTGCCAGTGCACATGATGAGACTCACCAGCCGTTTCAACTATGGTAAAACTCAAACAGCAAACCCTTTTTGTGTTATATATCAAATATAATTCTATATTAAAAAAACATGACACTTTGACCTCCTCCTTCTTAATGAACAGGTGAGTTTGTGACTGCTGGTGGGGTGGACTATGATGTCATTGAGGTCCCGTATGATGGTGACTCGCTCAGCATGTTTCTGGTCTCACCCTTCGAGCCTGAAGTGCCACTGAGCATGCTCAGTACAGATCTGAGCAGCCAGACATTTAAGCAGTGGAGGACAGAACTGAGGAACGCCAAGAGACAGCTGGCAATGCCCAGGTGATGAGGGGGAGGGGAAAGAGGGGGCAGCCCTGTACCTGATAATGACTACCAGCCTTCATATAACATACATAGTAACATGACTTCTATTTGTTTGTGTTGTTGCAGGTTTACTCTGACCTCTGAGGTGAATATGAAGGCAGCGCTCATGAACATGGGTCTGGGAGACATGTTCAACCTGGCTACTGCGGACTTCACAGGCATCACCAGTGAGTTTAGCTTCAGTGTGATGTGAGACTGGAGTCATTATTTAGTCAGTAACTTTGGAGAAGTGGTCTGATGTTGTCACACCAGATGTTAGGTCCAGTAAGTCACATGTGAAGAGTGTGATGATTTTTTTTCTATTCAGGTAGTAAAAAAAGAAAAAGGAAGAAACCAGTTATTCTGTTCTAAATATTTTACAAATAGAAATCGGCATTTTCCGAACTAAGCATCAAATTTCACTCTTTCAAGGTCAATATAGATGATTGGCCAAGCCACTCACAGCCAGTATAAATGGATTTCTATGTAGGGGTCAGGGGTCACATACAGCCCAATGTGAGCTCAAGTGGACCAGACCAGTAAAATAATAATACAGTAACCTGCAAATAATGTCAATTCTAAACTTTTCTCTACGTTTTAGTGCAAAAAAGTTAAATTAAATTATGATAATGTCAAGGTTTACAAACTATATTTTCTCAAAAAATGTGAATTAACTGGAAAAACCTTAAATTTCTTCAAAAAATAAGTGCAATTATAACAATATTATGCCTCAGCTTATTATTTACACATGTACATTATAACTTACAGATCACAGTGGATCTACAGTTTGTACAAATACAGTCACTTCTGGCTCAATAGTTCAGGGGTCAGTGGTAGTGTCATGGTTCCTCTGTGTACTAATTATGCATACTGTATAATTAATTTACAAAAGATGTAACATTTGCCTGTGTGCCTAGTTGAAAAATGCATTCTTTCTTTCTAAAATGTGTGTATTTTTTCAGCTGATGAGAGGCTTTGTGTGTCTCGAATCCTGCAAAAGGTGAAGATTGAGGTGAATGAGCGAGGAACCAAGGGAGCAGCAGCCACAGGTAATCCACACACAGTCACTCTCTACCTGAACCGCACTGATAGGCTTCAGTGGAGACGAGATATCGCTGTAAAAGACATAACAAAAGCACCCATCGCTCTGGAAAAGTGTCAAACTCATTTATTTCAGGGGCCACATCCTCCCAATATGATCTGAAATGGGCCGGACCAGTAAAATAATAATATAATAATATAGAAATAATATGAACTCCAAACTTTTCTCTATGTTTTTGAGTGAAAAAAAGTAGAATTGCATGATGAAAATGTTTACATCTGAAAACTATCCTTTAAAAAATTCTAAATAATATGAACAGCCATGAAAAGAACTGAAATTTATTAAGAAAATTCAATGCAATTTCAACAGTATTATGCCTCAGTTTATCATTTACACGTGCATTACAGGCAGAATATTGTTAAAACTGCACTTACTTCTCTTAAGACATATGTGGTTCATATTTGTTCAGGTTATTCCCATTTTTTTTTTAAAGATAGTTTGTAAATGCAAACATTTTCATGTAATTTAAATTTTTTTTGCACTAAAACAAAGAGAAGAATTTAGAGTTGACATTATTTAGAGGTTCTTATGATAGTATTTTACTGGTCCGACCCACTGGTGATTGAATTTGGCTGACTGTGCCTGAACTAAAATGATCATTAATATTTTCACTGTACCTTTTGCATTTTACAAATCCATCCCATGGGCCGGATTGAACCCATGGCCAGGCCGGTTTTGGCCCGCGGGCCGTATGTTTGACATCCATGGTCTGGACTCCTCAGACCACATGACCTTTTTCCATCAAAACACAGTCCAATCTTTGTGTTCCCTTTAATGGTTGTTTAAGAAATGAGAAGCTACTCATTGCATCAATGGAAGGCTCTTACCTATTTGACTAAGTCCATGAGATTCAGTTCACTTTGCACAGAAACAGATAAAGACAAAAATGTATTTCAAAGGTGTACTTTCCTATTTGTGACTTTTATACTTTGCAGTCCCTGAACCTGAACCTACTTCTTACTTTTGACACCTCTGGAAAATAGTGTGTATAGTGTGTATAGAGTCAGGTAGACACACAATAGACAAACAGGTAATATTTGAACCTAAGTGTTTTCCTCTTCTTTGTCATGTTAGCTGCTGTGATGTTTTCTCGAATGGCAGTGGAAGAGATCACTCTGGATCGGCCCTTCCTCTTCCTCATCCAGCACAAACACACAGGTGACGTTTCTTTTCAGGTTTGCAATCGCGGTGTGCCGCTTAAAAGCTCAGCGGTGTTGTGCAGCGGCTAATGTTTCCTCTTCTGTGTGCAGGTGCTGTTCTGTTCATGGGTCAGTTCAATCAACCTCAATAACAATAACACAATCTGAAGACCTGTCATCGCCCCAGTGTCTGCTTACATTCCACAGCGGCCGTACAAGAGTAACATCACTGTTTACAACTTCACAGATTCATTCACTCAGAGGTTTATTTATAATGCGCTGAAAATAGGACAGGAGAGACTTTGTATACATAAGTGACTGAGAAAAGGCCATAAAAGAGATATTGTATATGTATATGTAGGATGTTTATTTGTGCCTCATAATGTTTGTGCTTGACAAGTCGGAAAGAAATACAGTAACACAGATGCACTTCATAGAGATGTATTTGCAGAAACAGGCTGTACAAAATGATTTTTATATATTTTTACATTGTTGAGTGCAACATCTATTTTTGTTATTATATTATTAAGTTACATTTGTATTTTTGCAGCAATTATATTTATTAAAATATTGTGTTTTTAAAAGGATGCTTTTTGATTATCATTGTATGGTTGTGATGCTGATGCTCTTGTGTTCAAACTGATGACGTCCATATATGTGAACAAAACACACACTTACTGAAAGTCCCATAAAGAAGATCATAAACAATCACTGAATTAGATCATATTCCATCTTTACTTCACATGCAGAAATTACTAGTACACAATGCATGTGTACAATTGTGAACCCTAATTACCTAGTTTTTTTCGTATTTATATCAATTTGTTACATAATTACAACTTAATCACTTCATCCATGGTGTGTTAAATGCTGAACTTTGAGAAAATGAATGAAAACGATTTATTATTTAATTTATTGTTGCCGAGAACTTTAAACTGGATACCTCTGTTTACGTACCTCCTAACGTTTATAATGAATGGCTTTTATTGCCAATTACTTATAAATAATACTAGAATTATGCGTGTTCATTTATTTATTTATTATTATCATGAATTATCATGAATGCGTAAAAACACTTTTTATTTACTTGAGATACGTAGATATTATTTAGGCTATGATAAAATGTGTGTTCTATTAACCTTTTGATTACGATATTTAAATTTTTACATTTTTATATATTTTTTACAGGCAAACATTATCTTCTCTAGTCATTTGACAGAAACTATGGCGTGCTTCAGTTGTATGAAAAAAATAAATAAATCGGTTAACAGCGGAAAGCTACGAATTCAGCGGTACGCACATCAACCTGAGACACAACACTCAGAGTAGGACGGTCCTGAGCAGTACGCATGCTCACCAGGAGGCGGAATTGGTTAGCGTAGAAGGAAGGGGCTCTGTAGTCTCAGCCTGAACAATATCTGACACAGACATGGAGTATCAACGTTAGATGCGGTGTACACGTTTACGTGGTATCAGGTCTCGTAGACAGAGAGTGCTTTTGTTACGCCGTGACGTACTCAAACAGTCCAACAAAATGGTAAGTTATTGTTTCTCATTCGCTGAGAAGAGGAAAGAGCTAGCTGCTAGGCTAAAACTAGCAAGGTGTATGAGTTCAGGAAGTGTCCACCTGCGCACCTGGCTTCTGTCAGCATAGCAAGCAAGCTAACAGGCCTCTTCAAAGCTTTAATCGAAATGTTACTGCTTAGCTGAACTGTTTTGCGACTTGGGACAAAGAAGCCGATGATCCTGTTAGGCTGGCTACAACTTCATCACGTTTAATCTGAGCATTACAGACAATTTGTAGGTAAATATTCAAGTGGCTGCCTAGTCTCCTTGGCGCAGGTAACATTCAGCCCAGGTTGTAGTGGTTAATAGCACTGGAGGTACTTCTCACAATGACTTATAGGGATACAGGTTCCATCTGAATGTCAGATAATCGAATGATCACTGCTTAAAATTATTTAATATTTTGTTTCAAATATTCAAAGGTTTTTGTTGTCAGTTTAATTTCCAAGGTGAGAGAGAAACATCACTTCATTTCTCTATGTCCTGTGCACTTAGTAAAGTAACAACAAAAATCTTGGCACAATTCTTCTCAATATATTAGAGCAGGGTGAAAAATGATTTAAAGAGATGAAAATCACTATATGTATATTAATGGTGAAGCTACAGAGACATCTTCATCAACTGTTGACAGATTGTGGAGAGATAGTTATTATGACATAACCTGAATGATTTTTGGGTGTGTAGTGTTTACTTTTATGCATTTTCACAGTCTGATAGTTCAGTTGACCCACCTGGTTAAAGAAAGGTTAAATCAAATAAATAAATAAACCAGTTCCCCCCACAAACTGCAACTTTCTTGAATTGTAAAATGAATTTTATATTCACAAACTTCATATGAGTAAGTGATGCTGTAAATCAAATCAGATTAAAAAAAAACAAAAACTGTTTATTGCATTGACTGTAATACAGTTCTGCAGTAAGGTCCCAAGGGACAACTGGAAGTGTTGGGACTTCAGCTTTTCGCTAGACTGATTTGAGGAGGCATAAAACTTAGAAACAGGGAGTTTGGTACTAGATTGTAGCTGATTTTTTTTCTCTACTACTGAAGCTCTTTGGAGTACATACACTTGCTTAATCTCTTGTTCCAGTCACTCTTCACTGTTTGTTGTATTTTCTGCTGTGGTACTCTGTCTTAGCAGACCATTTCTCCTCCACACTCACTAACCACTGCTGTGTATTGTCTGGAGTGATGAAAGTCTTGATCAGTCACTATAGATAATGTTAAAAACCTAATAACATAAAAAGAGGGATGGTTATATGGTTCAAACAGATGATTATAGAGATCATAGTTCACTAAAGGCACTAGATGTAGTTACTGTACGGAGTCCCCATATAGAACAGTAGGCAAGGTAGTGATGACATTTTTCCAACGGTGTGCTACTGATCCTCTGGTTTAACTTTAGCCCATTCAAAGTCATTTCACTGCCTCATTCTGAAAATTCCTGCAATGTTCGAAAGGAGGAGGGGGTGTTTAGGGGGCAAATGTCTTGTCGTGTTTCAGTGACTTCCATGTGACAGAATCGCAGACATACGAGGCTTAAGGTTTGAGTTTTTTAATGGTTTTAGCATCTAAAAGAATCCAACCTAAAAGAAAAAAAATCAATATATCCTTAAGCATATTTAGAATATTTACAGCTTTTTATTGCTGTCACAGAGTCTTTTTCCATGGGGAACTGAAACCCTTATGAACTCTTAACCCTACCAGACACCTGAGATGAACAAACTAAATTCTGCAGCATGTGTTTTTTTTAATGTAACTGATGTTTTACTTCACTACCTCTGATTCATGTGATTTAATTTTTTGTTGATTGAAGCAGCATTTTTATAAGAGATAATCACTGTTCTGTTGGGAGTCCAGTGGCTCTGAATGGAGCAATAGTAACGGCTTCAGATTCCTGTCAGAGAATAAATGAGGTTTGGCTGACTCAGTGTTAGGTGTTAATGTTGATTCTTTTTAACGTTGGCCTTTTTTTGTAGAAACCTTTGTACTGTATATTACATAGAGGTAATGTGAAAGAAAAGTGGCATATTTAGCCATTTTCACTTTACATACTGGCTATATACAGTCTCCAGTATAGTATGATATAATCAGTCAATATAGAGGTGAGTAACTAAGGTATTTATTTACCTGATAGACGCGGTTAACAATTCCCTACACCAAGCATATGAACACATAAACGGCTTAATAACAGGAGTGTAACGTGATTAAACAGAATCCGGTCCCTTTAGATATCCTGAACCTGATCTGCACAGACGGGTCACAGTAAATGTAATGATATAGAATATAATAGTAGGCAGTGTACTATTAGGAGCATGTTATAATGACATACAGTACAATGTGATATATGACCTACATGTACCTCAATAATAATGTTTACTTCCCTAACTTCTACTGGTGAACAAACTGATAGCATAGACAACCAAACAACTGCTTTGTTTCAAGATGGCTGCGTCCTGCTGGTGACAAAATGAAAAATAGTGAAATAGTTGTCTAATAAATCCAAGAAAATATCAAGACTTTCTGCAGTGACATACACTACGTGGACAAAAGTATTGAATTCAGGTGTTTCTTTTCTAACAGGGGTCTGGGATACAAAACGATAATTACAAATGTCATCATATAGTTTTATACTGAGATAAATATCATTGCATTGCTTAGTTTTGTTTAAATTGTTATTTATGCTTCCAAAATGCTTCAGAGATGGTTTTTACTTGATGTTTATGTCTTAAATCAGCATGAACAGGACATCTTACAAGCTGTAGCCATAATGTGTCCCAAAATTTTATAAATATAGTATAATAAAAATGTAAGTAAAGAAAAAACAACTTTATATACATATAAACTCGATATAATGTCATGGAGGTTTCTAGCACTGGACACAATTTGGATCAAAACACAAATGTCGCTGAATTGGGATTAAAGCAGGTATATTTTTACATATTGTTAGCCTCATAACATGATTGCCCAAGTCATACAGTATTTTGCCTAAGGTACAAAGAAAATAAAGCAGAGTACTAGTATTTATTGGTTTAGGTCCTCTTTAATGCTTCTCCTTTTGTTTTTTCCTGTGTTGTGTGTGCTGTAGATGCGTTTCATGCTCCTGTTCAGTCGACAGGGAAAGCTGCGGCTGCAAAAGTGGTACACAGCAACAGCCGAGCGAGACAAGAAGAAGATGGTCAGAGAACTGATGCAGATAGTGCTCGCCCGTAAACCAAAGATGTGCAGCTTCCTTGAATGGAGGGACCTCAAGATTGTGTATAAAAGGTGAAGTCCTTTATGTTTGCCTGTCCTAAACGCAGGCTTTTTGCGCCTTACGTTGTGTCATATGTGTTGGACTTTTAACTGTACTTTTTCATCTTTAGCTGAATTTAGCCAAAATTTGACATTAAACCTAAACTCAGATTTAGTTTTTACTTAATTTCTCTCACATTGATTTTTTTGAAATTTTTTTATGCATAACTATGATTTTACATGTTCTACCTTCTAAATTTCTGAAATATTTTTCGTGCTCTGACTGTAAATTATAATTGTTTATATCTCAAATTAGCATGAACAGGACATCTTACAGCTGTAGTCATGATGTGTCCCAATATTTTTGTCCATATAGTTTATAAACATCAATATAGCCTTAGAGTTTAATGGGAGATTTTTCTTTTTAAGTGAGCTGTGAAGAAAGTAGATGGTTGGTTGTGGTAGAAAATTATTTACAGTCGGCCCGAAAGAAACTCCTGAATTCAACATGTCCGAATACTTTTGTCCGTATTGTGTATATCTGTACATTCAAAACTGGTATTGAGTAAAACCACTTAATTGAGATTTCTGAAATGGCATGTATACGATAGATATATGAAAGGTGGTTGTTGAGAGTTAGGATCCCTTGTGCTGGTATGTTCTAAATATTCCACTAGAAGAATCACATGCCTCTGTAATACCACACAAGAAGTCATGGAATAGTCAGCATGGCCCTTAAGCCTGAAGCATCGCTGACAAAATTCTTTCCCTTCTTAAAGATACAGGAAGATCAGTCCATCCCTGAAGTTTTTCAGGTTCAACACTTACAGAGAACTTACTAAAACTATTAACATCCTCCATATATGGAACAGTACAAAGGACATTAAAACAATGAGGCTAACAGTTATTAGGTCACTTTCTAATGATGGTGTTCATGTACAGCACTTTTTAATGTCATTCCTCTTCTTTAACATTTCATTGTAATATTCTCTCCTACATACACTCATAATATGTGTTAACTAATGATACTTTTTGCATGTCTTCTTTTTTTTTTGTTGCTTCTTTAGTTCTGTAGTTTGCAAATACTCTGTATAAGGTGGTATTCTTTAGACAGGCATTTTGTTTACAGGTACAAATGTACATATTTGTCTGTATGACCTTCATCTTTTTTTCCCAAATAATGATAGCCCTTTATTTTAAATAGCATTCATGAATTCTTCTTTTTGTGCTGTTTTATAAAGAAGCTTGCTTGCACATTTGTTCTATTTGTAATTACTGAGACTGTGAAACCTGGTAAATGGGCACTGATCTTATCCACTCAGTGTCTTTAGGTAGCCTTGAGCTTTGTTGTTTTCGCAGGCTTGTAATGGGCGTGCGTCTTTATTTCTAACAAGAGATATGCAGGAAATAAGTGCATAATCAGGCTTATAAATGAAATTGTGAATCATAATTTCATGGTTCTCATGTCTCAAAGGAACACACATACTGTAGAACAACCTGCTTGGTCTAAATGAGGTTATTTGTCGGACTTAGAAATGTGTAAATATGAATTATTTACTGTATTTACAAGCATTTAGAAATAGATGGAACAGACATTGATGAAAGCAGAGAATTAAGTGTCTTTCCAGAGTGTGTTTTATGTTAGCCAATAGGATCCAAGGTGTCAGGTCTTTAATTTTGCAATCTTTTGAGGCTTTGATGTCTTATGTAACCTACATACTGTATATTCACATTTCCAAATACGATCTATTTATGTGGCACAGTCAGATGCATTTCTGCCTGGTCTGGTTATGGGATGTAAACGTTTACTGTACATGGTGTCAATGAAGTTTTCTTTGCACTCAAATCTATACTGTAATATAGTCCTGTATGTTATCCACTATGGTTCTCATGTGTAAAAGAAAAGGTGTTGTTTACGGTGCTAACAAAAGGCGTGGTCAGGTGCTAAGTTTTTCCTTTCCTTGAAGTTGATAAGAAAACCTACAGGTGAATTCCACTCTGAGGTGTCTATGAGACCCCATTTACACATTAGTTCAACAAACAAGGATCGACATGTGTAAATAGTTAATACCAGGGACCCTGGAGTAAGTAGAGTGGCTGTTATTTATGAAGGTGTGACTCCAGCTAAAAGTATTTCATGTACAATGAGTTGTGAGTAAATGCAAGATAGATTTATACATGACGAATGCATCTTGGCAATATGGCCTAAACAGCTGAGCTAAATTATTTTGCTCCCACATATGCTTTCCAGAACCTTATATTTGAAGCCAGTTTCCTCTGACAGAACCAGCCCCCTCGAGTCTTGGTCTTTGTGTTTATAAATTCATGTCATTTAAGTCCTTCTCAGATCTGAGCCTAGTCTCTGATAAAGTGGGTTTCTTGAACTGCCTTAAATAATCTTTGATACTTAATTAGCATGTAGGTGGACTGATGACTTCTTTTCCGTCTCTCTAGTGAACTGCTCATCACTGTAGTAGCTGTAGTTGTTTGTCCTCCTCAGACCCAGGAGCCCCACAGGTTTTTGGGTTTGGGCTTTTTTTAATTCAATAATTGCTTCTATTGGAAACATCATGATGCAACAGTTTTTTCAGATGCATTCTTAAAATATTTTATGGAATGTCATTTGCGGTGGACAGTTGTTTCTTTTTTTTTTTTTGTATAAAACTGTGAATTTCTTGTCCTCATAGGTGGACAGTGGGTCCTAGGAGGTTAAATTGTTTTCCAGGTTCCTATTATCTTACCAAATGTGTAATATAATATTTCAGTATAGTTAAAAAATATAAATAAATAAGTTTACCGTGTTGTACAATCCTTTTTATTAACTCTCCATTTTATCTCTATGTCATTAATGAATGTTCACATACTAATCTAGTGTTTTCATTACCTTGATGCGTTACTATGGGCTCACTGGTATCATCTCCTTCACTCGCCAACTCCTCAGTCCTTGCTTGCGACCTGGAAATCTATTTTGGCATCACCTTTCTCTGAAATGCACATTAAGGATTGAGGAGGCTGCTGCAGGAGCTACTGATACTAATACAGCTGATCTGTTTTGTGTTTGTGTGTCCGTGCAGGTATGCCAGCCTGTATTTCTGTTGTGCAATTGAAGAGCAGGACAATGAGCTGATCACACTGGAGGTGATCCACCGCTTTGTAGAGCTGCTGGACAAATACTTTGGCAGTGTAAGTCACACATCTCCACAGTCTACAGTGTGGGGGCGGGGCTTGTTCCTCATACATTCATTCAGTCATTCATACTGTTGTGCTTTAGTTTGTAGATAGCTTTGGTGCTGTGATTTTTTTAAATGTATTTTGTTGCATGTTTGTATAATTGTATTACAATGGCTGGAAATTAGTCCATAAAATTTCAATTCCTTAAACAATAAATGATGTCCACTCTTAAAAAGCATAGTTTCCTACTAACATAGAAATGTTTTTTTCTTCAGATTGATGGAGAAATTTCAGCAGAGTTCAGTGTTTAATGCTTAGTTAGTGTTTTACAATGGTAAGGAAAAACCGTGTATTTGGTAATAACTGTGTGGAAATCCCTGCTGACTTGTATGTGTGCAGGTGTGTGAGCTGGACATCATCTTTAACTTTGAGAAGGCTTACTTCATTCTAGATGAGTTCCTTATGGGAGGAGAAATCCAGGACACGTCCAAGAAGAGTGTCCTCAAAGCCATTGAACAGGCGGACCTGCTGCAGGAGGTAAAACCAAACTGCTTCTACAGAAACAGAACACTGCACACTGTATCGGACAAGTGTCAGCACACAGAGGGTTCGCACTGGTCCACGTTTTCTCCATTTTGTGGATGATGGTTCTCACCCTGGTTCCAAAGGCTTTGTAAACCTTTCCACTGACAGACGGCAGTGACTTGGGTTCTCATCTGCTCTTGAATTTGTTTAGATCACAGCATGACGTGTTGCTTTTTCAGACCTTTTAGCCTGCTTCACTTTGTCACATGTTTATCTTCTTTTCCTTCTCCTTTTTCTTCTTCTTTTTCTTCTCCTTCTTTTCCTTCTCCCTTTTCTTCTTCTCCTTCTTCTTCTTCTCCTTCTCCTCCTTCTTCTCCTCCTTCTTCTTCTCCTTCTCCTCCTTCTTCTCCTCCTTCTTCTTCTCCTTCTCCTCCTTCTTCTCCTTCTCCTACTTCTTCTCCTCCTTCTTCTTCTCCTTCTCCTCCTTCTTCTCCTCCTTCTTCTTCTCCTTCTCCTACTTCTTCTCCTTCTCCTCCTTCTTCTCCTCCTTCTTCTTCTCCTTCTCCTTCTCCTCCTTCTTCTCCTCCTTCTTCTTCTCCTTCTCCTTCTCCTTCTTTTCCTTCTCCCTTTTCTTCTTCTTCTCCTTCTCCTCCTTCTTCTTCTCCTTCTCCTCCTTCTCCTCCTTCTCCTCCTCCTTCTTCTTCTCCTTCTTCTCCTCCTCC
>JAPQRQ010000011.1:16254576-16276376 GCA_037367365.1 Apogon talboti | reverse complement strand
AAAAACTTGGAGTTGTCATTATTTATAGGTTATTATGTCATTATTTTACTGGTCTGGCCCGCTTTAGTTTCAGTTGGCTAAATGTGGCCCCTGACACCCCTGTGCCTGAGTCTTTGCTCTGACCAGGGCTGTGCACACTGTGGTACTAAAGCCCTTTCTGTGCAGAATCTGTGCCTTGTTGACTTGGTTGTGTTGTGTCTGAAGGTATGATGAAGTTACAGGTGGCACGGATCTTCTCGCCAAAGCTTTTCTATCTGTCCTTGACGTCCCACTCTTCCTGAACTCCAAAGTCAAAGGCATCAGGCATTCCCATCATGGAGTGACCGTATCGTATCAGACAGGAGCCCAGTCTTCTCTGACGGACCTGCACGCTGACGCTGTCCTGGTAACAACCACAGCCAAAGCAGCCCTCTTCCTGGACTTTGACCCAACTCTTTCCACCAAAAAGATGGAGGCCCTGAGGGCGGTGCACTACGAAAGCTCCACTAAAATCATCCTCACCTTTAGTAAAAAATTCTGGGAAAACGACGGTATCCGAGGAGGAAAGAGCATCACCGATGGGCCTTCTCGTTTCATCTACTATCCCAGCCACGGTTTCCCAAACAATAACTCCATCGGTGTCCTCCTGGCCTCCTACACCTGGGCTGATGACTCCCTCCTCTTCAGTGGAGCAAGTGATGAAGACCTGAAAGAGATGGCTCTCAGAGATTTGGCAAAAATACACGGTGATGAAGTCAAATCTCTGTGTACAGGAGTGGTGGTGAAGAGGTGGAGCGTAGATCCTTACAGCTTGGGTGCTTTTGCGCTCTTTACACCCTACCAGTTGTTGGAGTACGCCAAGGAGCTGTTCAGGAGTGAAGGCAGGGTGCACTTTGCAGGAGAACATACAGCCTTCCCTCATGGTTGGATCGAGACGTCTATGAAATCTGCGATCAGGGCTGCGACCAACATCAACAAAGCAGCTCTGAAACAATGGACTACATCTCCAGTCAGAGATGAGCTGTAGGGCGTGAAAAAACCTCAGGTTACTGTGTAAGTATGTAAGGTTCTGGAGTACTTGTGGGATATTTTTCCAGCTCACAGCTATGAGGACGGTTTCTTTAATTGAATGAACCCCTGACATTTCAAATAAGCCCCACGTGCAGGTTTGTTGCTTTCCATGTGTTTGATAAAAATGCTAGGGTTGGAAATACAGTGGTCCTTCGTTTATCGCTTGTGTTTGTTTCAGCCTGATACTGTCAAAATACTGCAATAATGTGAGTCCAAACTGCTGAAAAAATTAGAGGTTGTATATTTATTACACCAAAAATTCCTTACAAACTGTATGTAATCGATATAACATCACATGCAGATGATGCAACATTTTATTGAGATGATAAAACATTGTATGCAAAAGATAAAGTCCTAGGACACAATATACCAAAGAGGCATTACATAATAACATTATACTGTATGATGATTCCAGACTATACAAATTATGTGATATACTGATGAACAGATAATATGCATTTGACTCAGGGAAGAGGACACCCCTGCCTTCCATAGTCTGGGGGGTTGAACAAATAAGGCACCTCTCATAATTGGACATGGGACACAAGCTCAGGCTTGACCACCCTGTAGCTGGCCACCTTTGACCAGGGTGTCTAGTGTTGAAAGGCCCAAACACCCTATGACTCAAAGGCACACTACTGAAGATGTGTCCCGAAATGTACATTGTATCCATATCTGAGGTCCAGCTCCCATACCTCTCAACATTAAGGAAGACCTCATGTGTGGACCACCTATTGGCACAAAGGACAATGGAACATCATGTCCCGTGTTTTTTATGATTCTATACGATACAATTTACAGTATTCAGAAGACACAACATGATAACATGACACTTTAAGCTGATGATAATATATATTTGGGCACACATAATACATGAACTTTTCAATTCTGGAACCATAACCCAAAGCTAGAGGGGAAAAAAGTGGAAAGATGTGGCTAATACAACAATACAAGTGTTGAGCTAATATGATGTATTAAAAACCATTTTAAAGTTTAAAAGAAGTAGAACTTAACTCCATTACATGGCACTACAGCACAAATATTAAACACAACCATAGAGTGTAATCTGGTGGATACTGAGAGGTAATGTTGTATGCAGATGTTATCGCATTCCATACAGATGACACAACATTGTATGGTGATGACATTACATTATATGGAAATAATATAAAATTCTATGCAGTTGATGTAACATTGTCTGAAAATTATACAACACTACATGCAGATGAAACACATTATATCCAGATGATATATGTAGATGATGTAACAATGCACGCAAACATAACATATGTAACATGTATGGAAATGATGCATGATACTCAGATGATGTCACGTGATATTTGCAATTGCTTCAACATGATAAGGTGAGAAGAGGTGAAACGTGCTAACTTTCAGATGATCATTACTAACAACATGGAAGTTTTCCTGCTCTTATTAGAAACAATACAGGTAACACCAGACTGCTGGGAATGGTAAACCAGAATGCAGACACAAATATTAAGCATTTATCACTGTATGTCTGCACTTGTTCGGTACTAATAAGCAGGCTGATAAGAAACACCACAAACCTCAGTATCAACACCCCCAGTATGGCCATTATTGTGTGAAAGGCCTTCTGCTTTGACCGGTCAACTCTGTCCCTGTCCCCGTCCCCTGGCCCCGGACGAACCAGAACAAACAGAACAGAAAGACTGCAGAACAAAACGATAACTAAGGAGGCACTTAAAAAACAGAAATATGGGATGTCCGGAAACACAGGGTAGTAATGTGATGTTACACCAATGAATCCACAGCTCATGAGCCAAACACAGCCGATGCTGGTGTTTCTGATCCTAACGCCCCCCCTCTGTCTCAGCCCCATGTAGGTGATGGGGTGAACCACAGCCAGGTATCGCTCCACGCAGGTGAGGCAGTGAATGAGCACCTCTCCGGGGAAAACAAGTGCATTTAGATAAACACCTCCTCTTCTCAGCCGTGAATCGGCAGTGAAAAGACCTCGATAGTAGACCGTGTCCGCCACTGTGGTGATTAAATCTATGGCAGCCATGTGGTAGGTGAAGACGTCAGAGTGACTGGTTGTTCTGAAGGAACGCTGCTGTCGCCATCGCCGGAAGCCGAAGTAGAAGACGAAAATGTAGAGAGGGAGGACCAGGAGGCTTTTGACGATAGTGAATGAAAGAGCGATGGAGGTTCCAGGTGGGGAGGTAAAACAGCTGTACCTTGAAACGATGTTGGAGGAAGAGGAGTTATCCTGCATGTCTGGGTGTTGATCTACAGCAAGAAATGACAACCAGAAATTAAATAGAGCTTGTTTAAGGGTAAAATAAGTCAGCAGCATGTCAGTGTCCATAAGTTTCAAACCATATTGACAGCAGATATTTCCTTGAATAATAATAGACAAATAAAAAAGAATAATGTTTAATTAAAAAACACATCATTGTATCTCAAAGTTGTAATTTTATTTTTACTTGAGAACATTTTATGAGGAGCATCTTACGTATCATAATGTCTGTGATGAAGAATATTCAACCTAGTTTCTCAGGTTGTAATAATATTTAAAAAATGCATATGGATCATACTTAACAATATATTGATAGTTAGACTTTTTTTTAAATTTTGAGACAGTATCCTGTCATTTTCATTTGTATTATTTTTACTCTGGACAAATAGTTTTGTTGACTACTCAACTTCAATCTGAGCTTTAATGAACATATACATGATCAGTGAATTAAACATAGGAAAATATTTGATTCTCACTGAAAAAATACATGCAAAATACATAGGATAATATTACAATAAATGATGATCATTCACTTAAGAAAAGTTAAATGTAGAGAAGAAAAATATTTTGGAACTACCACAAAAGTAGCGCTGGGTCTTTATGGGTTAGAGACAGAGCCAAAGTGCAGAATAATACAGTGAATACAGATATAGGGTAGTTATAGTTGCCACACATATCTCTGACTATGATGAGCTTATTGGAAGAAAAAGAAATGAAGTAAAGATGAGACAAACTTTCAGTTTTTTGAGGATATTTGGTTTACCTGCCAATCACATACAGTATCCATATAATAAAACTAAAACTTCAAAAGCTAACGGGAAAATGTTCAAAATATCTGTTTAGTTTTGACTTAAGTGCGAAAGACTTTTTATGGATTTGACTTGTTTATTATTGGAAATTTATGACGTGTGTTATTAAGAAAGGATGGAAATAAGTCTGTTAGAATGTGGATGTCACGATGGATTTAAATCTGTGTTAAATACTAGTATAACTATATGAAAATATAATAGAGATGTAAAATATAAAGACACCAACCTCTCCAGTGTTTTCCAGAAGGTATTCTGCAACGTCTCCACACTCCCTGGGTTTAATGATGACACAAGCTCTGTGTTGTGTTTAATTTGAATAGAACCAAATTTTTGTTGTTTATTTATCTATGTCAGGTTAGGGTTAGGGTTAGGGTTAGGTCAGGACCAGTTCTGTTACATAACAGCAGTGATGCCGTCTTTTCCATTACTCAATGTTTTTGACTGTCCATAGATTTCAGGGTCCTACCGGACTCAGTCCACCCTTTACACCAGGGCTGTCAAACTCATTTTAGTTCTATATGATCTCAAGCGGGCCGGACCAGTAAACTAATGAGTGAAAAAAGTCAAATTACATGATGAAAATGTTTACATCTACAAACTGTCCTTTAAAAAATGTCAACAACCTGAAATGTCTTAAGAAAAATAAATGCAAGTTTAACAATATCCTGCATCAGTTTATTTAGTGAATTCACGCAATTATAAGCTAAGCTACGGTAAGATAAGATAAGTATTTCTGAGATATTTCTTGTAAATTCTTAACTTTATAAGTTCACAGATTCCATTCTGACAGATTTGTCACCTTATGATAAAATAATGATTTTTTCCTCACAATAACCCCTCTTGCCACTATTCATATATAATGTTAAGTTACATTTAATGACATCATTATTATGCCTCCTATCAGTCTGAGGCTACATTCAGACTGTGTGTCTGAGGCCCAAACTCGATTTTTTTTGCCCCCATGTGACCTGTATCTATCCGATCTGTTGAAGACACTTTGAACAGCACAAATCCGACCCAGGCCACTTTCATATGTGGTCCTAAATCCGATACCTATGTGATATTTTGCGGTGCGACTTCCAAACTGTGCATTAAGACCTGCTGTCGGAGCGTCGCCTTAGTGACCACCATCTCAGTTTTCCCATCACTTTTACTATCCAATGGAGAGTCATTTGTGTAGCACCATAGCACCACTATTTTACATGTATGTAAAGGAGTTGTAGTGTGAAGAGGTTTCCACACCAGTGCTGGTCAGCCGTCCCACCTGTCCAGAATTCAAATGACTTGCAAACATTGGACTTAGTCAAATTCTGGATTGATGAGGACACAGCTGTGCTATTTTTCCATCACATATCATTAGCCTCATTGTGTAATTGCTTAAGTCGTATTTTTGGCCAAATTGTGATATCTGTGTGACTTTACTCTCCTAACTCGACTGCTTCATTTTATGCAGATATCAAAAATATGACTTAACCAATTATGATACGAGTGAAATTATGGAGCCAAGGCTTCATTTTGTAGCTGTGCTCTGTGCAGATACAGCAGAGGTAACACCAGACTGCTGGGCATGTTGAACCACATTATAGTTGTGTACATCATATAAGTTCCACACCCAATGGTTTGGAAAGAAATGACCACACTTTGAAACAGATTCCCTCCAAATCTAATGCACAACACCACCATTATGATGAGGATGATGGTGAAAGCCTTCCGCTTTGACCTATCAGCTCCCTGCCTGGCTCTGGGCACCTCCCCTGGGCGCGGGCCAATCAGAGCGCAGAGAACTGACACACAGCAGAAGATCATGACAATTAAAAACACAGGCATTTGGCAGGCGCTTAGTATGAAGGCATACTGAGGGTCCTTATGTACCATGAATACAAAGCCTATTGAAGAAAAACACATGAGCCAAACTACGGCAGCACTGATCAATCTAATCCTCACCCCACCGCCATGTTTTAATGCCATGTAAGTGATGGGGTGAACGACAGCCAGGTATCGGTCCACACAGGTAAGGATGGGAAACACCATCTGTCCAGACCAGGGGAACGCCCCAAGAATGCCCCCTATTACTATACTAATAGGAAGACGGGTTAGAGTGTAAGAAAGGGAGAACACACTCCCTGAGACTCCAATCAGCTCCATGATGGCTAAGTTAAAGGTAAAGAAGTCAAAGTGGCTGATGGGAACAGGCCTGCGCTGCCGCCATCGCTGGAATCCCAGACGGAGCACAAGCAGAGACAGAGGAAGGACGAGGAGGATCTGAACCGACTGTGCAGTGGTGAGTACAACGGAAGCCCAGAAACACAGGGGGTCGGCAGGGGCGCTGTGGTAGGACGAGGCGTTGGCGGCCATGTTTGTCTGGACAAGGAGGAAGACCAGACGGACACAGACAGGAAATGACACCAAGGGGAAAAAACAGCATGAAGTTGGATTAAATGTGAATCTACTTCAATTATACTGTCATTAGATTTCTGTAAGTAATGGACTTTTTTTCACTTCACACACACACACATATATATATATAAAACATATATATAAAACATCAACATCATTTGACTATATATATACAGTATATCCATGTCTTTGGACAGGTGGACGAACCCACAGGACCCACACACATATGGGTAGAACGTCCAAACTCCACACATTAAAGGCCCACACCATGTAATTTTCAATATTTCTATTTTAAAAGTTAAGATAATATTCAGTATAAGTATTTAGCATATTTATTGTTTATTTATTTATTTAGTATTCTACCCAGTTACATGCAACTTCACCAAAATAGACCAAAAGTACAATTATCAAAAAATGTGAACATTTTTCTCACAATATTCCATTTAATTGACGATTATGTAATTGTGCATTTTGCTTTTCTTTCTTTTTTTTGGCACAATGTTAGGAAATTGACTCACATCCCACTATTAGAACCAACAGTAGCTATTTTACACACATTGGTTTGTCCGGAGTGAAAATATCTGTAACATCATTTGACTTTCATTTTCATTTCTTCAGAATCTCATCTAACACTTAATATAGAAACTGGATTAATTTTACATTAATTTATTTTGAAAAAGGAATAGAGGAAAACCAAAAACACCCACCTGTCCAACAGTACAGGTTGTCTGTCCAAAGTCCCGGTGCTGTGTGCTGTGGACATTTCGTGTATTTATGTATGAATGGACCAGTGTTGACCGCTCATTAATCAAACCACGACACCTGTGCTAACAACAGGATGGATTTGTTTAACAAAGGCAGGTCGTCTTTTGAATAATGCTCATACAAATGCTCTTAAATGATTTAGGCACTAAAATGAACACTATTAACACTATTGTTTCTTTTTTTGTGGTGGCTCAATGACTTACTGCTACTGTCCTAAATGAAAGACCATTCTGCACATAGAGGGGGTGGAGTCGGTGTCTTCTGAATCAGTCCAGGAGTTTCACAGTAACAAAGCTGCAGAGGTGTTAGTGTTACATCTTTAATGGGGTTTGACTTTGAAGTGGCACTTGTTGCTGTTATTTCTGTTAAAAGCACACGTCATTTGTCCCAGACGCCATCGATGCAAATTTGCTATGATTTATTATGGACGCATTAACAATAAAATATTGATTTTATATTCAAAATAGTCCCAGACCTGCAGTTCCTGGTCATTTGATTTGCACAATATCTGGGGATGCAGTGGACAGACCATCTGAAAACACAGACAAGGTAAAAATACATGTTGAATTATTTACATCATTAATATAATAAGGGGTCGATTGTGGTATATTAAGAACAATTTAAGCACTTATCTTGTCTTATCTTATCTTATCTTATCTTATCCTATGTCTTGACTTCAAACTCTGGATTTCTTACAGTATGTACAGTAATACCTTAAAAACTGCAGTGCAAGATTTACAGTATATTCTGAAAATCTTAAACATGTACAAATACAAGCCTAAAGGGAAAAGAGGTGGCACAAATTACTGCTGATTCCTTGTCGGCTCCTTATATTTTACTGTATTTTGCATAAATGGTTTGTTATGTCACAATTAATACAAACCCCAAATAGCATTGGCCAATGATATGGAAGTAAAACGTGATGCTACATCTATTTTACAATCATTTAGGAGGAACCCCCACAAAATCCAGAGGATAATATTATAATAAATAGTGATAAATCACTTAAGAAAGGTTAAATATAGAGAAAAATTCATTTGGTAACTGACACAAAAGTAACACTGGGTCTTTATGGGTTAATTTGCTAAAACATCCCATGTTTCTTTCTTCAGTCATCTCTCGGTGCTTCTCCTTCCTTCTGTTCTTGGTCTTTTCCTCAGGACTCCATTAAAATGAATGTGACGGCCAACGCTTCCCTCCATCTGTCGTCTGATCACTGCTCCGTCCACAGTATCAGTAATTACATCTTCGCAGCCTTCACCCTCTGCTACGTCTGCCTCCTCCCTCTCTTCATCCTCGTCCTCTGCATCGGTTTCCAACAGTGGAAGAGTTCTGCCGCCACCAGTCACTCTGACATCATCACCTATAATGTCGCGGCCCTGGAGCTGATCAGCATCTCCGGGACGTTGGTTTACTCCTGGGCCGCCTTCGTTCGTTTCCAACCAACAGCCACGGTGGGGATGTTCATCTTCACCATCGCCTCGGCCGGACAGAGTATATTCCACGCCCTCACCTGTGTGGAGCGCTACACGGCCGTCGTCCACCCCGTCACCTACATGAGGCTGAAACAGGCCGGTGGAGTTAGGATCCGAAACATCAGCATCGGGAGTGTGTGGATGTGGGGCTTAGTAACTATGGTTCTATGGGAGGTACTTGGGAACCTGTTCGCCATCATAGCGGCTTATGCCCTGGTCATTGGCTGCCTCGTCACCGTCTCTTTCTGCAGTGTTTCTGTTCTCCTCGGTCTCCGACACTCAGTCAGTGAGAGGAAAAAGGTGGACCGGTCAAAGCAGAGGGCTTTTCACACCATGACGGTCATAATGGGAGCGCTGGTTTTAAGGTTCGTCGGTATCCCAGTCAGGCACACGCTGTTCTTCATGGTAACGTACGGTAGCTGTTTGGTCGGAACCTTTGCAGCATGGTTCAATCTGCCCAGTAGTCTGGTGTTACCTCTACTGTTTCTGCACAGAGCGGGGAAACTACCAGGCTGGAAACACAACACTGAACCAGGATGATCAGGATGACCCTCAAAGAGTACCTGGAGTGAACTTTCATTGCTAGCTATTTCAAAAGATTACACTAATACTAGTGGTTCCGTTAGGTAACTTACAACTAGTCACTGTTCCATCAGTCAGTCATGGTCAGCCACATGTTGCCTACTTCCTGTTCCAGCACCGGTAGTGAAGCAGTGTCGTTGATTTGTCCGATTGGCTGGGCTGCAATGGACCTGTCACTGACCCCGTGCAGCAGACACCAGTCTAAGATGACACATTATCGGATCAAATAGGTAACCATTTGCACCTATCTCCTCAAAGCTGATAGCCATAGTTTGCTTCTTGAACATGTGCTGACTGACTGCTGCCTGTTAAACTCGATCACCTGGAATCAACGACGGTCTGTTACTTCTGGCCGGTAATGGCTGCTCCCCATAGGTTCTGCCCCCGCGTGTAACTCATGTGATAATTTTTTTACTGAACTGTTTATGCTGATATAGTTTAGGTTATGTTTCAGCATCATGTTTCCCTTTCAATTGAGCTTTTATTCATTTAATTCATAATTCATCTTTTTCTAATATGAGATTTTTGTATATGGCTGTGGGTCATATTCACAAGTGTTTGCTTTTTTAAAATAAATACCAGACTTTCACAATGCTTATTATTATAGAAAGTATACCTTAACTTATGTTATCTTATAATTGTAATAATCTTATTCTTTTAATTATCTTATACCCATTAAATCTAACCTTATATTAGCACATCCATTTTTATATATTATATTATATTATGTTTGTTTGTTTTATTTCCTGCCACTCCAGTTACTTTTTGTTACTGTGAAATATATATGGTATTTATGAATTGTGTTGTGTTTTTTGTGCAGTAAAATAATGGATAAAAAACATACTTCTGCAGTTTAAAGTTGATTGCCAGTTTAAAAGGTTCCATCTGAAAACTCGTCAACTTAGACAGATAGTGTTCTTTGCAATGAAACTGCAGCCATAAATGGGACTAAAATGACGCAAACAAAAAAACTGCACTGTGGTTTGTAGTATCCAACAGAGCCACCAGATGGCGCCTCCGTTTTGTTTTGATGGGGCCAGTACTTAGAGCTGCATGGGCCTGGATGACAGGTGTCAACATTTGGATACAAACCACTCATGTGTCAATAATGAACCCAATGGACCTGAAGGGTTTGGGTTGAAATGAGGCTCAGCACCTAAACTGAGAATGGATGGAAAACAGAAGATTTGCATGCTTGTAATGTACTGTGAATCTATGAGAACGTCTGCGTCAGTTTCAGCATCACCTTCCCATTGGTTTGTTAACTTCACACACACGGAATCAGTGGAATCACTGAAACTCACTGAAATGCACTGATTTTAGAGACGCAGGAGGACGACGGTCAACAACACTGAGGTGGGTGTTATTTATATTCACAGCTATTCATTTACTCAAATGTGTTCAATATTCATTTTATTCTTACGTAAACAAGACTTTATTATAGAGGACAAAATAACATACATATAAATATGTCTTTAGAGAAATATCTAAGTGCACTGTTTCTGAAAACGTGATGGATTTCCCTGTTTTCACAAAGGCTGAGGTCTGTCTGGGTTTCAATAATAGGTATGTAGTTAAAATTACTGGAATAAAACTCATTCATGACTTTTTTAAAAACTATTATCATGAGCATATTTGTGAAAAAAGTTTGCAACATTTATGAAGTCAAACATCATCCATTAGAGCCAAGAAGAATCATGTGGAAGGGAAAACTCTGTACAGTTAAAATAGTTCTGCCTTTTTAATTTAGCTTTAGATTTATTTTTTTTTCCCAGTTGACACTTTAGCTTTTAAAGTGAAATTAACAAAGGATTTCTGCAGACTTACTCCTTCAGATCAGGGTCATAAAAATAAAAATGTAGGTATGAAATAAAAAAACAAAATATTTTTATGAACAAAACAACATATTGAAAAAATAAATAAATAAACTAAATGTAAATTGCAGAGATAATCTTATTAGTTTTCCTATTTGTCACTATATTTTATACATAATATCATATACAGTATTTTATATGTATTTTGGGTGGATCTTCCTTTTTTTTCCTGTGCCTGCTTTTCACCAGCAGATGGCAGCACATCACCTCATACAGTATAATGGGTGAAAACGCCACAGTCCCATTTGGGATAACACAGTACTTTGTATATGAATCTACAAGTCTCTTCGAAAAGCTCAGAGAAACAGAAAATATACCGGAGTTTATTCTGAAAAGGTCCTGAACAATGTGAAAAAAGTGTGAAGTACTTATTTAAAAGGTCCGTGTTTACCACAGTCTACCATCTGTATTCTTTTAACCCATAAAGACCCAGTGTGACTTTTGTGGCAGTTCCCAAAATAAGTTTTTCTCTATTTCTACCTTTCTTAACTGATTTATCACCAGTTGTTTTTATCATAATTTTTTCCTCTGTATTTTGCATTTTTTTGGTGTAAATCATGTATTTTCCTATATTTAATTCACAGATCATGTAGATGTTCATGAAAACTCAGCGTAAATTTAAAGTTAATTATATCAAAACAGAAAAAAATGAGGAAAAAGTTACTTTTTTAGGAAAGATATTGCGAAGTGAATGTAAAAACAAGTGTGTCCATCCACTGTCACTGATCCAACTCCATGGGTTTTACTGGTGAATCAATTGTTGTAGAAGATGATGGTGTTTCCACGGTAACTACGGAGCCTCTGAACGTCCAAATGGGTCATAGGACCATGAAAAGATGACAAACTGTATTTTACACCAATTATTGACATGTATTGATAGGTTTAGTGGATCATTAGGTATTAAACCGTTTGGATCAGTTGATGGTTTGTGTCACCGGTGGCTGTTTGGGTCTCTATGGGTTAAACGACATTAAGTCAACATCTGGGAACTGAGGAAACCAGCAGCTGCAGTAACAGTGGGCGGTCTAAAGGAGGTTAACGCCCTTTTGGATCCACCCTCCAGTGGACATCTGAAGAACTGCAGTTTGTAATGCGTCCACGCTGCCTTCACTGTCGGCTACAGAGGCCGTCCACATGGTCACAACCTACAGAAAACCCCCTTTGACATGGATATTTTACCTTTATCTGGAAATGCTCCTCTCAGAATAATGGAATATATGACATTTACAAAAAACCGCCATAGTTGTAGTCCTAGTCAGATATTAATGTGCATGTAGACATTGAATTACACTGATTATCGATGTAAATTGCTGCTGATTTGGACATATGCTCTTTGTTCCTGTGTCTTTAGGCGTCTGTCTGTATTAAAATGTCAGTCAACTCTTCGTCCTCCGACTCGTCCCTCTTCCATCTCATCAACCGATGCCTCCAGTCCACGGTAACTCTTCCTATCCTGACGCCGTACTTCACCACCAGCATGTTTGTGTTCCTTCCGCTCTGCTTGGCCGCTGTGTTTCTGGGTGGTCGACCTCCGAGGCAGCAGCGTTCTCTTGGCGGCGCCGGCGACGTGTTGGCCTACCACATGTTGGCCATGCAGCTGATTGAAACCCTGGGCTCTGTCCTGTATTCTGCCGGTGGATTCGCTGGACTCTTGGACATGAAGGACTTTGGTCATGACGTGTTCATGTCCATCTGGCCTATAAAACTCAACATCCACATGCTGTGCTGTGTGGAGCGCTACCTGGCTGTGATTCACCCTGTCACGTACCGGCGCCTGGCTCAAACAGGGGGGGCCAGGATCAGAAACATCAGCTTCATGTGGTCTTGGCTGGTTCCATTTGTCTTGGTCGTGTCATTGGCTAGAACCAAACCAGAGGCTTTCTTCTTTGTGTATTTAGTTCTGTTAGTGCTGGCCTCCGCAGTCATCTCCTTCTGCAGTTTTTCTGTCCTCTGCGCTCTGAAACAGCCTCAATTTAACAAGGACAGGAAGCAAGTTGATAAGTTAAAGCAGAAGGCCTTCCACAATGTTCTGATGGTGATAGTGGCGGGCTCGGTGTGCGTCGGAGGGATGCTGGTGTGTCACGTTCTCTTCTTCTTTAATTTTCTGAGCTTCAACGACAGGTGTGTAGTCATCTTGTGTTCCTTCTGGTTCTCTGTGCCCTGCGGCATTGTATTTCCTCTATCGCACATGTACCGAAAAGGCTTATTGAGCGGCTGCAACGCTGAATCAGGCTGAACAGAGGGACGGAACAGGCCTCATTCCCAAACTGAAACTGTCAACGTTCTGTCTTCAAATTCATGGTTTGTCAGTGAAACCTCATACTCAGTCTGTCTGTGGTTGGTGTCATGGTGCTGTGTAATGCACGGTGTTCATGAAGTCTCTTTATTATTTAATACATTTATTACAAAGGCAAATGAACAGACAAATCTGTGGACGTTATTACAAAATGAAAAGTCAATATTGAATTTTTGTTTTTGCCTCATTTAACCCATAAAGACCCAGTGCTACTTTTGTGTCAGTTCCCAAATGAATTATTCTCTCTATGTAACCTTTCTTAAGTAATTTATCAACATTCTATTATTTGTTATATTTCTGTTCTCTCTCTCTCTCTCTCTCTCTCTCTCTCTATGTTTATTTATTTATTCCATTTATAAGAGAAAAAGAGTTTAGTAGAGTAGATTAGAGACAATAAAATCTTTCTATTAGGTGAGTGAAACAGTAAAGTGAATTAACCACCACTGATCTTATTAATACTTATTATGTCTGCTGTTCTTTTGACATTCTACATTGTCAGTTTGTGTAGAGTTTAATTGCATAGGATGTTTATTGCATTATTATTGTTTAGCATTTCATGTGATCATCTGTTGTGTTGACTTTTGTGTATTTTACTGGTTTTATGGGAAATTGACAGGTATTTATAAAAGATTTGCATCCCTGTAACATGTAAACGTTCTTACTGTGTGCATGTTTTTCATATTTCAATGACATGACATTTGGTGTTTTAAAAGTTATGCAAATCTATATAGTCGGTCTCTCTTTGTCTTTATAGACAATTCAAATTGCAGTTTTATAGGTAAATGTAAATACCTTTGTGGCTCAATAATGCGCTGTAACATGGCTGTAAATAAATAACTTTTCTGTTGCAGTTTGGTGCTTGTGATCACACTTAGGGGGAAAATGCAAAACAGATGTAGTGTTGTGATTTCCCCAAGTCACGCAGCACGAAATGAGGCGCTAATGTTCATGCAAATAACAGAATGACTTATCTTTACATATCTTTATTGTCTGGAATGCATGTGCTTGTCTCTTGAAGCTGACTCATGAATTTGAACTCAAACATTAGAGCAGGAAGAAGGGTGATTCTGTTTTTATAAAAGAAAAAGAAAAAGAAAGTAGTATCTAATGTATGGTTAGGGTTAGGGTTACAAGGCTGCAGTAAATGTACACATGAACATCATATGCCATCCACAACACAAAACACAGGACAGGTTTTTTTGTGTTGTTATATATACATACATGCACATATATGCACACTGATGCACATTGATTCATATATTTGCACATTAATGGACATATATGCGGTGATGCTCTCTGTGAAAACCAGTGGAAATAAGCAGCACCACCATAAACATGTAACACATAAGTAAATGTGCATTAAATATATGTTAAATGGTGTTGAAAACCCACCACACTGAGGTTTTGAAACAGTAAAAGTATCCACCTGTATCACATAGTATATGCTTTATTATACAGCTGTTTTTCCCACAGTGTGTACCAGTTATAAAGAATAATTTAGTCATACCATTTTAATGGTACTATTATTGTACAAAATTCTGTAATGAGACAAGGAAAGCAAATTTTTTTTATAATTTTTTTGTGAGAAAAATTGGCAAATAACAGGAATAGAGATAAAATACTAACAATAATGAAAAGAAAATAAGAAAATCTAGGAAATGCGAGTGGAATGAATTTCACGAACAAAAAAGGTTAGAATTTTCTACATCTCACTTTAATTGTAGAAATAGTGACATTTATAATTGTGATCATTCTAATTCAGGCATAGTTTTTCGTGGTAAATTCATCAAAATTAAGTGATAAAGTTTGAGAACTAAATGCGGAATGGACTCAACAAATGTTGGATGGGAACTATGACATAGGAACCTTTTAACCGCCTTGTTTCGTATCGGACTGTTTTTGTGGATGGACCAGTGCACCTTGAACTCTTTGGTGTTTTTTACTTTACTTTTCCACTTCTCCTTTGTAATTAAACCGTTTTAATCATGTCCACATTTCCCCATCTGCTCCGGTTCTCCCGCACCGGCACTATTCGGCGGATGTCACGCGTCGAAAGCTCCAGAATCTGCGCCGCTTCGTCTTTTCACGCTAAATGTTTGCACCTTAGTTCTTCTGCGAATGTATCAACGAGTCCGACCCGTCCAGACAAACCCAAACCCAGTCCTTCTGGGACTAAAGCGGTCCGCATAGGCTGTGCCTCTGGGTTCTGGGGGGACACGGCCACCTCAGGTAACCCACCGTTACCTAACAATGCTAATGTTAGCCTACAGAGCTAACACACCTAGTAACACACCTGTTTAATAAGGTTTTAATAAGATTTAATACGGCTCTAATCAACATCTTGACTTTTATTAAAACTGTAAAAAGTGAGTCAAGTCCAAAAGACAAACACATCCTACTTGTCTAAGACGTGGAGCTGTTTTTAACATAACAGTGATTCGTAAAATCTATGAAAAATGTAGATTCTTCAGTTTGCAACCACTGAACATGTATTGTTTCTGTGTGTGTGTGTGTGTGTGTAAATCAGCCATACCATCATGAGCACAAACAGAAGTAATTTTCATGTTGGTTATATATGGGACCTGTCAGTGGGTTTCATATATCAGGCCGAAAGTGAACATTAAAACCCCCAAGTTAATATGTTAGAAACAGCAAAGTTGGCACGAGTAGGGATCTGACAAAAAGTCCTCCAAACAACCAGATCTCAACCCATCAGTCATCTTTGAGATAAGAACATTAGCCAAGATGTGGACCAAGACCTTATGAGAGATCCTTGAAGTCCTGGAAGTAGTGAAATGGGAGAGATTGGACTTGTTTGTCCAGTATGTTCCAGTGATGTTCAATGGTCCTGAGGTGTGGACGTCCTCCTTTAGTCCATGTTTGGTGGGTACTAACCACTGCAGACCAGGAACACACAACAGCACCTGTGGTTGGAGATGTTCTGACCCAGTCATCACCGTTACAATATGGACCAAAGTCACTCAGTTATTAGGTTGATCATTTTACTGCTTCCATCAGCTTCAAGGACTAAATGCTCACTTGCTGTCTAATATATCCAACCCAATGAAAGGTTCCATTCTAATGAAATAATCAGTATTATTATCACTTCTCTCATTATCATAACGTCATGGCTGATGGGTGTATGTGTATCCACTACCATAGTGCACCTGTGTATCAGTTTCAGAGGGTGACATTGTAATTCAGGCGGGAGTTTAACTCCATGCTGTGCCAGTGATTTATCTGCTTGTTTTTTTGTTTTTTTATGTGAACTGTCTGGAATAAAAAGGTTAATTTGTCATGTGTGCAGTGCCTCAGCTGATCCACAGCGGGAAGCTGGACTTTCTGGTGTTCGACTACCTCAGTGAGATCACCATGTCTCTGCTCACCGCCGCCAAAGCCAAGATGCCTGTGAGTCACATGTTGCCTTAGTTTACAGGTCTTTCATACTTTCTCTGTTTTGTTTTTTTGTTTTTTGTTTTAGATCTAATCTTAGTTCATCAGCCACTGAATCCAATCACTTCTGATAATGTGTACTGTTTATCTGTACCTGTAAAACAGTTTGTTTAAATTTTCATTACAATTTACAACTCATAACGTACATATGTTAACCATTTAACAACGGCAGTCTCTCCGGTGCTGCGTTTTGCACTTTACAGCAAAAAATTACTGTAACTCCTGAACTGTTTGGAACTTTTTTGAAATTTGCGCTGTAACACTAATACATAATTATCCTCAAATCCATAAAAGCTAAAGCAATAAGCCTGAAAATGTAAGGAGTGAGAAAGTATAGATGTATGTGTTCAATCATAGGGACTAAAATGCACAAAATGTCACAAACATAAATTATAATGAAAAAAATAAATAAATCTGTAGTGAAGTACAGAACCTAATTGTTTGTCCTTGGTTAACTCCTATCATTGTCAACATTTATCATTGTAAGAATCTGACCATCATTCTGTATCTGATTTGTGGTCAATAACTGAATTCCCATTAAATATGTGTTGTGTTTGTGTCTGTAGAATCTGGGTTACGCACCCGACTTCATCCAGGTCGCCATCGCTCCCTTTATCCACGACATCCATAAGAAAGGTGAGCTCTTCCCCATCACACCCACCCTACCACACTTTGAAAATAGCGCTGATTTAACAAAAAAAAAGCTAAAAAAAACCACTGATGGTAATGTGCATTTAACAAGGAGTTTGTTTCCATGGTAACAGGTATCCGTGTGGTCAGTAACGCGGGCGGCGTCAACCCTTTGGCCTGCGCTGAGGCCATCCAGGAAGTTATCAAGAAGGCCGGCCTTGACCTTAAGGTTGCCGTGGTGACTGGTGATGACCTCATGCCCCATGTAAAGCCCTCCCTCATCATCATCGTTGACATTGTCATTGTTGTCCAGGGTTCCCATGGGGTCTTAAAAGTCTTGAATTTACAAATCTGCATTTAATACCTTCCAAAAGTCTTTAAAATGTATTAAATTTGATATGGTAGGGCGTAAGTTATGCTGCCATTAACTTGTTGACTGTATTGTGTTTAAATGTCCAAGCTGTAAAGAAAGTCACGTTAGTTGACTCAGTCCCACCTGTTCCAACCCGACAATTTATATTGAAATTAGGAACCAATTATTATTAACTTTGCAGCCCCCAGTGAGAAATTACTCGGAACGGTGGGAATCAAGGCACTGGAGTAAATGAATACATTTTCTTAAATTCTAGTAGTTCCAATTTTTTGCCAATATGGTCATGAAATAGGCATTAAATTGTGTTCTAAGCTGTCTTAAAAAGGTGTTAGTACATCTTAAATTTAACTTGTAGAACCCTGTAGGAACCTGCTGTCATTCAGGACAGTGAGACTCAGTGTAATTCTTTCATTCCTTCAGAAAAGCAGTTTGTCTGAAGTAAAGATGACCGACGGAGGCGCACAACCGTTACCCAGAACCCTCCACAGCATGAATGCTTACCTGGGGTCTGTGGAGCGCTTTTCTTATTCAATGAAAATGTATTTATTGATGAGCGCAGATGTGATGTTTTCATATGCTCCATTTGCATCATGAGTGTGAATGCCTTTGTGTTGTCAGGGCCGTTCCCATTAAGCGCTGCCTGGACCTCGGCGCCGACATCGTGGTGACGGGACGTTGTGTGGACAGCGCCGTGGCCCTGGGGCCCCTCATGCACAGTGTACGTACAACACCGCGCTCATTTAACCACGAAGGCAGCATTTTAACAGCGGTTTTCTCTGACACACAGCTCTGGAAATTATTAGACCACCTGTGATTGGACAGATTGTATATAACAGTCTATAAAAATGTATGAGTTTATACAAATCACATCAAACTGGTTAAATAATTTATAATAACCATGATAAAATCCGTTCAATAAATTGTGTACACAATTTTTTTAATTTTACAATTTTACCCCAGTGAATAAAACATTAGTGTGCGTATATAAACCCAGCCAGTTTCATGTATATCTACATAAAGCCTCATCTAATCTAATATTAAAACAGAATACAGTTATTTTGGTGGTGGATATGTTCAAAGAGTAATTTCCAACAGACATAGAATCAGCTAAGTTATCTTTGCTTCCAAAATGCCTCAGAGATGGTTTTTACTTAATTTCTCTCGATAAAACAGACTGAAACACTAATGTAGCAGCACCTGCTGTGACCAACAGAGGAGAATCAAAAAAATACAGGAAGATAAATCCACTACACTGACACACTGAAGCTCACAAGTGGCCATTAAGAGTTTATAGAATGCTTTTTTTATGAAAAATGTTTGTATTTTGCCTTGAATTGCATTAAAGCTTTATGTAATAGAACATGTCTTAGAGGGTGTAAGAGTGTGGAGACATGGAATGAGATATAACTGGGACTCCTCTTATTTATCTGTTACAGTTTGGGTGGAACAGAGGCGACTATGACCGACTGGCAGCTGGGAGGTACAAACACACTCCTCTGCCTTTTAAAAAACTTTAAAACAACACACACTCATTTCTGTTAATGATTTTAAAAGTATCATGGGGAATGCAGTGAAGGAGGAACGTGACTGTTTTTCTTGATGCCATTATGGTTGATTAACTGTACTGTGTTTTACTGTTCATTGTGTGTCATGTATATGTTTGGTATTCTTTGGACTTTGTTTGGCTGCTACCTAGGACAGGTCTCCCTTACAAAAGAGATTTCTAATCTCAACGGGACTTCCTGGTTAAATAAAGGAAATAAATAAATAAATAAAGCTTAACTGCCTTTTCCCATAATACACACAGCACCTATGTTTTATTTATTTTTTAATTGAATCTTTATTTAATCAGGAGAAAAAGACTCGTTACACTAATAACATACATACAAAACACTATCGATGAATCGGAGAACAAGTAAAGTTAACACAGAAAAGCTTCGGTTTGATGGGGACTCAAACCCAGAACCTTCTGTCTGAGGTGGAAGTGCAAACCAGAGTCGTCCTGTCAGCTAGAGCATCCATTTATAAAAGCTCACATCACATACATGACCCAGAAGTACATTGAGCTAATAGTATTTATAATAAGGATAATATATAAATGTGGCATTCCTAGTGATATCAAGGTGTACAAACAGATCTGGCTTTAGAGAGAGTTTCAGAACCCATGCAAATGAAGTACATGAATGTCCCACTGTTACAGAAGTTCTATTGTGAAACAGCCAACTTAATAATAACAACAATATATATTTATAGCACCAAACTGTGAATGAACCTGATATGTGTGTATATTTGTGTCAGTCTGGCAGGTCACCTGATCGAATGTGGAGCTCAGAGTACAGGAGGAATCTTCACCGACTGGCACAAAGTTCCTGATTGGTAAGAAACACCGTATCATAACATAATACCCCCCCCTCACCCCCCAAACAAATGAAAGCAAATTATCATTATGTTTGCGTTTTGCATCAGAATAATTGATTGTGATTTCGTCGACCAGCTGATGACGAGTTACATGAAGAAGTGGATTGACTTTTATCAGTTGTTGTAGATGTAGTTTAATGTTTTTTCAGGTTCTCTTCTACATGTCAGAGCACAAAACCAAGTTTGTCTTCTGTCAAATGACCTTTAGCACTTTATTTATCCATGAAATGGTCAAATAGCTGCAGCTGGATAGAGATTATTACCAGCCCATTAACTGTAAAATGTCCAGTTTTAGTCTTGAATGACTGTAAAAACGTTGACAAAACCCACTGAAGGCAGCCTGAAGGCGAGGTTTATGGACCTTTGACCCAAAAAATACTTCATATGTGTCATATAATGTAAGTATATGGTAATTGGAATCACACCAGTACTTCTATAAAAACGATAGCATCTGTGGATTGGAGGTCATGGGACTGGTTTAAACTGTAACAGAAGCATTTCTGTAATTTTATAGTCATTTTAACACATTTCCAATACATTGTACACATTTCTTTGCAATGAAAGTGTCAGAAAATGTCTTTTTTGCCAACTGTTTTGCCCTTTTGTTTTCAGGAAGAACTTAACTTTCAATATGTGGCCATTAATTATCATTATTATAAATAATAAATGCTTAAAACTGTGTGTTTCAGTAAAATAGAAAAAGGCAGACTTGAAGTTTTTAACATATTTATTATCAGAAACAACTGTAAATGTCCATAATGAAACTTTTTGAGATTGCAAAAATACACTTTCAACTATTTTACACTTATACATTTAATGCTGTAATGTGCAAAATGTAGCGCTGGAGTGACGGCCGTCTGTAAAGGGTTAATGAAAACATAATCAAAATCGTTCATTTATTCCACCCTGGACTGGACTCGGCTGATCCTGTTTCAGGGATGACATGGGTTTCCCGGTGGTGGAGTGCTGCAGCGACGGCTTCTTCATCCTGTCCAAACCTCCTCGGACCGGCGGCCTGGTGTCCTTCGGTACGGTGGCCGAACAGCTGGTGTACGAGATCGGCGACCCGCGGCGCTACCTGCTGCCCGACGTCACCTGCGACTTCAGCCAGGTGGTCATCAAGGAAATCCCAGGTAACGGACAAGGGGGGGTGGGGGGTGGGGGGGGGTGGTTAACACAAGGACACGACCACTGGCTGAACTGTGGACTGTTTTAATAACCCTAAACATGGCTCTGGAAACCTTAAACAAACATGTCTGGATCTGTGGTCAGACCCCTGGGTGAACCCCCTCACCCTCCTCTGAACCTCCTCTGAACCTCCTCTGAACCCCCTCACCCTCCTCTGAACCTCCTTATCAGACACTTCATTCACTAGTTTCTAAATCTAAACATGTATG
>JAPQRQ010000011.1:16226045-16237912 GCA_037367365.1 Apogon talboti | reverse complement strand
AGACCATGTACTGTCCTGTGTTTAGTCTGTGATTAATCTAATGCCAGATGAATAGTAATATAATCAGCATAAATGTGCATCTACGTACGTTTCAGGATGTTTGGTCTGAACACGTGTGGATTCATGTTCAATCCAAACATATTTGAGTGCTGACTCTGTTCGAGGCGTGTTAGTGATTAGTGTAATGAAGAGGTGGAGGTCGTAAAACTCACTGACCTGCATCTGTGCTCACACCTCCACCTACGCCGACGCCGGTGCTTCATTAGTGCAACCAACCACATACAACTACACAACCACATATAACCTCACAACCACACAACCACACAACTACACAACTACACACACACCCTGACACACACATGTTGAATGTTCAACCACACACACATGTTGACTGTTCAACCACACACCCACACACACAAACACACACATCTTGTAAATACCACAGAAACAGTAACTACACATACACACACACACACACACACACACACGGATGTGTGAGTGTGTCCCATAAACCCACACATGGTGCCAGTCTGCTCTGTGTGCGTTTGAAAGTTTGTTGACAGTGCCGAGGTCTGTGTTGTCATGGTTACCGGTGTGTGTCCTTCTGTTTTGTGTAGATACACTCTGCCTGGGATCCACGGCCTTAACTTTGTCCTGCTGAACTCCCTGGGTGGGGGAGGGGTGGCATCTCTACGCAGCGACCCCCAGGTAATGCCCACTCAACCGTGTGTTTGACTAAGACGCAAATTCACATTACAACAGAAAACACACCGGATGTAAAAATGCAGAGGTATATGGTATGATGAACTGAAGCAGGGTGGCCCACACTAATGACACTAAAAATTTAAGATGTTCTATTACCACACAAAAACGCAAGAACTGTTTTAGAATTCACATGTTTTGATGCAATGACGGTTAATTGTGCCGTGTGTTTAAACTCCTGATCAGTAGGTGGCAGCCTTGGCAACCACTAGAAAATGAACCAGCGACCAAATACTCTAATAGTATGATCTAATCCCAGCTCATTTAATAAAGCAGGTGTGAAGGACATGAACTAGAGCTTTGCCATTTGTAAAAGGAGTCATGACAAAATGAACAACGTACTGAACTGGAAGAATGAGAGAGCGTCACCGTTCTGACACCGTTACGTTAGCGACGACTGAATAAACAACAAACAGTACAGGTTATATTAGTGGATGCACAGATTCAGACATCGATGGTAATGTTATTAGTCAGCTGAGTTTAACATTTCTCTGATGGTAACACAAGTGGATCTGTCAGTGTCAGAAATCGGCAGAGTGTTGATCATACAGTGAATTTACATGAACAAGTACAACACATGATCTGAACTCAAAACCACGTCTGTAAATCTTTAAAATGCTCATTATTATCTTTCATTTGTATTCAGATGAATATTCTTTAAGGTATGAACTGAAAACAAAGCCTTCTGTTGCTTCTTTGTGACAGCTACAACAATCTTATAATGAAGTGTTTTGCAGTTTCCTCACCCACAGTATGACAGTATATCCTAACCCCGCCCCTTTATGGTGATGCACATGGCATCGACAGAGTCTCCACCACAGCCGTAGTGTCAGCTCAGCCCAAACCAGCATCAGACCCTTTTCCACCAGATTCACAGGAACCTTTTTTTTACCAGGAACGTATTTACCTGGAAAAAGGATTCCTGGAAATCTGCCTGGTGTGTTCCCACCTCAAAGTTCAGTCGTTTCCAGTCGCAGACTCAAAGTCCAGTCAAATTTCTTTTAAGTGTATTCAACAAAGGAACCAAATCGACCAAGAAAGAAAAACAAATGTCACACAATGTCCAGCCATTTCATTGTGACTATTTAACAACACTTTATGGAGTAGGAAGAAGCCGAGCTTATATTGTCGAACCCCAGTTTTACATGACTTGGCTAATCAGCTCATGTATACAGTCCATAACAAAGAAAAGGTGAGTCATTAAATCACAGAAAAAGAGAACAAATGTTTACATACCATCAGTAACTATTACTGTTGTACTCCTGTTTATTGGGACCATGTCTTTGGAAAATAAGGTTTTCATGTCTGTCCAAAGGCTCTATAATGCACCACCATATCATCATACATTTAAACAAGATAACAAGATGGATGTCCTCTTTGGATGAGTTTGGAGGACACAGTGTCCCTGGTTTACGAGAAGAATGTCCAATTTGGATTGTTCTGACCGCACAACAGTTTTTCCACTTTGCCTCAGTCCATTTTGAATGCGCTTTGACTCCGAAAAGACTGCAGCGTTTGTGGATTTCTGCGATTTACCTAGAACAGCTACAGCTGGTCAAATGAACCACAGAATTTCAGACTGTTTGTTCCTGTGGTCAGTCATGTATTATGGTTGTTTAGCTATTATCATTGTCTCTATTAAACAAATGTGGAGCATGAAAAGATCCCATCCAGCAGCAGAATCAACCACTGCAGCGGGCAACGAAATGGACTTCTCTATCGAAAAATACCATCATCACACTGCATTTTGCAAGTAAATGGATAATGATAAATGCATGATGAAAGTTGCACAGTTACAGTCCTGTGTAAAAGTCCTGGTCCAACATTAGATTTGTTGGTTTATTAAAGTTCTAATGTCAGTCTTTGTATTAGATCCAGTCTTTATGCGTTTCAGGTTAAAAACAGCTTCTATTAAACAAAATGGTCGTATTCAGTGTGACCTCCCTTTGCACTTTACATGTCTGTAACCCTTTTGTTCAGACAATATGAGATTTATTCCATTAATTTGCTGAGGTTTTATACCTGGCTTGATTCAACACGTCAGATGTTTCTAATTGTGCTGCTGCTTGTCATGGGGTCAGAGGTCACACTAAATAGTGGCTTTAACCTTTACAACATATTTAGTTCAGTTTTTGTGTGTCTTTTAAGGAAGTGAACATATTTCCTTGTATGTGAAGTAAATGAATGGGAAATAAATCATTTCAAAGCTAGAGGTGGGTTGAGACAGTACTAGAGAGTGGTGAGAAGCTTTTAAACATGCTGTTGAAAATCAACACTTACAACCGGCCGTTATAATCTAGAGCAGCAGCTGTTAAATACCTGATAGTGTTTTGACTGGGAATGAGCTCAGATTGCTGCTCATTGAAGCCAGAAAAGCCAGATGTGTGTGTGTGTTTTGTTTTTTTAAGCTGTAGTGACTTGTCTGCTTTCTACCTTCCTCTTTGTCCAAGGAGAGAGAAAAGTTGTTTAACAGCTTTAACACTCTCCGTTGTCGCAGTCGTTGACGTCGTCGTCCTTTAAAGTGTTTTTACCGCCTCGATGGAATCTACTGCACATCAAAGGGACACACACACACACACACACACACACACACACACACTGCTCCGGCCTCAGTGTGTTAATACGCTCACCGCTGTAAAGGTGTGAACGCAGACACATTATTCTGACAGAATGGTGTCGCTGTGTCCGTCTGTTGTCTGTTTCCTCAGGGGAAGGCCTTCGGTCAGATGCTGCTGGACCTGAAGCTGAAGGGTCTGCCTGACCTCAAGTCCCTGGTGGACTGAAGCACCCACAGCTACAAGTACAAGTACAGTTCACCTTAGTTCGATGTGTTCACCCACTCCGTCTCTGTGACGCTGTATTGGTTTACGTCATAACGCCTTCTGGACTGTTCATTGGTCAAAAGGAACACATTGAATACGTTGCATGTTGTATGTTTGTAATTCTTTTTGTAAAATAAGCTAAGCACTTGACTGATTTATGATGAAAATAATCAGTAGATTAATTGTATATATTATTTTTATATTAATCATGAGGCGCCCACTGCAACAGACTTTATAACGTCCTCTATCTGACAAAAAATGCCAAGTATTTTCTAGTTCCAGTTTCTTCAACATGAAGATTTTCTGTTTCATTTGTTGTTTATGACACTTGATAAAACCTAACCTTTGGGTTTACAATGAGGTTTGGTCCAAATATGCATTCTAAAGACATCACTTAGGGGCTTTTTTTGCTATTTTTCTAACATTTTAGAAACTAAATTACTGGCATGTCATGAATATAATGAAAAGAAATGAACTTTGAAGAATGATGTCGTGAAAGTTCATATGTCAGGTGAGATCCGAGACTTTTCTCACTTCAGCAGATAAATGTGAGAAAACTATCTGCATTATATTCAATTTGTCTTCATTCATATATTAGTGATGATTCCTGTCATTGGTCCAGAAGTCCAACCAAAGTGTTGAGGCCCTGTACTGGATCCAGACCGCCTCTAGTGGTCGGACCAGACCAGCTGCTTGGTCCCAAACTGCGGTCCAGAGGAGGTTTCACACTGCAAATTTGGTTTGGCTTAAACTGTAAAAGTCTGAAAGTCTGGACCAAACCAGGTCGGTGAACATTCCTAAAGTGAAGATGGGATTACCAGCATGTGGTATTTTATTGGTTACATTGGGCAAATGAGAACCTACACGGACATCTTTATTGGTTACACTTAAAATAAAATCTGAAGCACTCGTCAGATCAAGATGACCATCAGATTGAAATAAAAAAAGACTAAGAAGAAAGCTATTAAAGGACCGATCTATTGGCAGTAGAGTAAAAGTGTCATTAACATCTTAACAGAATTGCATTGAAGGACAATCAAACACAAATGCTCTGTTTCTACTGTTCAGCTCATGGTCGCCATGGAGATGTTCCAGTAATTACTCTGATAGCTGGCTGTTGTCCAAGCCTCTTGAAGTAGAGGTGTCTGATGCGTGGTGTTTCTGCACCTAAGTCTTCAAATCCACAGTTCTGGAGTGTGTGGATGTATCTGACACCTCAGATCGCCTGAACTAGAACATCCTCCCGCTTGCACTTTTGATCCCTTGGCGGTTCTGCGTCTAAACTCACCTTGAAGCATCAGAGATGGTTTTCCATCCCTGCTTGAAAAGGAGCTGCCTCTGACCTCTGACCTCCGTGGTTTGGCTCAGAATTTTCTCCTCAGAGCGTAAACAAAATCTCCACTGAGATGCTGCAGACATCACAGGCGTTCACCCTGATCCGACCCGACTCGACGCTCGCCGCCGCAGGAATGCGAGGCTGCGTCCACCAAAACCCGGCACTGTGGCTCCCAGGCTTTTCCTCCATAATTACAACCAGACTGAAGCTCATCTCACCCACCTCCTCTGAATCATACCCACGGTTTTCCCAAATCTTCCTCGTCATGCACTCATCAAAAGAAGGGGAAAAAAATCCCCTCAGCTCGTCCTCTTTATGACTCCAGCTCCTTCTTTCCTGGCACTTCTCTAACCTATGCGTAGTTCCAGGGAAATGGTCGATCTCTTTATTTCACCCTACTCTCGCTGTCTGGTTTGCTGGAATTCCTTCAATGACTATGCACGAACACTGAGAGGAACCACATGAGATTCAACTAAAAACAAACACGGGGTTACAAACAGACTTTTACACACAATAAAACCATGACAAACGACTACAAGACAAATCCCACTAGACAGGAAATGAAAGCCTGAGTACAAATGAAGCAAATAACAACAGTCTCATGGGAAAAACTCCTATCGTGTCCCAGGGATTCAAACGTGACGCCAGAACGAGGTGTTAAAATCAAAGCCGTACATTCCTGCTCGTTTCTTGTTTGTGTAAAAAAGACTAATTGTGAGAAGTCATTCACAGAACATGTGCTCGCAACTTTAAACCGGACTCACATCTGCGTCGCACATTGTCGCTGCCCGAAATTGACTGTGTGATTCCCAAGATGTGTGGTTAATTATTTACAAAACGCTTCATCATTGCAGAATCAGGCTTTTCCAGTGAATTTTTCATGTAACCAACTATATCAAGGCCCCATTTGATGTTCACAAAAAATGCTCCGGGTTTGGTGAAACTCTATTTTCAAGCAGCTGGCGTCCATTTTTCTGGACATTTTTTGTTTGATTGTCTTTCAGGCAATAGTTGAGTCTGATCTGAGGGTTTTTACAAAGCTGTGAAGCCCCTTTAGGGTCCATCCACCCTCCTGAACTCATCAGGGTCTGGATCATCACAAATGGCTTCAACTACAAGCAGCAAAGGGACTTTTATTATCCCCTAACGGTGTTTGGCCAGAATTAGATCAGATTACTGATTACTGATCATTTTGTTCTCAGTTGTTACTCGTGCCATTTGTTGCCTTTCCATAAATTTGCTGCCAAATCCAGGACAGTATTTATACATGCAACACCATCCAGATTTATTTGTCCATCTAGTATGTTCAGGGTCGACAGAACCAGGACTCAAGTTCATTGGAACACAGCCACAGTAAAACCATACTTTTTAATTTTTCTTAGATAGTTGTGATTCTTATAGTGTGATCACTTTACATTGTACTTGGAGTATATTCAAGACTACACCAAGCTCTCCAACCGATCAGCAATTGTTATGTTTTCCAACTTATTAATGGACGGATGTAGTCACGACCCATAAACAAGTTGTGTTGTCTTCTAAAACCCTAGAAAAGAACAAAAACTGACAGTGGCCTCTTCTCTGCTCCAGGAAGAAGACAATATGAACTGTCAATCCTTAGACAATTATAAGCGAATAGACAGAACATACTGGTGCTTTGTAGCTGTCTGTGGACTGGCATAATCACTTCATCAGGCCTTTTAAACAGAGCCTCAAGTGCTTTTTCTGTCACTGTCATAACTTTTTCCCCTTTATCTGTCGACATAATTTTGCCGTTTAGTAATTAAAGGCCACTCACCGCTGCCGTCTTTTCTAATTCAGCCTGTTTTGATTAGTTTCTCGGATGTTTCATGTGATGGTTGAAACCAAATGCATCGAAATCATCGGTGGATTTCTGCACTAAAGCTGATTTTGTAGAAGAGATGAAAACTATTTTTCCACGGACTGGTGCTTTGTGTGTCGGGGTCTTTGTCTGTTTTCGAACCGTCGTGTTTGTCACAGGAAGAAGAAAAGCAGAAGGCGTCGACCGTTGGTGTGTGGTGTTAGTGACAGCTCCCAAACATTTGTTAGTTCAGTTTAAATGTGGGATAAAAAAACAGTCTGAGAGGAACCTTTAGTTAAAACTGTTGAGTCATTTGTAGCAAAAGATTATTTGGACAAAAGGGGTGGAGCTCTAAGGTGTTTAACTTAACTCTAAAACAAGAAACTTCACCTAATATTGTGTAATTAAATCAATTTATAGTCTGGTTAGTGGAACCTATGAACCACAACTATAGAGGAACTGTCGGGGGAAAAAAAAAAAACTAATATAAAAAAATGTGACGTACTATTTTAATACAGACTTTGAGGTTTTTTTGAGCTGACCCCCAGTGGTCTTTCACTGATTACAGTTCAGTTTAAGGTATTTCTGCATTAGCTCCGTTTTTGACCTGAGGTCCTTGGTCATGAATAATGCCATGCTAATTGATAAAGTAAGCTAATCAACTAGCAATAGGTTGATGCTATTAAATATCTATGTGTCACTGACCAACTGATTTATTTTTTTTTTACTGTTTTCTGAGACTGTTTATGAAATACAATAACCTTTTCTCTGTGCTATGTTTTTTATTTTTTTTATTTTTATTTTTTGCTTATTGTGCATTTTGTTTGTGTCAGCTTTTTAAAGTGTTTTTGTTGCATCCCTGCATTCATTAGTCAAATCTCCCACAAATACCAAGTTCAACATCACAACAACAAAACTAAGCCATGATTAATGCTCATCACGGGTCTTTGACAGCATGGGAACGTGGGTGTCTTTGTGTGTTTGTGTGAACACATTATGGTGTTTTTCCATCATTATGAGGACATTTTATCAGGCCCTCCTCTTTTAGAAAGCGCTATGTCAGTGAGCGTCTTTGCAAAGATCGATGTTTGTGTACATTAATCAGAGCAGCGGGTCGTCTTTCAGATCATTCGTCATGACGTCTTTGTGCAGCCCCCAAACTCACGACAGTAAGTGTCACGGAGGACAAAGGAAGATAAATGATGTCTGATCAGTTTTTGTCTCTGGTTCCCTGTGATGCTCTGTCTGTCCTCATTAATTGGGGTCTGATCCACAGAACACCTTTCTCAACTCTGTAGTCATCAACACTGTGTCCCAGAGCTTCACTTCTGCCTCTATAAAGTGGAATCTCCAGCTTCATCGTTGTCTTTAAGGCTTCTGCAAGAGCAGCTGATGTTCATGGGTATCATAGTATCTCCGGTTAGTATCTTTTGACTTGATAAATGAAACACATACAGTACTACCAACCTTATGTCCAGAACAATTTGGAGGATTTCTAAAATACAATTAAAACTAAAATCTTCATTGTCCTGTTGAAATGATCATAGATAATCCCTTCAAACAAATGCAGGTCAGTCATGGGGGCACTAATGCGCCCCCAGACCATCACAGATAGACCAAAACTGTAGCACCTTCCACTCAGTAGCAGTAGCAGTAGCAGTACCTCAGTCAGTAGATGCTAAGTTTGTTGTGGTTAGTGATAAAGTGGTTAAATGGCTCAACATGTTAATGTGCTAAGTATCTCCTCCCGAGGTCAAAGGTTAAAGCATTAACACAACGCTGACTCACACAGACTCGCAAACAGCTGTCACTCAACTCCATTCACCTTTTAACAGCCACTCAGTGTGTGTGTGTGCGTGTGAATGCAACACACACATTCATTCTAAATCCTGTCATTCAGCGGCGGCGGCGGGGGGTGAATCCTCCGTTACCATAATCTTCGCCTTAATCCCAAAAATCCTCTTCTCCTCTTTAAAGGACAGGAAACAGAAGAATGATGGACACAAATGAACAGCACAGTCCTGCACAGTGTACCGCATCAGCGTCCCACATCCCATCATGCACTGGGTGTGGCGTCCCTCCAGGACCTTTCAGCTGAAGCTGCTTTTCCTTTTTCTGAGTCGCTTCATTTAGATTCATTGGACGAGTCGCAGTTTCTCCAGAATGAAGCCTGTCACAAAACCCAAACAATGGAGCTCCACGTGACGCCGTCGGCTTTCAGAGTCCGACCTCCACGCTCACGATGACTGCGGACAAAAAGAAACAAAAACAAAACAAGACGAAGCAAAGAAAAAAGATGAGTTACTGTGGATGGATTCTGTGTTCAGACCAACCGACAAACATCTGCGTGTCTTATCTTTACCGTTCAGCTTTTCTCATCTTGTAATTTCAACATTTTAACTATATTTTAGCTTTTCATTATAAATTCCAAAAACTGATCTTGAAATTTTAACAATTTATCTCTTAATTTTAGCATTTTTTGTCTCACATTTTAAACACTTTATCTTGTAATTTCGTCATTTGGGCTCAAAATTGAAAATATTTAAATTGAATTTCAACATTTATCTCTTAATTCAAACATTCGGATTTTACATTTCAAAAAAAATAATTTAATGATTTCAACTTTTGTCAACACTTCAACTTTTTTAATTTCTCTGTTTTAATTTCCAATATTTCATATCCTAATTTCCTCTATTTAAAGGTTTAAGCATAAAAAAATGACAAGACTCATCATTGAGCCTAATCCCAAAAAAGTTGGGACATTGTGTAAAATGTAATTAGAATCTGAGTACAGTTATTTTAAAATATCGCAAATTTAGATTTTATTCACAGTAGAATATATAAAACATATCAAATGTATGAACTAATGAGGTGCGTCATTAAAGAAATAAATAAATAATGATATTGATAAAAGTACTTTTGAATTTAAAGGCAGCAAAGCGTTTCCAAACAGCTGGGTCGGTTTTAGCTTCGACTCTTCGTGAAACAACAGTCTGTATCATCTGGAACTGAACCATTTCTGCTTTGTCATTCATTTTACAGGAAAAATTGTTTTCAGTTGCGGATAGGTCTGGGCTGCAGGTAAGTGCATGTAAATTATACACAAATACAACCTCAATTCCTAAACAGCTGAAACATGGTGTGAACTATGATTAAATCAAATAAAAAAATTTGTTCAGTTGATGATATATTTTGCAGAAAAAGTCACTTTTTCTTCAGTTTTCTCTGTTTTTCATAGAATAACCCTCAACTTTAATCTAAGCTTTTATGAAAATGTATGATCTACATGATCAGTGAATTAAATATGAGAAAATACAGGATTTTCACCTAAAAATGCAAAATACGGAGGATAATATTAGAGTAAATAGTGATAAATCATTTAAGAAAGGTTAAAAATTGAGAGCAATTCATTTGGTAACTGACAAAAAAAGTAGCACGGTGTCTTTATGAGTTAAATGACCTTTGACCCAAGGAAGAGGGTGATGTCTGAATCATATCCAGATGTGGCTTTAACCTGCATTCGGCTGAAATCATTCCATTGTGTTTTATTTACATTTTACACCGCATCCTGACTTTAAATGTAAATCCCATTGTGCCATCAGGTTTGTTGGCACATGCACACAAAGGCCTTCTGATTGGACGACACTGGTCACCACATGGAGCTGAGGTCTTTACCTTTGTTGAAATAAAACCCAGGGTCCTGTTTTTCAGAGACCTTTGTACAACACTGTGAGGCTTTTAGTGAAGTCAATAATGTGAATGCTCCTCCCAGCCTCGTGCACATGGAATAACAAACCTTTTGGAACAGTCAGACACTTAAACACCGACTCAAGTAGTTAGTCGTCCTCACAAAGGGAGAAGGGCCAACACACACTGCAGTCGTACCGTCGGACCTCGAAAAGCCAACTTAACACACACCGCTCAGAGTTTCCAACCACACGCATACTCGCCACTGCAGAGCATCATGGGAAAACTGCAGCGAGTGGCTGAGGTCACTGTGGCTTCACAAAAGCCACACTATGGCTTCACACACACACACACACACACACACACACACACACACACTTACATGATGGAGCAGAACCAGGTCAGAACAAGCTGGATGTCAGACAAATACAGTGTGGCTGCTCCCGATGCATTGTGGGAAAGAGTTTCTGTGTTTGTGACGTATGTTGCACAGTATGTTGTTGATGGATCTGACAGGTTTGTATCAATGCAAAGTACACTTAATCTCATTAAAATCCATCAATTGACCCCAGCTAGTACAGGAAGTCCTAGTATATTTCAGTGAGACAATGTTAAACTACAGATGGCATGTATTCCAACAGCGTTGCCTCATAGGAGAACAGTCCTGGTCCTGAAGTGGTCTGGTGAAGTCCACACCTTTCACCAGCTGAAAACCTGTGGTGCATCGTGAAATGGAAACATGACAAAGACCCATGAAAGTTGAGCGGCTGAATCCTACAACAGACAACATACTACAATGTTCTCAGTTCCAGAAGTTTACAGAAGAAGAAGCTGCACTTTGGGAACCCTGGTTCTGGTCCTGGTCCTGGTCCTGGTTCTGGTCCTGGTCCTATGTTTTGGAGGTGTGTCACTGCCTCCTTTTTAATGGTGCATTTTCTCAGGTTAGATATGTGATATGCCTTCTGTGTTCCACATTGAATGTAACATAGGTTTATTAGATTTCTGAATAATTGCATTTTAGTAATATTTCACATGGTGCCCCACCCGTTTTTGGTATTGGGGTTGTATTTGTGTGCACTTTACATGTACATTAATTCAGTATTTATACCGCAGTTACAAAATAGTACAAGATTACAAGATAATAATGTGGTTCTGTTTGAGAAGAAATCCATCTGGGACTCTGTGGACATGTCAATGCTCTGATGGGACAGTTCTGTCTGACTGTGTCTGTCTTGTCCTCAGTCCCTGCATTGTCCATTCAAACCCAAACTGACTCCAGTCTGAACTCAGGTGGTTTTGTTCACTGCTTTCCTCTGAGTCTGTGCTGACTTTTCCAAAACTTGCTGGGATCGTGCCCTCCTCTCTTGTCTTCATCATGTCAATTGAAGCCTCTCGTCAGCCTAGACTCCTCCTCCTCCTCCTCCTCCTTCCCCTCCTCCTC
>JAPQRQ010000011.1:16197662-16216240 GCA_037367365.1 Apogon talboti | reverse complement strand
TAATGAGAGATTTTGCTGAAAAAGTCACTTTTTCTTCAGTTTTCTCTGTTTCTGATATAATAACCCACAACTTTAATCTGAGCTTTTATGAACATTTACATGATCAGTGAAATAAATGTAGGAAAATACATGATTTTCACTGAAGAATCACTAAATGCAGAGAATAATATTAAAATAAATGGTGATCAATCACATAAGAAAAAATAATACAGAGAAAAAACTATTTTGGAGCTACCACATATGTAGCTCTGGGTCTTTATGGGTTAAAATGCATATATATCTCCAGTCCCAAAACTTTTGGATCTTCTTGTTTTTAACCTTTTTTCTTCTGAGAGATGCATAAAGGAATGATCTGAGACCAAAATTAAATTTGCATGAAATTTGGCACAAAATCCCACATATAACTTTAGCCTGTGAACACATCACAGGTCAGATTTAGGCACAGAAACAACAACAAAAGAAAAAGGCTAGAATAATTTAAATAAAAAAGTAAGACGCAAAAAAGAAAGCGGCATCTTCCATCAGGACACACTGGGTGTCCAGTGTCTTAGTACATGAGGCCTGTTGTTCATCTATATTCATCTCTAACCTCCTCCTTCTAAGGTTTGTCCCTACTTTTTCTTCTTCCCAGCACTTATTCATAGATTTGCCAAATGACTGCAAAAAGAATGCAAACATGGGTTAATGAGAGGATTTTAAATTTTTTTTTAATCATACGCTTATGCTGTAACATACTGTAACTTGATATTCATTATTATCAGGTTTTTTCCTCTTGTTACCTCCTTTATCATGACACATAGAGGAAAATAATCTTCATTCAGTCATTTAGATATGTAGTAAAGTACATGTTAATACTGTATTTGCTGTAAAAATGTCAATAATGCAGGTTTATTAAGACGACCAGGCTGCCAAGGACCATAATACCTCATCTTACTGTGATCCGCCTTGGTAGGCTTTTCACACACACACACACACACACACACACACACACCCACCCCTGCTTTGAGAATTAAACCAGCAATAAGGTGGCACTGCCGTTGTTCCTTCCACTCACACCATGTTCCCCCTACAGCTGCTCACCCTCCTCTTCATCACCACGACAAGAAACGACCCAAAAGATCAAAAGAAGGAGGAGGAAGAAGAAGAGGATAAAACCAGTGAATCCAAAGTGATGTTGAAGAGGGGGGACCTCCTGGAAGTCCCCCGGACCCTGTTCATACACTTTGGGATTTACCTGGGCGGAGGCAGGTGGGTCCGGTCGACCGTCCAAACACTGCTGAGACATGACTTTACCTTCAGAGGGTCTTCTGTCCTTTCCTTTGTCTTGTCTCCAGAGTGGCTCACTTCATCCCAGACATCATGCCTCTTGTTTCCAAGGATCGGACTCGAATTGGGAAGGTGGTCACCAACGGTCGCCTCCTACTGGGCGTACTGGCAAAGGTAGATGGACCAGTTCAGTCACTCTTCGAATATTTACAAATCACATTTTTCTGCTTGTGTGTATGTTAGAGGATTTGTCCAATCGTACTTGAGAAGAAAAGAAATTTGTCCTCATAATCAACAGTGCAGAACCTGTTGTTTTAACCAATCAGATTTCATGTTGGCCACATGGGGGCGGTCCAGCAGGTGTATAATAACATCAGCTTTTTCATATCATTTGATTGGACGGTCAAAGAGTGACTAGTCAGAGCAAACCCATCTACAAACCACATCTGTCCAGACTCACATAAGGTCAAATCTATTGGTTTAGATTGAATGTCTGTTTTCCCAACACACAAGAGTAGAAATGGATTTAGTTCAGGCTTAAAATAAGCAGTAGTTTTGTTGAGTATAATGTGGTTGATGAACATTTGTGTATTTCTCTTATTTTATTCAATAAATATTGCTGTGTTATGCTCATTGCTTCCTTACTCTATGAATGACATTCATTTTTAATACCTGACTGTGACGTAACACCCTGTCAGATTGTGTTTTTGGTATAATACTGATGTTACTGTACTGTAATTATTGAGTCACTATTGTTTTTCAGGAGTTATTCCATTCTCAGTGTTTTTGGCCTGTGATAAGTGATCTGGTCCGTCTTTTCATTTTTCTTCTGTTATATGAGTCAGTAAATTAGCCATTAGCATTAGCCCCGCCCTTCTGCCCCTCCACGGTCCATTAATATTGGAAACTACTGGCTCCAAAATAACGGTTCACAAACCAGTGGGTGATGTCAAGGTTCCTCTGCCCATCAGTCTATGTGAATAAAAGCATGGGGAAAATGAGTCTCTAAAATGTAGTCAGTCCTGTCCTTATAGCCTTCCATGCTGTTATATATGTGTAAACCTTTACAGTATGGGTTATGTACACTGTGTCTGTTTAGAATGGACAAATACCCTGATTGATAATAATAAATATACTATTAACCCTAAATCCATGTATCAGAGAGTAGGTATAGTATTTTTGAGGTTTTACTTCAGTTGTCAGTAAGGAAAAAGAATATATGTAACACATGAAAATATAACAACCATGAAGGGTTTTATTAAAACTGAAGAAAGAGAGAACCTTTTGAATGTGAAGGACTACATGTATAACATAAACGACTACTGAAAATCATTGCAGCTCATACAAGTTAGAACTGACCCTACCTCAACCCCTAACCCTAACCAGAACCCTACCCTAACTCCTACCCTTAAGTCCTGTGTGTTGTCCTCAGTGTGGGAGTGTGAGGGTGGATTCGGTGGACGATTTCGCTTATGGCTCACAGATCGTCATTAACTCCATGGACAAGGTAACAACACGCTTGAAAACAATCCTCACCTGAAATAATTGCATGTTTTCAGAGGCAAAGTTTGTTTTTGCTTATGAATAAATGTTACAGAGGAACATACTCCATCTTTCAAACAGACATATTAAGTAATTGTAATGTCAATTGTAAAACAGGGTGCTGGCTGTAAAAATATCATTAACCATTGTGGCACCCTACCAAAGTGTTTACATGATGGTATCCATGGCACCGACAGGAAAAGAGTGTGTTTGGAATAGCTTCAAAATTCAGAGATCTCTTATCTTTATTGGGTAAAATCTGTCCTGGTTATTTTAAGAGTCAGTAGGTGTGGTCTTTGTCTTCATGGTGTTTTCATGTTGTCTCTGGGTCTTGTCCTTGGGGTCTGTGTGTCTCCGTGTGTCTCTATGTGTCTCCATGTATCCCTGGGCGTCCCAGGTATGCAGTCGTCCAGCGCTGCAGGGGGAGGAGGTGGCCCGGCGGGCAGAACGTCTGTGTGGGGACGTGTCCTACAGTCTACTGTGGTCCAACTGTGAACACTATGTTATGTACTGTCGATACGGCACCGCCATGAGCTTCCAGACCTTCCAGGTACCACAGAACCACCACAGAAAATACTCAAAGGTCAGACTGAGCAGTTCCCAGAAAACAGCAGCAGCAGAAGCCGACCTTCAGCCTGGTCCTTGATTTGGTGCAGATTTAATGCTAATCCCAGATCTTTAATTGGGTTAAGCCTTACAGTGAAAGCTTTATTGTTTTCAGCAGCTTTGATTGTGAAAGAGTAAAGTATTATTATTTTGACTATAAAAAGGTTAGAAAATGTGGTGTCAGTGAGTCCTTTTACCCATTTTTCCAGAGCACTTAGAACTTTCAAAATCTAGTGGTCATTTACAATTTACTGCATGTTATTATACTGTTAAAACGGCTTCTTCTCCAACTTCTAGTACAGATGTGAGTGAAATTACTGTAATAATTGGAATTGGACTCTCTGACAGCAGTGTTAGAGAGGAGGATGTTGTCCAAAGTAGGGGGCATCCTGGACAATGTCTACCACCCACTCCACAACACACTGATGGAGCACAGGAGCACCTTCAATGCTAGTCTCATTCCACCCAGATCCACCACAGGAGGTCATTCCTGCCTGTGGCCATTAAACTCTATAACTCCTCCCTCTGACATATTGGATATATTTTTTACATTTACAAATTTGTAATGCAATAGAATGGCACAGTCTAACGGGAATACTATAACTTCCTTGTAAATCTATTGTAAATCTCTTGTACATTTCTATTTATTTTGGGCATAACTGCATAGCATTATTAGTACATAATTGCATAGCATTGTTTATTGTTTAGTTATTTACTCATTTTTCCCCTTTCCTTGCTCTTGAGTTGCTTTCTTTCTGTACCTTAACCCCCCTGGGGATTAATAACACATTTCCAATTCTGATAACCCAACAAAGCCTAAGAAGCACAATGTCTCAAGTTTCAGGAACCATTGAAATTTTCCAATTGCACAAACAGTGAAAGAGTTACAGCCATCCAAATTGCATATGCGACGGGTGTGTCAACGATGCCACGTCAGGTTTTAAAGAGTGAAAAGAACACAATGGAATTGGAATGTCTCATCTCCAGGGACCAGACTGTTGTATTTTATCTTAAATGAATGGAGGCCAGACTCAACTAACTTTGTGGTCAGACTTATAGCCTGGGAAGCCACAAGAAGAAACCACCACTGTGAATAAATGTAATGTAATTAGTTTATTCATTTAGCAGATGTTTGTTCCTCAGCCTGAAAGAGTCTGATTGATGATCATTTTTATAATTGGAAAAATGTGTTAGTTTTATGAGAAAACTTTTAACTCATTAATATTAATCATCCATAGATTAAAAACCTTCAGAGAACATCATTCTGTTCTTTTGTTCTTGTTTTTTTTATTTCTTTAAATACTGGCCTGAGCCTTTATTTCTTTCAGCTGAAGGTACCAGGCTTTTATTTGGATGAGGTTAGAGAAGTTTAATTTGAAGAAATGATCCTTTTTAGTATAAAACCTTGTTTTCATCTGTTCAAATGTGCAATATTATAAAGACTCTATGCACTTTTCTACAAAGAAATCTTCCTTAACCATTACTAAATAAAACCGTTTAGTGGATAGAAACTACTCATTGCTTAATAGAACTTCTATTGCATCAATGTTGTCTAACTGTTGTGCTTATAAGTTTATTTATTCATCTGATCATAAAATTACATAATCATATTTATTTCTTTTGTGTGTTGTTGACCAATTAAGTCTAAATAAATTGCTTAAATATGCAACGATTAAAGTGTTAAGCAATTAAGAGGGACGTATCCTAATTTCACTCTGTTGTCGATCTCTTTTCTGCAACATTTACCCCATCTAGTGGAAATACTTGGTATTATGAGATTTTTCTTAGGTAATTGTTTTACTTTATATTTCATTCTTAACGTGGAAATAGATCAAATACATATATGAAAAAGATTTACCTTTTAATTATGATGCATCTTGAGATGTCCTTCAATTTACCTAATAACTTTTTAAGATTTATGAATGAATCCATGATCAATAGAAGTGTAAATTATACCTTTAAGGACACCACACATAATTAAAATGATCTAAAGCATCAGTTTGCATTCATTAGAATGACATCCACAATACAGTTTTATTTTACTTTAATGCTCTGAGACAGTGAGTTAAATCTTTAAAGTGGATTATATTTTTTCTCCATCCTGTGCAGTTCTGTAAGACGGTGAGGAAGATGGTGCTGAGCCAGCGCGTTGCCAAGGTGACAGCGTTGCTGGGGGTGTGTCTGCTGTTCTACCTGAGGGCTGTGAGCACCTGGTCCATCCTGTTGGCTGTTCTGTTGCCCTTTATCATCTGGATGGCTTCGTAGACTACACTCTGAAACTGGAGATACAACAGAATAATCTGTAAAAAAACAAAAAGGACAACAACAATAATGATAAGGGTTCAATAAAGATGGTGTTTTTATTAAATGTATGAGTTTGATAAATGTTCTGCGTAAACTACATCGGTCTGTGCTGTTAATTTATTATTTTTAACCCTTTAGGTGCCTGAGTTTTTTTTTTTTTTCAAAAAATATGCAATTTTTACATCAAGATTTCATAAAGCTCTTTTTCATTCAGTTATGTTGTACGTCGCAATATTTTAACTTTGGCGCTTAAGGGGGTTAATTAATGTAAATCTGTTGAAACGGTTCATCATTTTTGTTATTTATCATGACAAATATTGGAGATGTGTTTTTAGTTCTTAAAAAGTTTACAAGTATTCATGTCTGAAATTATTTTGATTATTTTTATGCCTCCTCAAGATTTTTTAAAGAACTTTGATATAGTTTTATTAGTTGTACGTAGGTTCATTCATTCATTCATTGTCTAGTAAAAGAAACAGATTAGGCAATAAAATCCACAAATTATGAACCAAAGTCAAGATCAGTGAAATTGTTGTGGAAACATTATTTTATTTTATTTTATTTCTAAAGGGAACGTTGAACAGATTCTCCCCCCTTCTGCTCCATTTCAATGTTCTGATTGGCTGGAAGAAGATCACCGTTCTGTCAATCATAATTTGATCCGCTTCCTCCGTCAAGCTGTTAATAGTGTGCCAAAGTTTGACAACTGCTGAGTTTAATGTGACTTTATCAGGTCTGAAACCCTTACTGTGTAAAGAAATGGATACAGACAGAACAGGTAAGTCTTAATTCGCGATAATTAGCCAAATTAAACGAGCTAACGTTGTTGCTGGTTTTGTAGGTACACTTTGAAATTTAGGGTGTTAGCATAAAATTAGCTAACACCAACGAAAGGCTTATTCCGTTAATAAACGAAAGTTTATTTTTAGTGTCTTATTCCATGTTAGCGCTATGTATGTTTTACTACTTGTTGAACTTAACAACCAGCAAATGACTTTCTGTGGTGGTTGGTGTTGTTTATAGCAGGATTATTCATATTAACATGTCATGAGGGCCATGTTAGCTAGCTGTGAGCTATAAGCTAACGGACACTTACCCAGTCTTTATAGTTAGTAGATTAAATGGTAGAAGGGCTTTTAAAAGGATGATTCTCTTTGATGCTTCGTTAGTTTGTAAAAATGTATTTAATCAGTTATAATCATTAAGACAGCACCCTAACACCTTCAGGTGGGCGGTTCTGATTATTGCCAAGTTTGTTGACATTCTTTATTTTGCCTCCTTTTCTGGTCAGTTTTATTCATTGGCCATTTTATTCATCAGTGGATTACTGATGCAGTGTGATTGGGTTTGCTCGTAGAGTTTGATTTCAGCTTTTTCTGCTGCCAGTCCCTGACCTGGAACATCAGCTTTGTTTTGGTGAATCTATGAGGTGGGAACTTACTGTGCATTTCCCTGTAACCTAAGAAGAATATAGAGATAATATGTTATGGCTTTATGCCTAGAGATACTTGTCCAAGAAGGATGACTAGGCTTTGTTTAGTGACACTGTGGATGGATACCGGTTGACTAGTATGCATTAATATATGATATATCCTCTGATTTATGCAGGTTATTTATGCAGGTCCTTATTTTCATTGTACATAAATACAATAACTAAATAAAAATAAAAAACAAACAAACATCAGGATTATGAAATATTTTAGAAGAGTATATGAAAAAATGTCAAGTCATTGTTGGTATGTGCCATGACAGAATTGTGATTTTAATTGTCGACAGTCAGCGTTTTGTGGAAACATTAGCTCCAGTACTGTGTATTAGAACAAATAAGGACTGCAACTAACTATTATTACTTAAATAGCGCGTTGACCCATGGGGAACCACGGTTTCTAGATCCTCTGATACAGTTCATTCCTTTACGTTCTTTACTTTCTTGGTAAATTATACTGGCATTTTCAGTTGAATAACCTCTAAGCTGTCATGTCTGTTTCTGCACATGAAATCTGACACCATGGCAACGTGGCCCTTTTATTTATCTGTTGCTAGGTAACCCACTTCAATGATGAGGTAAATTCCACTGGTATTATCAGTTGAATAACCTCTCAGCTGGCATGTCTGGTTCTGTAAATGAAATTTGACACCTGGCAACATGGCCCTATTGTTTGTCTGTTGCTAAGTAACCCACTTCAGTGATGATTCTATGATTCAATGTAATTGTAAGGCTCTTGTATTCCAAAATTACTAAAGTATTGGTCCTATCAACTTGCCGTTTTTGCCAGTCTGATCCTTGACCAAGGCCAGCTCTGTCCGGTTTTGGAGTTAGAAAGTGGACAAACATACATGCACGCATGCACACAGAGGCCACGGCTTTTAATACATATGTTGATTATTTGCTCTGTCCTGTGATGAACTGGCCACACATTCAGGGTTTACTCTGCCGTTGCTTGTTGGTTACCCCAGCAACCCCCTTGAAGACTAAGTGGTTTGGAAATGACTGAATGAATGAATGATTATTTTCTTAATGAATCAGTAAGTTGTGTGAGGTCTCCTCAAAGTGCTCTAGTGCCCTAATGGCTTCATTAGGGAAGAGGGAAATATCTAAAACATGCAGGACACCGGCCCTCGAGGACCGGAATTGCCTACTCCTGAAGTAGTGTGTAGGCCTATCACAAGTGTTCCATAATCAATCACACTAATTTACTTAAAAGTGACCTGTATAAACCACTGTTTGAGGCTCTTTGAATCATTGATCCCCATTCCTCTTCTTCCATTCAGTGCAAAACTGACAGTAGTAGTTTGATTTCATACCTGTTAAATATTTCAGTAATGGGCTTTGTATATTTAATATTTGTATCTGTTCCCCTCTAAATCTAAATTGTGATTTTTTATTTTTTATTTTTAGCCATTGTGCATGATTTATTTTGATTGTTTATCCTGGCTCATGGTACAATGCTGTTCTAATGTTAACAGAATAAACAATAATATCATTAATTACAGTAATTGTGGGTCAGATTTCACTATCATTAAACTGTGAAGATATCATGGATCAGTGTGCGATGGTGTGGAGGAAAATGCTGCTGTCATCTAGAATATGATCACATGACCTTTTCCCTGTGCTGTGTATTGGACAGATGGGGACGGAGAGGTGGATGGAGGTTCTGACAGAGTCAGAGCACTGATGGGTGAAGATGCCTTCAAGGCGTCCTGTGCCAAAGAGATGGCTCTGCTCGCTCTGATGGAGAAGACGGGCTACAACATAGTGCAGGAGAATGGACAGAGGAAGTATGGAGGCCCACCGCCAGGTACCAGGCTGGGGGTTAATGTGGTCTTTTAGGGGGGCTTCCCACAAAACTGGATTTTCGTATAATTTTGGACCAATATTTAGACAGTAACTACAAAAGAAATAAATCTGCTCACGGTATAATGATGCCCTATGAACAATGACCAGGATTACTGTTTGTGGAATCCAGTCTTATAATGGTAGAGGACACCCTGAGAATGGAACACCAATGAAACACATCATAAGCAGTCAGTGTTCAACCACTGATGTAAACAAATATTTATAATTGCCACAATATTAAAAGTGGATTTGTAAGTGTCTGTGAAATCGTATTTTAGAGCTGAGGAGTGTGTGCATAATCTAATTTTCATCCAAGGCACTGATGAATGTCTGATTAAAGTGTCCTCCTGCTGAGTCAAAGTCATCTGTTCACTGATTACTGAAGCACCCAGAGATAATTATAATTATAATCTGCTCAAAGACACATGAGAAAAAGGATTAAATATGAGGAATAAAAATGATCATTTAGTGCAGGTGACAGAACAGCTCCAGCTGAAGATGCAGACATGGTCAGGGATCAGTGAACCCAGTTACATCCACACTCCCATCATAACCTGATCTGTAGAGTTATCAGATTATTAGTGATCATATAACAATATAATCTGATCTGTTATCAGATAACAGCAGTAATCTAATGACAAATCAAATTAACACCTGGATTTCTCCCCAATACTCTGACGTCTTCAAGCATGTGTACTGTTCATGTGATTTATTTAATTCTTCATTGCATTTCTGAAGTACATGTAAATGCTCGGATCTGATTACTAACAGTTATTGGATTATTTTGGTCATGTAAACGGGCTCAATGATAGACTGACCCACTGTGTGTTTTCAGACTGGGAGGGGCCACCACCCCCACGGGGCTGCGAGGTGTTTGTGGGGAAGATTCCTAGAGACATATATGAAGACGAGCTGGTTCCACTGTTTGGGAGGGCTGGAGAGATCTATGAGTTCAGACTGATGTTGGAGTTCAGCGGAGAGAACCGCGGCTACGCTTTCGCCATGTACACCAACAGGTACACATGTAACACCTTCATTGTGTACACCAACAGGTACACATGTAACACCTTCATTGTGTACACCAACAGGTACAAATGTAACACCTTCATTGTGTACACCAACAGGTACAAATGTAACGCCTCCGTCATGTACACGTGTAACGCCTCCGTCATGTACACGTGTAACGCCTCCGTCATGTACACCAACAGGCACACGTGTAATGCCTTCATGAATAGTTAGCATCAGGCAAAAAAAATCTACGTATAAGTTAAAATTTGCTTTCGTTATTTTTCAGAAGTGTCCAAACATACCCCATTGTTTTGTCAATGCATTGACAACTACCTGAATAAATCATAAGGGACAGAATAACTTTTAAAGTAAAGTAAGTACCTGTATTACAGAGATACAGAGATGATCAATGAGTGCTTTTGCAGTCATAGATGACTGATGCATTAAGCGCTTACTCTGTAGTCATATGAAACCACTAAAAACTTACAGGAATTGACTGAGTAAGAAGGTGAAGCTGTAGTGTTTGAGCAGACTCTGATGTGTTGTTGTTTAGAGAGGCAGCTCAGAGAGCTATCCAGATGCTGGACAACTACCAGATCAGACCAAGGAAGTTCATCGGAGTCTGTGTGAGTTTGGATAACTGCCGCCTTGTCATCTGCCCCATCCCCAAAGACAAACGGAAGGACCAGATCATGGAGGAAATGAAGAAGGTACACCTCAGCTTCTCCTAAGTTTAACCGAACTAATGATACTTAACATTTATTTATGAACACAGGATAAGGAGAAGCTCCTTCCAATAAAACGTCAGGTAGAAGAATTTCTGGCGTTTTCCTTCTCACTTCACTTAAAGTGTACTGGTCACATTACAACATTAATTGTACTTTGTTTATTACTTAAAATTAAGGGAGGTGCAAATTCAGTTAAAAAAAACATAAATGCACCACACTGGACCTTTTTATTACGCAAATTAAGGGCAGGGGCAGAAGCTGTGGGGAGCAGCCATTGCCAGGCAGAAGTGACGTATCATCATTGATTCCGGGTGATTGTGAGTAAACAAGCAGCAGTCAGTGAGTGAGACTGATCTGCGTTTTCTAACAAACACAGATGCCTCTGTGGACACTGAGGCTTTTGTAAGAGAACACTTGATTGATGCCTTGTGTTATTGATCAGCTGCCTGCTTTCCTTTACAATGACATGATTATTGTCACACCGCTTTATGATGATATCCATGTCCTGGTGCTAAAGCTCACAGTTGCAGTGTCATCAGAAGCTTAAAATGAGGGTGGTAGGGGGGACTTTTCTATGGCCATTATTAGGTCTGAGTAGTGAAGACGCTTTGAAAGCATGTGTATAGACTGATACTGAAATAACGTCTACTAAGTCTTCTAACCTTCACCCGTTAGTGAAGGTACCGTGTTGAAACATCGATGTAGGGAACGAGCATCCAGGCTTTTTTTGACGGTATTACTGCGCCAAAGTCATTATTTCTTCAAATGTCAGATTTCGTTGAGGGTGTTAATTTTGTGGACTGTTGCTTCTGGTTGTTTGCCCTCAGATGTGTTTTAATGCTTACGTAAGTGAACGCTACTGGAATAATTCCACATAATGAATGTCATGGAAGAATCAATACATTCTGTGTTTTTGTTGCTGTGCGATCTCATAAAACCTTTCCGGATATACAGAATAATTGTTTATCATTTTAAAGAAATAGGGGTTACAGATTTTTTCCTTTTTTTTATTTGATGTGATCAATAGTTTGTTTTGTAACTGGGCCCTAAGCTCTGGTCTGAGAACATGAAGTATCCCCAGTGTATACGTGGTTTGGATATTTATGTTCTAATCTTGCTGTGACCTGCTGGCTCCTGTGGTTTATTGCTTTTCTACACAAGTTTAGGATTTACAAAGGGTTTAAAGAGCTGAATAAATGTGAGCCCATGCGCACCTGTGGCCAGATGTCAGGAATGTGAATGTGCTAAAGTACCGGCCTGTGTTTATTTCCCAGGATTTCTAATTAACAGCCCCCACATTCATTAAACCCTCAGAGAATGAATGCACTTGGAAACTAGTTCTGCTGCTGACACTTTCAATTAAGTTTGTTTACATTAGTTTATTAAATTAATCTGCAGACATCTGAAAAACACATTTGTGTCAACACAGTCAAACACAAAAACAGTTCACTTTTGAACAGACTATTTGGTTGCATCGGCCGTGGGCTGTGATTGGATCGGCCGTAGGCTGTGATTGGATCGGCCGTAGGCTGTGATTGGATCGGTCGTGGGCTGTGATTGGTTTGAGTGGTGACGGTCCTGTCCAAGTTCAGTTCTGTGACTCTCTGTGTGTTTCCAGGTGACGGACGGCGTGGTGGACGTGATCCTTGTCCCCAGCTCCACAGATATGGCTACAAACCCAGGATTTGCCTTTGTTGAATATGAATGTCACAAAGCTGCAGCCATAGCCAGGCGGAAGCTCATACCAGGTACACTAACACAGTGTCCTTTACTTCACCTGGCCGTTAACTCTGCTCAGAAACAGGTGACAGCTAAGGCTCCTCTCTTCTTTTACATTTTAGGGTGGGGTTTAACATTGCAGTACAAAGATTCAACTATCAGTTCCCATTTTTCATGCAGACCTTCTGCCAAACTGCATGGTTCAAGTTTCAGTGATGATTTTGATCACATTAAATCCATCAGTGTTCGGACCCTATAAACCCTAATATAATAACCCTATAAACAACCAAACTAAAATGCCAAAGATCATTTTGTAACAGTTTTTTGTTGCCCTTTTTACTGGGCAAACCACTTCCACGGTTGTGTGATCAGTGTGAAATGGCACAGAGCTGCTTTAGTAGTGTGTGTTCCTGTGTGTGACCAGCAGAGGGCAGCAGAGCACAGAAAACTGCTGCAGTAGCTTTGGAAGCACAATCTGACCTGTCACACATGTATAGACTTTCAGAAATGAGACAATGGTATGTACAGTGCGATCTATAACCCACAAGAAACTGCTTTACACAATCATTGAGGTATTTACGGTTGATTAAATCCACATTGAGCTCTGCTAATTAATGAACAGGCAGTGACAACATACAACCATTGGTTCTATAGTCACCTCAGTGCATAAACCACAAACATATATTTTAGTTTGGTTCTTGTATGGACTTTCTAGGGGTAGTAAAACAGCTCCAGTCTATTTTGATTAATGTGGTAAATAAAGTAGCCGATGTCTAAACAATGGCCTCTTACATTAACCATTTATTTTACTGCTGAAGTTGAACCTTTGTCAAAGTTTTCCAGTGTTGGACTGAAGTCAACAGAGTTTATGGAAGGGTTCACTTTCATCCTGTCCTCAATGCATTCTCAGGAGGAAGTTGCTCAAGTCTTGTTGACTTTTGTCTTTATTTTTTTTTCTTTTTTTAACTCATTTATTTATTTATGGTTTGTTGTATTTACAGCTGAGGTGGGAGGTTTACTTTCACATTGGCTCAAGCTCAGTTCTTTGCAGGGTTTTTTTTTCTCTCCGTCATACCTCATGTTTACAGTACCTTCAACTGACTCAAGGTTTTTACAAGCAGCATATTTTAGGAGTTCTATTAATTATATTATTGAGGAAAATGACAATTCATAAGAACTGGTTTTATTGTTCATCACTTCATTAAACAAACACTTCAAGTACAATGTAAAAGTGACTGTGACTGCAGATTTACTGATCATGTTGTTGCCTGTATACTTTGCAATGCAAGGCACAGAATTACTGTCCATCATATTTATTATGACTGACTTATTATTATTGTGAAAACTTTCACATTTGTTTTAGTGTTTATTACCAAGTGCTGCCTTGGGTCAAACAATGTTAATGGTTCATGGTGATGATCATGGTATGACTTTGTACAACATGGAACCTTTTAACAACCAATGGGCTTGTATATACAGGGTTACTGTGGGGTCTTAAAAGTCTTGAATTTACAAATCTGAATTTAATAGCTTAAACAAAGTCTTTAAAAGGTATTAAATTTGATATGGTAGGTCTTAAGTTATATTGCCATAAACTTGTTCTCTGTGTTGTGTTTAAATGTCCAAGCTGCAAAGAAATTAATGTTAACCTACTCAGTTCCACCCATTCCAGCCTGACAATTTACATTGAAATTATCAATCAATTATCACTAACTTTGCAGCCCCTGGTGAGAAATGACTTGGAACGGTGGGAATCAAAGGATTGGAGTAAATAAATACATTTTCATAAATTCTAGGAGTCATGAATAATTGCCAGTATGGCTGTGAAATAGGCTGCGAAATAGGCTGTGAAATGGGCATTAAATTCCGTTGTAAGTAGTCTTGAAAAGGTCTTAAAAAGTCTTAAATTTAACTTGTAGAAACCCGTAGGATCCCTGTATGTATGTATGTTATATATATATGTATCTCAAATGTGGTTTTTAAAACCATGAACGTTTTCTATTCAAGGTTTTCTTCAAAACACCTGAAAACCTTTTCCATTTATGAAAAGTGAAAGCTCTATCCCTCTGTGTGTGTTTTACCAGGTCCCTTCCAGCTGTGGGGTCAGTCCATCCAGGTGGACTGGGGTGAACCGGAGGTCATACAACACTTCAGAGTCCTTTATGTATGTATATAATAATAATAATGGATTGGATTTGTGTGGCTCTTTATATTTTTGATCCATTATTCATTCACTCTCAGATTCACACACTGGTGGTGGTAAACGACATCTATAGCCATAACTGCCCTGGGGCAGATAGACTTAAATGTGGTTGCCAGTCCACACCCAGTGGCCCCATCGACCACCACCAAACATTCATACTCCAGTGTGAGTGACACTGCAGAGGCCACCAGCAGGGAGCTGACTTTGTAGATGGGTGTCCTCCAGAGGATCAATTACTGTGGAGGCTTTTACTCTGAATTACTGAGACTGTGATGGCGGGGCAACACAAACCTAAAAGCACCTCAGAGTTGTGTGTTTTTGTTTGTGCAGGCTCAGAGGTAAATAAATCCCTCTGTACGGTCGGTCTTTGTTAGCACACCGAGTCTGCTGACAAAGAACAACTGGTTTTCCTTAAAAATCAGAAACAGTGCGAGTCCATTTCTCATCAGATATGGTGAATTTTGGAGTCTCATGTAAATTAGAGATGGAATTAGGGAGGAGAAGTCAGGAAATCCCATTAATCGTCACAGGACATCAGGGGAATTAATGCTAGACACTTTTTTCTCACGTGTGAGTTCATTAGAAGGCTGTTTTCATTGTGACTGCAAGAGAGTATTTGTCTTTCTGAGGTGATGGACCTTCTCATCAGCTGCTTTCACTACAGGTGGATGATTTAGTGAAATTAGTCATGGTGTGACTAAGGTGTCGCAGTGTTTGTAATTGTAATTTGAATGTTTTTTCCTGGTTATCAAGTAAAATGCGGTACTTATTGTTTTGAAATGTATATTTTTTCCCACTTAACACTCAAGAGTTCAGCTAGTAAGTAAAAACAAACACAAGTATTTGAAAACAAAGCTAGAAACTTCCATTTTGCTTTATTTGTACATAGTATCTCAGTTGGCTCCATGTCTCCACGTCTGAAATATGAATAAACACATACTGGCCCTTAAATACTCATAATTTGAGATTATAGAGTTAGATAGGCTGATGTTGGAAATGGGAGTCAATGAATTGTACAGGACTTTTCACTAACAGTAAAGTCAACAACAAATATAAAACCCTAAATCAGAATAAAACTGTTTCTCAAGCAGTAGTTTCACAGAAGTCGCAGTATAATTTGGTTGAGTTACATAACCTTTCACGGCATTGTACATTCTATGATGATATGATTTAAGTCATTAACCTCTTTTTTTTTTCTTAATTTTTATTTTTATTTTGCAGGGTCGTAATGATCATAGATATTAATTTAGCCACAACAAGAAAACACAGTAAAATGACAGGAAAAAAGACAGTATTTAGTGTGACACACACTTGTCCTGTGACATAAAATGTGGTGTAAAACACACAAAAGACTTTGTCCCTCAGGAGTGTGAGTCTATTTTGGCTGGTTTTGAATACTTTATCTCTCATCAACAAACTGTTTACTTAGCCTCATTTGGTCTCATTTTTTTCAGCACAACCTCACCTGTGTGACTTCAGTTATTTTTTTCATTTTACATGCTGTATTAACACACTGAACATAGAATCATACTAAAACCATCCAACAACAACCCGAGTAGGAAAAAAATCCATTTTTAGCTCACCAGCAGATAGGCCATGAGCTGTTGTGAAGGCGCTGTGTCTGGTGTCGGCATCTTCATTAGCAGTTACTTCAAACATCTTCTCCAATGAAAATACTGGTCGGAGTCATTTAAAATTTTATATGTAGCTTCCTTGGGACAATCTCTACAAAGTTTGTTCACAGTTTTGAGGAATTTTATAACATGGAAATGGTTAGCGATATAAATATACTTACTATTGAGCACTGAGTAGGAAGTCATATATGGACTGTCATTTACTTTTTTGAGCGAGCCCAAATGTATGTTTTAATTATGTATCATAAGTCTGGTTTTGCTTGTCCTTTCAACACAATTGACTTCTCAGTATTAGTTTGACATCTGCACTTTCCACACAAGTTGAAACGAAGACTCAGCGAGGCTTTGTCTTGCTGCTACATCATTTTAAATCAGTCGTGTGATTTGGGCATGCCGGCACATCCGGGCACTCCTAAGGGTTGAGAAATTGAAAACCCATGTCAGACCAAAGATGTGCATTGCTCTGGTCTGCAATGCTGTGGTGCAAATTCTATTTGTAGCTTGACAAAGACACTTTGAAATGCATATATGGTGTAGTTTCCCTCTGGATGCTTTGGTCACACGTACATATACTGTATGTTAATTCTCCTGTCGGTATCCCTGACCACAGTGGTGGTGTAGATCTGGAGTTGGTCCCTGAGGCTGTCAGTAGCAGCTCACTGATACTAATGTATGTGCTGTGTACTGATGCTAATGCTAATGCTGGAGACTGTGTGTGTGTAATGGGTAGAATGCACAGATAGATTTTCCCTATGGGGATATTAAAGTGAGTCAACCTTAACCCTGAACCTTTACAACTCTGATAAAACAACAAACCTAATGGTGTCTGATGAATTTTGCACATTACTGCGTCATGTTTCCTTAACACAGGGCACCAGAAGATCTGATAAATACATTGGGCCATGGCTCATTAAGTACTTAATTAAAAAACAAAATCAGTTGTGAAAGCCTGTGTTAGGGAGGGAGGATCAGTGTGATCTGTTCATGTTTCTTGTGTGAGTGAAAATCCTGAGCTTTTTGGTGAACTCATGCAAATTTTCAAATGAATGTCAAATGCTGTTATTTGGTTCTGTTGCAAACAGGAACTCCTATCAGCTAATTCAGTGTGACTTTTACAAAAGCCATCCATCTTGAAAGTCAATCTTTCATTGTCTAGAAAGTTTAATTTTCTCTTGAAAGTCATTGAAAATGGACTTTGGTTTTTATTGTTCAGGTGCAAAACCTAATGCTGAACACCACCGAAGACACTCTTCGTCAGGAGTTCTCACGCTTCAAACCAGGGAGTGTTGAAGGGGTCAAGAAGCTCACTGACTATGCCTTTGTCCACTACCGCTCCTTTGATGACGCCCTCGCTGCTTTCAGCCACATGAGCGGAGCACAGATCGACGGGGCCACAGTCAACATGACACTGACCAAACCGCGAGGTCTCAAAGGAGGCGTGCCTGGAAGGAAGCCCCGGAACAGGGGATACGCCGCCGCAGCAGGAGGAGGAGGAGGAGGAGGAGGAGGAGGAGGAGGAGGAGAGGTGTTGGCATTTCACAGGAACAATGGAGGGATGATGGGAGCAGCTGGGGATGAATGCCCTCCAATCAGAACCTACTCACCTTGTCTGGAAAGTCCCTTCTACTCAACAGGAGGTGAGAGCTACAACACTTCAGACTCCTTAACTCCCCTGTATATATTTAGATTTTCAAATGGTCTCATAGCAATCACAAAATGATAGTCACCATCTTATGTCTTGGTCCGTTCCTTTCAAAGTCACAATTGAACACCTGAGTTATGTACGAATAGATGAGTTTAAACTTTCTGTTTTATGTTTTGAACTCTGAAAGAAGTTGAACTGAATTTTTGTCGACACCTGAGCTTTCCTGAGGAAGTCAGAGCCCTTTATTTAACCCATAAAGACCCAGTGCTAAATTTGTGGCAGTTCCTAAATGAATTTTTCTCTATATTTAACCTTTCTTCAATTATTTATCACCATTTATTATAATATTATCCTCTGTATTTTGTGGTTTTTTTTCTATGAAAATCAGGTATTTTCCGAAATGTAATTTACTGTAATTTACAGATGTTCGTTAAAGCTCATATTAAAGTTGAGGGTTATTATATTAGAAACAGAAACCTGGAGAAAAAGTGACTTTTCTCAACAAAATCTATCATTAACTGAACATAAGCCAAGTGTGTCCATCCACTGTCATTGATCCAACTCCATGGGTTTTACTGGTGAATCA
>JAPQRQ010000011.1:16186550-16197562 GCA_037367365.1 Apogon talboti | reverse complement strand
TTTTATTCTGCAACGACAGACATATATGGTTCAGTCGAACCAAGTAGGAAAAAAATCGGAAGAAAATCGTAAATCGAGTTTTTCGTGAAAAAATCGGAGGTTTTATCTTTAGGCCATATCGCCCAACCCTAGTTTGTATGCAGGTCTCATCATGATGGTGATGTGATCATAGAGACCCAGGTGGGGGAAGGGAGAGGTCTTGTATGCTTCCCTGCAGGTTATTGTTATCTCTACAGTTTAAACAGTCTGCAGAAAAGTTATGTGTGATGAGCCATTTGGCAACGATGGTGTACTGCAGAAACAGCTCTACAAGAAAAAAGCCAAAATGCATCCAAGTTGTGGAACCATGTTCTTATTTGATAAGTTTTAATATGTTTGTAATTAAACATAATAACAGTTATCATGTTAAAACAGTATGGTAGTCAGTTTTACATTTAGTTTTTTTGGGGTTTTTTAATATTTTATTTTTGATTTTTTAAAGAACAAAGATACAGTTACATACTTACAAGACAGAACAATATCAACTCACAATGACAGGACACACAGACAAAAAAAAGAAAAAGAGAAACATATGAAACAAAGAGAGAGTTTTACATTTTCTTTATCTCACAAATATTTTTTAAAGTATGTAAAAACCGTGTTATGTCTACCCTACAGTTCAGACAGACAATAACAGAAAACCCTGGATCAGTGTGCACTTTACTACTTTGTACAATAAAACAATTTCAGCACCCCCACATTGATGCCGTTATAAATGACAGAAATTTACAGAGTGCAATGTTTGTTAGAAGGTGTTTTCCATGAAGACACCTCGCAGTCATTTTTAAATCCCCCCCGACACGGGGGTCCCACACGCAATACGCGATCCACACCTCACACCTTTGGTTACAGAACGAGAGGTGTTCCTTTTACCCAGCGTTCCGGAATCATGATTCCACCTTTATCAGGGCTCTGTTACTACCTCCAGAGGAGTTACAGAGGTGGGACCAAATGATCCACCATTTCATTTACACAGACGTCGTTCCGGAATAAAGGTGAAATATTCCTGTGACAGAAGTGCTGTGCAGAAGGGGCTAATGTCAATGGAAATGTGAGAAATGATGGTAACTGGTCTGGCCCTAATTCAGGTTCATTGTTTTTTTTCAGATCCCCCTCAAATGCAGATTTTTTTTTTTGTGTGTGACAGTGAAAAAACTTTTACATTCCACTCTGTAAGTGAGAGTGATATGGAGTGGTGGGTCTCTGCTCTGACTGCAGCTGGGACTGCTGCGCGAGGTACTGTGAGACTGACCGCCTGTGAGTGCTTTGGGACGGGGGAGGAGCTTACGGCAGCACCTGCTCCCTGTTGAGGACAGTAACTGCAGAATGATACGTGCTTTCATGTCTGGTCTCTAGAACACCAGTAAGGTCTCCAATAACACCAGAAAAAGTCACTAAATTGCTTGCGAACCACTTTTGGAAAAAAAAAAAAAAAGTCAGCAAGAGGATTTGAAAAGTCACCAGATTTAGCAAGTAAGTTGGCAACACTAGTTTACCTTCTGTGGACGCACGAGCTGATGACGTTGCGGTTTGCATATTACACCAATACTCGTGTCAAGTTACAATGCAATATTTTTTAAACTTTATGTGAAAAAGTGCGTGGATTCTGAAATCATACAAGCCCTGCATATTTTGCGTATTTTGCACGGAATTACTGTATACTATTATTGAGGTGAATATATGCCCTTTTTGAAAAATATGCACCATTTGCTTTATTATTCATTAAATTATGCAATTATATAATTGCGTTTTTGTGGAGGGACTGTATAATGCTGATATCATAGTTTTTGTGCTTTTGTGTTGATGTCTGGGTTTTTTCTGTAACTTAACGGGCTATTAAAACACCATTCAAAGTTTTCACATTTGTTTTAAGTCTGAGCCTTAGGGTGTATTCACACCTGGAAAGTCCTTTGGTCCGCTTATTTGGTTCAGATCGAATGCGGACTTAATTATTTTATTTTGGTCGGATTGCATTCTCATTGCACTTTTTGCTGGGGGACCATAATTTGAAAACAGAAGTATGCACTGTGACGAAATGTGCGGGCATTGGACAGGAATGTTGGGGGGCGGGGTGAATCAGAGACGGCAGGTGTTGATGAAAACAAACATGGAGGTCCTATGTCCAGTTATCGTTTTCGGAATATGTATTCTGTTTTTACAGACACAAATTTACGAAAATAATGTTAATTGTCAAGAACAGCTCATTTGGAGCCAGTTTTGTGATTTGGGCATCTGACCAAACGTCAATGAGACATTCAGTCTCCTCATTGCTCCACGTCTGTCCACGGCTCATGGCTGCTGCTGTTAGCTCTGACTACCTATGCGGCTCGGGTACTTCCAGAGGCTACGGTGGCTCGTCAAGCACAAAAGACGCATGGTTTCTTGGTTTGTTTTGGTTATATTAACACCAGAAGTGAACTGGCCCAGAGTCTGAGACCACCTAGTCTGCGTGTTTGATTCGAATCAGAGTTTGCATGTTTGTATTCACTCCTAAAAAAAAGTCCGGACTTCCCGGGGAAACGAACTCTCTCCCTTAATTACCACACTCTGCCTTGGGTCAAACAATGTTAATGGTTCATGGTGATGGTCATGATGTGACGTTGTACAGTATGGGACCTTTTAACACCCAGTGGGGTTGTATACATTTATCAAATGTGATTTCCACAACCATGAACGCAGTCTTTCCATTCAAAGTTTCCTTCATTACACCTGGAAAACCTTTTCCTTTTATGAAAAGTGACAACTTCATCTGTCTGTGTGTGTTTTACCAGGTACCTTCCAGTTGTGGGGTCATTCCATCCAGGTGAACTGGGCTGAACCAGAGAAGAACGTGGACGAGGAGGTCATGCAACATGTCAGAGTCCTTTATGTAAGTATACAATAATAATAATGGATTGGATTTCTGTAGCGCTTTCCAAGGCACTCAGTGCGCTCTACATTTTTGATTTATTATTCATCCACTCTCACATTCACACACTGGCTACATCTGTAGCCACTGAAATGTGGCTGCCAATCCACACCAAACGGCCTCCGACCGCCACCAAACATTCATACACCAGTGGGAGTGATACATGGGATGTGTGTCTGTTTAGCTTAACCTGGTGTAACCTGGAGCTGAACCAGATGTAAGTTTATGAAATTACTTCGAAATTACTACTTGTGTGACACACACTTGTCCCATGACATGAAACGTGGTGTAAAACTGCCAAAGACTGGTGCAGTAAATCATGTCCACACAAATGAGTTTTAAGACATTGAAAACCCATTTTAGACCAAAGATGTGCATCGCTCTGGTCTGTAATGCTGTTATGCAAATTCTATTTGTAGATTGACAGAGACACCCCCCCATTAAAAACACACACATATACATGTACATATGTTAACTCTCCTGTCTGTGTCCTTGACCATGGTGATGTTGTAGATCTGGAGTTGGTCCCTGAGGCCTTCAATGGCAGCTCTTTGATACTAATGTGTGTACTATGTACAGATGCTAATGCTAATGCTGGGGACTGTGTGTGTATTATGGGTAAAATGCAGAGACAGAATTTTTCTATTGGGATACTAAAGTGAGTCAACCTTAACCTGGAACCTTTATAATTCTGCTAAAACAACAAAGCTTATGGTGCCTTATGAATTTCGCACAGTACATGTTTCTTTAACACAGGGCACCCAAAGATCTGATAAATACGTCGGGCCATGGCTTATTAAGACTTTATAAGTAATTAAAAAAGCAAAATCAGTTCTGAAAGCAATGCAGAGCCTGTGTTAGGGAGGCAGAATCAGTGTGATTTGTTCATGTTTCCTAGTGTGAATGAAAATCCTGAGTTTTTGGATGAACTCATGGAAGTTTTTAAGTGATTGTCAAATGCTGGTATTTGGTTCTGTTTCAAACAGAAACTCCTATAAAAAAGTTGATTGTGATTTTTATACAAGGTACAGTTTTTATTTTCAGTGTGAAAACCATCCATCTTGAAAGTCATGCATTTATTGGCTAGAAGTTTTAACTTTGTCTTGAAGGTGATTGAAAATGGGCTTGTTGGTTTTTATTGTTTAGGTACGAAATATAATGGTGAACACTACAGAAGACACGCTTCATCAGGAGTTCTCACGCTTCAAACCAGGGAGTGTTGAACGGGTCAAGAAGCTCTCCAACTATGCCTTCATCCACTACTACTCGTGTGATGATGCCGTCACTGCACTCAGCCTCATGAATGGAGCTCTGATCGACGGGGCCATGGTCAACGTGACACTGGCCAAATCGCCAGGCATCAAAGATGGAGGTGTGTGTGGGAGGAAGCGCAGAAACAAAGGATACCAGGGAAATGACGCCACAGAAGGGGGAGCAGGAGTAGGAGGGGCTTTTGCATTTCACAGGGACAATGGAGGGATGATGGGAACAGCTGGGGATGGATGCCCTCCAGTCAGAACCTGCTCGCCTTGCCTGGAAAGCTCCTTCTACCCAACAGGAGGAGGTGAGAACTACAACAGTTCAGACTCCGTAACTCTCTTGTATACATTTAGATTTTCCAATGGCCTTTAGCAGCAATCACAAAAGAACAATTATCATCTTATGTCTTGGTCTGTTCCTTTCTCTTTTGTGCTTTGAACTCTGAAAGAAGTTTAAAAAAAAAAAGTATTTAACTCACCTGCCAGGGGGCAACAAAATACAAATACAGCAAATCACCTTTGTACACTACGCTAAAAAAGCAGACACCACAGCATTCCACTAGGGTTGAGGTCTGGGCTTTGATTGAACCATTGCAACAGTTTTGTTCTTTCCTTTTTCCTCCATTCTGTTGAAAATGTGTTGGTGTTCATGGATCATTGTCCTGTTCCATGACCCAATCTCAGCCCAGATTTACTTGTTGGTCAGATGGACTCACATTAGTTCATGTTTTACTCACTGACGTCAAGGTTCCCCAGGACCTGTAACTGCAAATTAAGGACAAAATCTTAATGTTTCCAAAACTGTTGTTGACAGTTGGTATGAGGTGTTTGTGCTGATATGCTGTGGTCGGTTTTTGCCAAATGTGGTGCTGTGCATTATGGCCAAACATCTGCACTTTATCCAAATCTTGTGGTTTGCTCAGTCACAACTTTGCAGCTAGGTGCTCCCACCCTTTACACCTTCAAAACAAGACTGAGCAAGGGATACTTGAGCCTTTTTCTAATTGTACTGTCATGAACTTTCACATATAACACGCTAACTGACGCCTGTGGAGTCTGACAGGTAGCTCTTGGCATTTTTCACACTTTCTCTGAACATTGCATGCCCTGGGGAAATGTGAGGTGTCCACTTCTGCAAAAACCTGCAAATGTTTTTACTTTTTTCCACTTGTTAATCTTTCTTCCCATAGAATGATGGACGCAAATCATTTAGAAATGGTGTTAGAACCCTCTCCAGACTGACGGGCAGCAGTGATTGCTTCTCTAATTTCATTGGTGATGTCTTTCCTTCTTGACAAACAGCATGTTTTTACGTCATTAAAGTTAATTTTTCCGCTTTTTGGGAATAGTTTTAATGATGGGTGCTTTTCTTTTTTTCACATTTTACCCAATAAGATGGAATCCAAAAAATAATTGGGAGACGGAGAAAATGAACGGAGCTCTTTTTAATTCCCAGGTGTACAAAAGGCCAGGTGTGATTGAAATTCAAGTGGAGCCATAATTGAAACACATTTAAGTAGAATAACAGTCCAAAAGTAGATGCAGTATTGACGCTTCTGTCTGATGCATCAAGTTGTTAAGATTACCAGTCACAGGTGCTTTTGTTTGGAGCATAATAACCGTCTTCTTCTGTCCAGCGGCACCCCCTCATACAGACCTGTGGGGATAAATAAAAAGCCTTTATGTGTTCTCAGCATTAACGTCAAGTCTGAAATAACAAGCCATTTCTATATACCACAAATCAAAATGTGTTTTTGAATTATTTTTTCACAAAAGTGGATTTTTGATCAATCAATCAAATTTTATTTTTATAGCGCCAAATCATAACAAAAGTTATCTCATGACACTTTACACATAGAGCTGGTCGAAATCAGACTCTCAGGCCAGTTTACAGAAACCCAACAGAATCCTCCAGCAAACACGTGGTGAGGAAAAACTTCCTTTTAACAGACCGAAAACCTGGAGGATTGTCATCTGCCTTAACCGGTTGGGGGGTGGGGGGGGTGTTCTTTCTTTCTGATGTTGCTATCACTTGGGATTGCTACATCTATCACTACCACTGTCTTTTGATGTTGATCGACCACCACTATGTCAGGCTGATTGGCCATCACCATTTTGATGGTCTGGATCTGGAAGTCCCACAGGATCTTAGCTTGTTTGTTCTCGATCACCTTTGGGGGTGTCTCCCATCTTGATCCTGGAACCTCCAGTCTAAGAAGGTTTGGGTGAGAACCCATTTTTTCACACCCACCTGTAAGATGCATAACCATGACCAGCTACGATATTGATAGATAATATGAGATTTAAACATTTGGGTTTGACTTTACTAACACTGGCCCTACAGCTTCCACCTTTGTGCAGCTGCTGTAAGAGCGAGTGACTGATATCAACTGTAAATGTGGACTTTAAAGGCTCAGACTTTTAGGATATCATCACAAAAACATTTAACCACAGGTCTAAAAGTGTGTTGGATGTTGTTTGGTGCTTATGTTGGTCACCCTAGTGTGTCTTTGTGCTTTGTATGGCCAGACCATCTGGACAGGTGTGTGTTCCCCCTGTTCCCTGGGACTCCGCTGACTCCCACCAGCCTGCTGGCGGTCAAACAGGCTCAGATCTGCTCCGCCGTTAGCCTCCTGGACTTCTACTGCTGTCGGAACAACTGGGCCAGGCCTGAGTACCACCTGTTTTCCACACCGGTCCAGGATGGGATGCTGCTGCTGCTCTACAAGGTTTATACATGACCGCCACTGCTTCCAAACGTCTACACATGTTCCAAGGGTTCCAGCACTGGAACTAATATTTTTTATTAGGGATAATGTGAGAAAATTGTGAGGTTATGTCTATGTTTTCCCACAGTCCAGGTAAAAATTTTCAATGATCTTCCTGTTTCCATCTTGACAGATATCTGCCCTGCTTTCCTGAAATATTCCTGTAACCACTGATCAATTACCTCTTTTATTGTCACTTCACCTTCTTACCCCACCTTAGCACTTAAAACGAACATCATGGTGATTTGTTTCATTTTTATTTAACCCTCCTGCTTGTCCAGTAGGAAATTAAAGTTCGGCAAAGCAGAATATTTCTAACTGTTCTGTGGTGAACCTTAGCTGGTACAGTTTGTGTTTTGAAGTTGTAAGGGTGGTCAAATTTTTTGGGACCAAACGTACAGAAATATGTCATGAATTGTTGTCGATCTTGTCCCTGAAAGTCCATTTCTTTTTTGCCTTTTTGTATCTTTTTCAATATTTTAATCTTTTTTCACGTTCATTTTGTTGTCTTCTTATGCTTCTTTTATGTTATTAAGTCTTGTTGCATGTTTGACATTGGTTTATCTTTTTATGCTTTTAATGTGCTTTTTGTATTTTATAATTTTTGTTTTTCTCTTATTCCATTTGTCTTGTTGCATCTTTTACTGGCCCTAAATTTGGGAAACCAAGTTTTCCACAATCCTGTAGAAATTAGTGTGCAGATAAAAAAAGAAGAGAAAGTTAAAAGCAACCCCATGACCCTTACAATGACTAAGCTCTTCAGAAAATGATCAAATGAATGAGTAAAACTGTGTTGGTCAGAATATGAACTGAACACTACACATCACTGTGGACACCGTGTTTAGAATCCGCTACCTCAACCTGCATGTTTGATTTGTTGCCAGGTGTCAACGCTGAATTCAAACCCTGGGTGGACACACAGACTTCATAACCTTCTAGGTCAGGGGTATGAAACATATGGCCCGTGGGCCAAAACCGGCCCTCCAAAGGGTTAAATCCGGCCTGTGGGATGAATTTACGAAGTGCAAAGATTACACAGAAGACATTAACGGTCAAGGGTGTCACTGAGTCTTGATAAATTGTATGTATCTTAAAGTTAAATAGTATATTTTTCAGATCTATATGCCTATTACCAAAGGTTTTGCACCTTTCTAGATCCGCTATGATCTGTAAGTTGTAATGCACATGTGTTAATGATAACATGAGGGTAATTCTGCTAAAATTTTGCTTATTTTTCTAAAGAGGTTTCAGGGTGTTCAGGTTGTTCACATTTTTTTGTTTGTCTATATATAAATTTTTCATACTGTAATTTTCCTTTATTTTGTACTAAAACAAAGAGGTAATAGTTTGAAGATGTCATTATTTATCAGTTATTATGTTAATATTTTATGGGTCCGGCCTACTTGAGATTAAATCGGGCTGTTTGTGGCCCCTGAACTAAAATGAGTTTGACACCACTGTTTGAGGTGATACCACTTGTGAATCAGATGGAGATGCTGTGTATGTTGAGCTTGGTTTCATTGTCAACGGTCCTGATATTTACATGGAAGTTTTGATTTTGTAATGATAATCAATCAGTCAGTCAAATTATTTATATAGCTCGATGTCATTACAAAAGCTACCTCATGACACTTCACATTTAAAGGTGGTCTAGACCAGACTCTTAAGCCAATGTACAGACACCAACAGAATCCTCCAGGAGCAAACACTTGGTGACAGTTGAAGGAAAAACTACCTTTAACAGGCAGAAACCTCAAGTAGACCCCGCCTCTGGACGATGGACGTCAGTTAAAGGAGGTAAAGAGAGAGGTAGTGAAAAAGAGAGAGTTGGGGGTGGGGATAGGCTGAGGCACAGATGCACAGCAAACTGACAAGTGTAACTACATAACTTTTACACAGAGATCCCGGAAAAAAGGTCAGATGGTGATCCAACCGTTTTCCACAGCCAATCCAAAGGAGTAACAGAGGTGAGACAGGCTGGATGTCTACATAGCAGGCCTGCGTTCCGGAATCAATGGGGCGGTGAATGCAGCACAGCGTATAGTGGGACGTAGAACTCGCACGTGGGAAATACCCCGAGCATAGAGGTGTTGGCTCTAAAACAACAACTCCAGAGTCAGCCTGTATTTCACCGTTCCTCAAATGTTACCGTTAGAGTTTTTCAAATTGGAAGCTTCGAGAGCAGAATCAGAGGACCGGCAACTTCTCTCTCAGTTCAGAAGGTTTATTCTCGGATCTGTAAAGCAAAGCCTCTGCAGAGGGTCCAGTTCAGTCACGGTGATGATGGAACTGAACCCTGATATCCGGTTTCTTTGTCACATTTTTTTTTCCAAAACAACTCCGCCTCGTCACAGTAGATTTCTGGTTTCGAGGCTTCTGCCTGTTAAAAGGAAGTTTTTCCTCGCCACTGTTTGCTCCTGGAGGATTCTGTTGGGTTTCTGTAAATTGGCTTGAGAGTCTGGTTTAGACCAGCTCTAATATGTAAAGTGCCAGTCGATAACTTTTGTTATGATTTGGCGCTATATAAATAAGATTTGATTAGATTGGGCTTTCACAACTTCATCTGATTCTGTATTTTAATTGGACCTTCCCTAACAACCGTGGCTGGACCAACCTCCAGCTCACATGTACTTTTAACTGGATTGTGCTATAAAATGTGTGTCCATAGTTCTGTGTTGGCGTGCACCTAACTGAAAGGGCAAAAAGTCACCCTTCTGGTAAGGACAAAGGTTATCCTTCTGATAACAGACATCTCCTGTTTTTTAGAGAATCATAACTAACAGATGTTTCCTGTGGTTAAGAATGTCTTCACTAACAAGTTTAAAGTAATTAGACATAGAGCTTTAATGAATAATAGTAAAATAATACTTCAATTGACAATAATTTAAAAAACAATAATGAAATGATACTGAAATAATACTTCATTAACATGGATAGAGTGTTCCGCCAAAAGTGACAACCGCTCGTGGATGTCAGCGTCTCCCAGTTTGACATTTTTCTGGCATTGATTTGTTTGTTTACTGTGCATGGCCCGCGCTCATTTTTACATCCCCCTGGTGTGGGGGTCGCACCTTGGTTGCGGAACAAGAGGTGTTCCTTTTACATAGTGTTCGGGAATCATTATTCCACCTTTATCACGGCTCTGTTACTACCTCCAGAGGCGTTACAGAGCCATGACAGAGGTGGGACCAAATGATCCCACCATTTTGTTTACACAGACGTCATTCCGAAATAAAAGCGAAATATTCCCGGAACAGAAGTGCTGTGGAAAAGGGGCTTATAACTGTTAAAAACTAGAGCTGCTGTACAATGACCCATAACTGCTAATCCCACTACCCCAAGTACTAACAGTGGATATACTACTACTGGAGCTGTTAGTATCATTAATATAAACCTCTACCATCTATGTAACCATATAATAAACACTATGTCAACTATATGGATAAATGAATAATGATGATGGAGGCAGGAGAGAAGCAGGACCACAGCAGCAGGTCCAGAGATGATCCAGGGAAAACCTGTGAGGCGATAGAACACAGAGACTCCAGGGAAGGAGAGTCAGTAACATGGAGTTGGAGGAGAGAGGAGGTCAGACAGGAGGAGGAGCAGAAAGGACCTCAGTGTGTCATGATGAGTCTCTCAGTCTAAGCCTTTAGCAGCATAACTAAGAACAGCCTAAACAGCCCTACCTATAAGCTTTATCAGAAAGGACCGGTTTCTTGCTGCTCTTAAATGTACAGAGGTTGTCTGCCCTTCCAGACCGAGGCAGGGAGGTGGTTCTGTAATAGAGGAGCTTGATGGCTGAAGGCTCTAGCTCCCGTCCTACTTTTGGAAATTCTAGGAACCACCAGTAAGCCTGAATGTTGACAGTGTAGTGCTCTAGAGCAGGGGCAGGCAAGTTCGGTCCTAGAGAGCCGCTGTCCTGCATGTTTTAGATGTTTTCCTCTTCCATCACACCTGCTTCAATTAATGATCAGCTCATCACCAAGCTCAGCAGAAGCCTGATAATGATGTAATGGCAACCAGGTGTGATGGAAG
>JAPQRQ010000011.1:16123857-16136685 GCA_037367365.1 Apogon talboti | reverse complement strand
ACACCGTCATCTTCTACAACATTGATTCACCAGTAAAACCCATGGAGTTGGATCAGTGACAGTGGATGGAAATGCTTAATTTATGTTCAGTTAATAATATATTTGACAGAAAAAGTCACCTTTTCTGCAGTTTTCTCTGCTTTTGATATAATAACCCTCAACTTTAATCGGCTCTTTTATGAACATCATCATGATCAATAAATAAAATCCAGGAAAATGCCTGATTTATACTGATAAAATACAAAATACAAAGGATAATATTAGAAATAAATGGTGATAAATCACTTAAGAAAGGTTAGATATAGAGAAAATTTCATTTGGGAACTGACTCAAAAGTATCACTGGGTCTTTATGGGTTAAAGAACATTTCTGATCCAAAGGGTGAAATCAGATAATGACAAAATTCCTAAGGTACACATCCGCCACAGCCAGTATTAAGTGTGACCTGTAGATGCATATTTTATTAGGATTATATGAAGTAAAACTCAGATTCTGTCTGCAGTATCTGCCAGAAAACCTGTGAATGATACGACCACCGGGTCAGGGAGGTGGAAGTGATATGGGAGCTGCAGGACAGACAAACCAACCAGTGATCCTTAACCCTTTATCAGGCAAGTGACTATTTTTGGTCATTTCCACATATAGTACAAGACAGTGCAGGTTGCAGTAACAGAGCTTTGAGCACTGACAATTATCTGCGATGGAAAACTGGCACTTTCTCTGCTCCATCAGGAACAAATGTCTCTGAATTACCATATGTACTGGTCATTTCTCCAACTTTCCCCACTAAACAGAAATCAGGGAGCACATTTACTGACAGCGCCGCCTTGCCTCCTGTTTTCTCCTGTTTTATGGTTTTGGTCTGTAGCGGCACTGACAGGTGAAGATAATGTGCACTTCTTTCACCGTCATTTCAACATGGAAATCAGATGGGAAATAGAAATGAAGCACAGTTTGGACCGCTGGTAAACAGAACAGGTGAAAAGCTCCAACTCTTCTAAATGTATATGGACTCAATCATGATTTCAGTGCAAACAAAATGATCAAGCAACAGAAAAATGCAACTCTCATTACATGCCATGCCAGAAGCAGAAACCATTAAAACCCGAAAACATCCAAACGATTTCTCATTGATGCTGAGTGTGATTATGGCTGTGAGGGGAACATGTATTTTTGGATGCAAATTGTCATTTACCATCCAAGTTTTAGGCTAGAACTGTGGATATTCAGAGCTGGAACATAGAGATTAATGTCTTGTTTGTTTCCCTGTTTAGTTTCCATTGCACATTATGTTTGGAATACACAAACTCCCATGTTAGCTGTGTATGGCAAACTATATTGCAAGATTTATTTTTTTTATTATTAATTTTGCATTCACAACCTTAAAATATCCTCCAATTTTAGGGTTAAGGTTCCCAGAAATGTGTGGTTGTTATAGGCTTATATTTTATAGCAGGGGTGTCGAACTTCAGCCCAATATGATCAATAAAATAATATCAGTGATAAAGTACAATTACATTATGAAACTGTTTACATCTACAAAGTTTCCTTAAGAATGTGAATAATTTTAACAATATTCTGCCTAAGTTTATAATCTACACATGTGCATTACAACTTACAGATCACAGTGGATCTACAGATACACAAAACATTTAATAACAAGCAGAAAATTATTATATATATTATTAAAATAGGAGTTATTTCTCTTAAGACATTTCAGGTTATTCAAATTTTTTCTGAAAGGATAGTTTGTACATGTAAACATTTTCATGTAATTTTAGGTTTTTTTTTACAGTAAAACAAAGAGAAACATTTGGAGTTATTATGTATAGGTTATTATGATAGTATTTTACTGGTCTGATCCAATTGTGACCATGTTGGCAGTTATTATCTTCAGTGTAATTTTTGTATCTCACAAATTCATCCCAGATTAGAACCTTTGGCGGGCCGGTTTCGGCCCACAGGCCATATGTTTGACCCCTGTATATGATATATGCTGCAATATTAGAGTTGAAAGAACCTTCACTTTCCAGAACATTTACGGTAGAGTAATATACTGTAGAGGCGGTATACAACAATGTGCAAGGTTACAATTATGTCACATTTATTTCTGTCCATAGTTTATAGATGATGATGATGATTTTTGTTATTATTATTATTATTATTATTATTATTATGTTTATGTTTATTATATGTTTAATAATGCTATGTGCTAATGCTAATGCTACTGTGTATGTATTAGGTTAGAGTAGAATGCAGAGAGTGAGTTTCCCTATAAGAATAAAGTGAGCTAACCTTTAACTTTTTTATTTTCTAAATTAATTCTGACGTGCATTGCTGAGCAGCTAATTTTCCTACTACTGTTTATTAAAGTTAGGTGACACTTCACCTATAGCTCCACATTACAGCACTATACAGACTAGAATGTGCAGGTTGTTTTTTCATCTTGTCAAATGTATTCTGCAAATTTACTTGACCTTTAATGGAGACGCAGCTTCTATCTCCAACAGTCTTTGAATTTCTTTCTACTGAGAATGTTTTGCTGTCATCTGTTCAATCTTTTCATTTTAAGTTTGTCGAACTCATCTCCTCTATATTTCCAATATAATTTTCTTATGAACTCCTACACAGTGTTTAACCTCAGCCTCTGTCATTATGTTTTCAATGCTAATTTGGGTTCAAGGCTGTTGTGTTCTGTATTTTTTTTTCCTGGAAAACATAACTTTAACCTGCGTGTCAAACTGAAGTGCATCAGTCTGGTTGAGTTATTGTCTTACCTGGAATAACAGTAATGTTAAAACACATCAAATCTAAAGGTTAATTGTACTAAAGCACTGAGCTGATTTTATTTGTTCTGGTCCAGAGTCATGGAGGAGGAGAATCTGTGGCTGACGCCTGACAAATGTCATGATGGAGGTTGAACTTCTCATCTGTTCTCAGTCTGAGTCACAGCATCTGATGTGACTCAGCACGTTATCAGACCAAAGCTTTGACAAAGTTTATGCCCAAACCGCCCAAACATCCAATGTAATAATTAAACTTTCCTTCAGCTTGTCTGGAGAATTAGCTGTCATTAGATATTCACATCACCATCACTGTAGAAACGGGTTTAGAAACGACTCCTGCTGATAATTTTAATATTGCTTTCATTCTCACGTGTCAAGGACATATTCTGTCCAATGGGAAGCTTCCTCATTAATAATCAAAGTCTTTAATTAACCTCCTGAGACTCAGGAAAGCAGAAATATGAGCTTTTTTACATGAAATAATTGCCTTGATTAGAAACAGTGTGATGCTGTTTTTTTCAGATACATTTATTTATCTATTTATTGTTTAAGGGGTTGTCCTTGACAGTGGACAGCATTTTTTTTTTTTTTTGTAATACAGTTACAAGGACAGTCTCATTTCTGTGTCTGTCCAGGTGGGGGCATCAAAACACACAGATGATAATTATTTATGCACAAAGTCAATGTGATGCTGACAATCACTGACATGCTGATGCTGATGATCACAATAAAAGGAAAAATAACTTTTGCCATCCACTAAAAATGTCCTTCTTAAAGCCAGTGTTTGCTTCATCTTCTGGGTTTTTAGGGATTAGATTTGACTAATGATAACATAGTTATGAGCATTATATTCATATATAATATTATATATTGATATGAAAAACAGTATTGAGCTATTGCAATTTTTTACCTTTGATTTGGTTTTACTTTGTACCTTTAATTCACTACTCACAGTTCCTGTCCAGTCGTTAAAAACTGAAGTGAAGCTATTTGAGTCCAGATAATGACTGACAAGTCTTCTCCAACAGTTTAGTCCCCGCTGCATTGAGGGTTTTTGATGAATTTTTGATTTGATGTGTAATTTTGATGGATTTGGAGTCTTTACGCTGCATGTTTAAGTCTTTAAAGTTTTTATTTGTAAAAGAAGTCAGAGTCGAGCAGCAGCGGTCGGCTGTTGTTAGTGGATAGCAGATAACATTTTCACATGGACCTTGACTGACCCTTCAATAGAACAACCCATCTTACCTCACAAACGAACAGCAGAGCTGCAGAGTAACAGAACAAATCTCCAGGGTTTTTCACATCAGCGTTGTTGTTTTCTGTGATCAAACTGCCTGAGAAATTGTAAAGTACTATTTACCAATGCCTTATTCAAGTTAGCTCATGAGACAAGACGAGAGGACGGTACACAAGGGAGGGAAAAAATACACTGTGATTGTCTAAACTGACAGAGTAAAGAACGTAATCAATCAAAGGCTGGTGTCTGGATGAAAAAGCAAGCATCCCAGTTCAAAAGCAGAAGTGTCAAGACTCATGAACAGCTGTTCTATGTTCAAGGAGAAAAATCTCTTTTTTCACATTCATCAGGGGATTTTTTTAATAATTCATCATACGTTGGTAGCAGCTTGAAGATTCATATATCAAGCAAACTGTGATGCTGAGGAGTGTCAGAAGTGAAAAAAGATGAAACGTCGTAATGAAAGACTGCTGGTTTTATAGCCAAGTTCACACTGAGTTGGAACCGGACAAATGTCACGAAGCTGCGCAGCCGAGCCATTCCTGTAAAGCCTTGAAAATACTTCAGCTGTTTTTACTGATTTGACTTTGACTTTGTAGCTGGGAGGATCACTTGATTTTGTTTAAAACGCCTGAAAAATACCTCTCCAAATTAAAATTGCAGCTGTCCTTCAACCATCTGGAGAACAGATAAAAGAATGTGCTCTTTGTAAAGGTAGTTTGTACTATAGCAGTCATTTTTTGCTGTTTATGCGACAGGTACAAAGCTTAGAAACATAAAGAAATTTTGATTTTTTTTTCCCCCATCTCACCTGAATTTTTGTGTGAAAACAAGGGTGTATAAAGCCGCAGTTTGTAGGTATGGACTGACACACACCATTTGTCAACAGACCAATGTCCTGACAATTTACATTTCAAATTTGAGAACTTTATCTGTAAAAATGTCAATTTTAGAGCATTTTTTCTGTGGTTCTGTTAATGTGTTTTTCAGGGGGACCATTTGGGGATTATCCATTTATCCAAAGTGGCCAAATTTGGATAGGTCTGGGTAACATTTGGGAAAAAATTATATAAATAATAACAAAATTAAATATAAATCCTCAAGAATATATAAGCACGCACAATTTATGCATAATAACAAGCGACAACAAACATGTATTTACACCTGAATCATACATGTGGACCCCCCCACGACTACGTCCCCGTGTTCAGCACCTCATTGGCTATCAGCCTGTGACATCAGATTCAGCACGCAATCTAATTTGTTGGAACAGCAGCAGTGTAAGCTGGGTGTGACCTTTTACATGTATCTGATACTTGGTTGGATAACCCTCCTGTCACCAACCTGTGGGAAGTTTTAGGTTGGTCAAGTTGGGTGTCAATCAAAAGGTAACCGTTCGTCTGTCAATCTTTACTGGTTTCACCGGTAGAAAAAGTAAATAATATAGGCTAAATTCTAGAAAATGGAAAAAATCGCCAACATTGATATCAGGTTGGACAAATATTCATGCTGTTTTCTGTGCCTTTGTGGATCTTAAGTGTGTTTTCGACCTAAATACTTTACTGGATTATATTCGCTGGACTGTCACGAGGAAAAGGAGGCCATATTTGTTGGGACTGATGGATGTTTGATGTGCCGACAGGCTTCAAAAGTAAGAAAAGCCAAATTTCTTACATTTCACTTTTCTGGAAAACAGCCTTTTGTATATGTGGTGTTGATGTAGCACTTCGGAATGGTTTATATATTCGGAAAGACGAGTTTGTTAGCTTTCATTTGATCTGCAACAAGTTGGGGTGCATTAATGAGGCAGCTGTGTAAATGGGTGTGGTTTAAAATAATAACTTCGAGGTCCCGGGATGTAAGATTGTGAAGGGGTTTTTAAAACCTTTATTAAAACCTATATGTCAGCGCCCCCTGGTGGTCGAGTAGTTATCCATACCATGTACTCCAAAAATGTATACTTTGTCCACGTCTTCAAATTTGCTAAATAAAACTGTAGTAGGTCATCGAAAAAGCACTGACAGTTGCTCCCAGAGGTGTTTCTATCCTTTTTTCACATGGTCATCAGCGCCCCCTGGTGGCAGAGTAGTAAGGCTATATACTATCTACTCCAAAAACTGTGATTTTGGCCACTTCTTCAAATTTGCTCAAACACTATTTCAGATAATTTAAAAAGCACTGACAGTTGCTCCCAGAGGTGTTTCTATCCTTTATTCACATGGTCATCAGTAAACCCTGGTGGTCGAATAGTAAGGCTATATATTATGTACCGGTACTCCAAAAAAGTACATTTTTGCCTTGTCTTCAAATTTGCTCAAAAACTGTTCTTGGTCATTGGAACATCCATCCGTCCGTCCATCCATCCATCTCCTTCTGTTTACTCATACCAAACCCAGATAAGCTGAAGATGGATGGATGGATGGATGAAAGGTTCATTTTACATAAATTGTTGCATTTGTAACATTCCAACTTCCTGGAGGGAGTGATATACATGCCTCCATCAGTCTTTACGTTTCTCTAATTAATTACATTCCCAATTCACACAAATGACCTACTTCATATTCAAAATGTCAGTTTTTGCACAAATGTGACACTTCCACATCCATCTTGTCGTTCACTTTGCATTAAACCGATGCTTCCTCTCATTAAACCTGTAAACTGACAGGGTTTCACTGCATTAAGACCATTGTAAGCCCTGATTCATTGACATTTTGTAGAAATGAGTTTTCTTCTCCTGTACTGACTGTTCTGACACTAAGCAGTGCTGCCCCTCCCTCGCCTGGAGCATGATGGGAGGTCAACTGCCTCATTATCTGGACTCTGTGCTTCATCCCTTCTTGGTGTCCACTTGAACCTTTATTTAGATGTTGCGTAGGATAGGTGTGATTGTACCGACTTCTGCTGGAGCTCCGGTCATTATTTAAAGCTGAGCTGAAGTTCAGCTGGTGGGTTTTCAAGAAGCAGCTGCATCGGGGCTTAGTGTCAAACCTCCAGCTGCAGTTGGTGTGTGCGTGTTTGTATTTGTGTGTTTTGTGTGCATGTGCGTGACTTATTTGTGGCTCGATGTGTTTGTGTCTTAGAAAATGAGGCAGATAAAGAGCTTATATCTATCCCAGGATTGAATGAGAGGTTGTTTAGTGTCGGCGAGGGACTTTGTGAGTCTGTTTTGTGTGTCTGTTTGGTGTGAGTGTGTGCGACTTGAACAGAGATGGTGCCAGTAATTGAGAGATCGTCATCGCTGATGTGTTGTTTTGTGGCGATGTTCAGCTGACGCCTTATTAGCCTTTTCCCTGCCGCTGTGAGTCTATTTTGGTCTGAAATCTTCCAACATTCAGTGCCAACTCTGTCAACGGCGCTGAGAACACCCCCCCCCCCCTCCTCCCTTACTGTTGTTGATGGTGGAACGGTGACTAAACTCCCCCGGACACATCGGCTCCTGGGATCTGCCTCCTCCCTTTTGTGACTCTATCCAGGGCACCTTCATTCACTAAGGTTCAGTTTGAGGAACTTTCTCAAACTTTAAATCCAGCAGAGAGTGAAAAAACTACTCCACCTGCAGAACTTGGAGCATAAACACTAAGATAGAGGTGTTTTGGCATGAGTTTGTTCAAAGGGATTAGTAGATAACAAAATCACTGAGGCGGTCTACAGCCACAGGTGAGTAATATCATTTTGCAGCAAAGATGAAATGTCAAAAAGAAAAAGGAAAAGTGAGACATACTTGAATCATTAGACATCACACGGTGGTGCAGTGGTTAGCACTGTTGCATAAGAAGGTCCTGGGTTCCTGTCTGTGTGCAGTTTGTGAGGGTTTTCTCTGGGTACTCCAGCTTCCCCCCACCGTCCAAAGACACACACTTAATAGGTCAATTTGTTCATCTAAAATTGCCCATAGATGTGACAGTGATAGTTTTTTTGTCTCTATATGTCGGCCCTGTGAAGAACTGGAGACACGTCCATGGTGTACCCCTCCTTCACCCATAGGTATCTGGGATCGGATCCAGCACCCCCACCACCTTCCAGAGGATAAAGTGGTTTAGAAGACGCATGGATGGACGGTATGTACATAAGTATGACAAACCCAGCTTGTGTGAAGATACTGTACTACTTCCTGTCTCTGGTATTTCAGAAGCTTCAGCATTGAACGTTTCTGCTAAAGTCCTAAAACTTCCAAGGTTTTTATTAATTTTCCCTCAGTCTGTATGAAAAGAGGCGTCTGGCACCTGGAGGGTGCAGGTGACGTCTTCACCTCCTGTATCCACATGTATGGCCATGGTTTGAAGGGATGAGGATGTTGTGTGGGTGGATGAAGATGTAGATTCACAAGGTTTAATGCCTTAATAAGGCACACATAGAAATACACTGAAATCCCAAATTTCAACCTTAGGGTGTTATTGGAGGACATAACAAGACTTTATTACTTTTGTGAAATTTTTCTAAAATTTTTATTGTCATGTAAAAAACCAAGGTCAATGAAGTTAGCATATTTGGTTCCTTACCCATAAGTAGCAAAAAAATATAAAAAAGTAAATATAAAAATACAAGAAAACACATGTATGGTGAAAGGAACATGTATTTTAGAACATTAGACCAACATCAGTGCTGATCCAGACCCCTGTCAACATCCACATTATCCCTTTGAACATCAGTACTTACATTAGTACCACGCCATTTGATCGCGTGTCAATTTACGCCAAGGTCTGCGGTTCACATAACCCTAACCCCCAGTGTGTGTTATTTGACGCGGCATGAGCATACACGTGGAAAGCTTATCATGCGTACAGATAACACGGCAATTAAAAGTGGTGTGTATATTTATGTGATATCATATCTCGTTGCAATACATGTAAATAATTAGTGTAAAATACAGTTTGTCATCTTTTCATGGTCATCAGATATGACCCATTTGGACGTTCAGAGGTTCTATAGTTACCGTGGAAACACCATCATCTTCTACAACCTTGATTCATCAACAAAACCCATGCAGTTGGATCAATGACAGTGGACGGACACACTGGGTTTATGTTCGGTTAATGATATATTTTACTGAAAAAGTCACTTTTTCTTCAGTTTCTCCCTTTTTTGGTATAATAACCCACAACTTTAATCTGAGCTTTAATGAACATCTACATGATCAGAGAATTAAATGTAGGAAAATACTTGATTTTCACTGAAAAAACACAAAATAAAGACAATAATATTACAATAAATTGTGATAAATCACTTATGGAAGGTTAAATATAGAAAAAAAATAATTTGGGAACTGACTGAAATGTAAAATTGGATCTTTATGGGTTAATATTGCAAAAATATGCGTGCTGTTAAATAATGAAGTAAATATTTGTTGCACTGATCACATAATGCAGTGCTTACTTCCTCTTTTCCCATCCTGAAAAGCTATCAAACTGTTTATTTTCACTTGTTTGACATATGTTTACATCACACTGCAGATATAGGGGTTTAAAGTACACATATTCCAGCAGCTTCAAAGCAGCTGGAGGTATTGATATCTGGAGGTGAGCATTCCTCTAGGGATTCACAGCGTGTGTGGAAACAGAGACTGGACGAGGACTGTGGGAGTGAACAGCAGATACACCAGGCATTTGGGTCGATGAATGGATGTGTGTCCAGTCCAGAAACACCTGTGTGGGGGTGGTCTGTGTACTGATACTGCTGATACTGCTGTCGCTGTTATCATGGCAGACCCCCCCCACCCCACCCCAGCTCTGGGGTGTACTTCAGCAGCAGCTGCGATGCATTCACAGTAGTCAGGTTTTTTTCCTGGAAGCGGCAGCTGTAGACCCTCAGCCACCCAAGTGTCCCAGTCTCAGTCTTATCTTGGCCTTCTTGTTTGTTACCATCTGAACTGGCCTGTTCAGGGGAGGCGTCACATACGTTTATCACCGCTCCGTGTCTTAAAAAATGACTTCCAACTCGCTCAGTGACTCTTATTTCATTTCCCGGCGCATCGCTGTCTGACATGACGGATCACAGGAATGCTGTCTCTTTTCATTGTTGTCTGTTGTTAAGTGTATTCGGATGATGAAGGAAAGAACAGATAAAGGCTGGGACATACTGTATTAGGCTGCACAGATGGTGGTTGGTTGTATCTCCAAAAACCCAATTTCCAGAGCAGATGAGTTTAAAGATCAATTTTCAAACTGTGCATTAAAAAGAGTATCTGCTGCAGGAAGCCAGTAATTACCCAAGTTTAACATTAAAAATAATTTTTAAAAAAACTAAACAAATGAGCTGGTGCATTTTGTAATCAAGAAAGTAGTCTTACACTTCCAGTTCTGTATTCCTCTAATTGTTTTAACAAAATGAATGTAATGTTCATCATCACACTGGTGATACTTAACAAAATGTAGCTGTTAACCCTTTACACGCACTCATAGAAATACCAGTGTGTTATTGGAGGACCTAACAAGACTTTATTACTTTAGTTTTTTTTTTTATTATTGTTAATGTATTTATTATTTTTATTGTTGTAGAAGATGACGGTGTTTCCACAGTAACTGTGGAGCCTCTGAACGTCCAAGTGGGCCATATGTGATGACTATGAAAAGATGACAAACTGTATTTTATACCAATTACTGACATGTACTGATAGGATTAATGGATCAACAGGTATTAAACAGTTTAGATCAGTAGATGGTTTTAGTCATCGGTGGCTGTTTGGATCTTTATGGGTTAAATGAGAGACTGATAGATTCATTAGCAAAATCAACCAGCACACCCCATTGATTAATTTCCTGGTTTTCGACCTGGGCTTGACAGGATCTAAGAGTAGTGATGTTACCCATTGTCTCTCTCTGTAGCTCCGATTAGTGCATAATGTATTTTTTTTATCTACTGTATGTAATGTTTTAGGAGTCAGATCAATGACAGTGGATGGATACGCTTGTTTTAGATGCACTTATCTTTTCTGAAACAGTCTGTTTTCATATAATTAACTTTGAATTTACTCTGAGGTTTCATGAACATCTACATGATCTGTGAATTAAATATAGGAAAATACATCATTTACACCAAAAAATGCAAAATACAGAGGATAATATGAAAAAGAATTTGTGATAAATCAGTTAAGAGAGGTAGAAATAGAGAAAAAAATCATTCACAAAAGTAGCAAAAGTAGCAGTAGCAGTATGGGTTAATGTTGACCTTCAGTGTCTAAAAACAGACACATTTTATCCTTATTAAAGGGGTTTGAGGGGCACCCTGAACTCCTGCTGCCCTCCCCAGCCTCTCCTCATCAGGTCCCCACAGGTGGAAAAGCCTTTTCTCACTTAGTTTGTCATGTTTCTGTCTCTGTTGTGTTGCACAAACTTGGAGTCAAGTTTTCGCATAACTTAACCGTCTTTCCACCATTTTTTCAGTTTCCTGAGCTAAGATCTGTCATCTTTGCTGAGTAAACAGAAAAGTAGAGACTTTTATAAAACTTCAGGTCTCAGTGGGAAAACACTGCAGTCACAAATGGACCGGAGAAAATGGCAAGAGTTTGGTAATAAAAAAGTGCCAGATTTAATTTTCCATAAAGTATTTATTTCTGTCAAGCATCCTTCAGAGGTACCTGAAATCCACGTCTCCATCAGACTCTTTTAGCCTCAACAACAAAGGAAAAAATACATATATAGGACTTTCTATATATGTATGCGTTAGGCCTGGAGTTGGCAAAAAATAAAATGAAATAAGAAATATTAAAAATTAATAAAATTCCCTTTTCCCTAATCTCACTGCCGCTATAACCATACATTCTGTAATTTCAATATGTCATTCTGAAGAAAACTAGTAATATGTGATATTTTTTACTGTATTCCACCAGGCTAAAGCATTTTCTCATTGTAGGCTGATGCATGACATTCTGTACTGTACTGGACAACCAACATGAGACTAGAAATAGGACTAAATAAAGGCTAAAGCAGCACTAATAGTCAGTCAGTACATATCCTGAATCAGTATCATTGTGTCAAACAGTAAATTTATGCCACATATGTATTATGAAATGTGTATTTCTGATTTTTCTCTTAAAAAGGGGATGATTGCCATTTATGATGAGTCTGTCAGTAACTCAAAAGTAATTCAGGAGTCATATAATGCATTACAATTCAGAGACAGTGATATTGTAAGGTAAGGAATTACTTTTAAATAACAGTAAGGAAATAATGTGTAATGGATTAGTGTGGAAGTGACTTACACAACACTGATCGGATTAGATAGTTGTGGTATAAGATGAAAATGCTTGTCCTTTTTGTTATGATACTGAACCGTCATGAATCGCCGGGTCAGCTGATGTTGCCGCTGCAGTGGATTATGGGATGGCACCCTGTCCCCTCCTTTGGTAAAGGATGGCCTGGTGTGTCCTGTGTTAAAAGAGACACTTTCCTTTGCTTTTAGAGGATTTGGAAAGCTCTTCTCACGGTTGACATGAGATCCTTCCAGGTCGTTTCTCTCAGTTTGGTAACTGTTCAGAGACGTCCACTCATCGTCTACAGTCAAGTACCAACCGCTGAGAGCTGACCCCTCTGTTGACCCCCATATTTGGTCCCGCACCCATTTAGACTTCAGCTCAGGGTCCGTAGGAAACCAACAGAAGGGTGAGTAAAAGCTGTTTTGGGGCAGAACAAGAACAAAACACTGCAACACTGCAGAAACTCTCATTTCATTTTTGTGCCATTATTGCGGTGATAACCATAATTTAACCCATAAAGACCCAAACATCCACCATCGACCAAAACCATCTACTGATCTAAACTGTTTAACACCTGTTGATCCACTAATCCTATCAATACATGTCAATAATTG
>JAPQRQ010000011.1:16101341-16117235 GCA_037367365.1 Apogon talboti | reverse complement strand
TGAACAGATGAATAACTGTATTTACACCAATTATTGACATGTATTGATAGGATTAGTGGATCAACAGGTATGAAACATTTTGTTTGGATATTTGAGAGTTAAAAGCATGTTTAAGAATACATATTCTCTTTACAGGTTAATGTAAGTCTTACATGTCCCAGGAATGTCCATTTTAAGTTTCACTGATGAACATTATTGTATTTGTATAAAGTGAAATATTGATGATAGGACCTGCAAATTGCTGCTTGTATTATATTCACTGTCAATTCTAGACCACTTTCGTAAAAATAAATAAATAAATAAAAATAAAGAAGTACTTACAAGATGTACAGTAAGAACCCCAATAGGGAACAGGCATCACTGAATCAATCATCAAGGCAGATCTGGAATGAAAGAGTGGAGCTGGGTTGTAAAGAAGAGCAGAAGGCTAAAGTGACGAACCAATAGGATGAGCAGAATAGAATCAGCTGATTTGTGCTGGCATTGGGATCAGCTGCTGTCAATCATCCACTAATATGGGGCTGTCTAAACTGTTTTTAACTATTTAACTCTTTTTTTTTAAACTATTCTCTTTCAATTTGTCTTTTGATCTGACTTTACTGTTGGCAAGTTACTGCGGTTGATGCTGATTTGATGTGTATTCATAAACTGCTTTTCCACTGGACCTGTGACTACCGTTTTTGTGCTGATAAACACCATCTCTCTGCAGAATCTACCGTATCCTGCTGAAGCTGGCGATGATGTTTGTTTTTGACGCCCATGTAATGATGACAGAGGCCTCTGAGCGCCGCAGACCGTCCTGTCTTTGAAGTTCACTCAAACAACTTGGTTTCGCTTCTTGTCCTTGGAAAAGAAAAAAATATATCGAACCGATGTGTGACTCATGGTCTGTAGGATATGGAGGTCTATTATCAGGAAGGATTAGTAAAATGATCCGTCTATCTCTCACACTCTCTCCATCAGCAAGACAGACCATAATAGAGTCCACATCCTCCAGCTGATGAACAGAATACTGAATGAAAAAGTGACGTGTTTGCCATTCGTTTCATCTTATTATGTTTTTTACATCGTCTCCATGTGTTCTCCTTCCACCCGTTTAGGTGGAACTCGGTCTGGATGTTGGGAAGATGCCCAGTAATGCTCAATAAACAAATAAAACATCCTCAAAGTGAACTGGAACAACAATGAAAAGGGAAAAGCTGATTGAGAATAGTGAAGTTGCACAGCAGCACCTACTTTTTTGTGTCTTTTCTTAGTTTCATTTATTATTAACCCTTTAAACCCCAAGCCTAAAATAGCCTGCCTGGACTTTTTTTTTTTTTCTTATTTTGACTAAAGTGTTAGAAAATACGCTGTGAGTCCTTTTGCCCATTTTTCCATTATTTTTCCAGATCTTTCAAAATCTAGCCATCATTTACATTTTATTGCATGTTGTAATACTGCTAAAACAGCTTGTTCTCCAGCTTCTAGTACAGGTATGACTGAAATCACCCAATAAAACCCAATAAAACCTATAAAGCGCAACATCTCAGGTTTCAGAAACCATTGGAATTTTTCCAATTGAACAAACAGTCCAAAGTGCACATGTGCAGGGTGTGTCAGGGATGACACATCAGGTTTTAAAGAGTTAACGGGAATATTGAATATAACTTAAATGTTTAAAGCCTTGGTTCCCATAAACTTACACTGAGCCAATATTTTTTTCAGGACTCATTCCAGTCTCATCTGTTTTAATTGGACATGTGATCATCTGGTGGTCCAACCTTATATTACTGCTCTGTTAATTAGATCTGAGCTCAAATAAAAGGCTATAATGTCTGAAATGTCAGGGTTTAAATACACCACTGATTCTAAAACAGCAGTTCATAAACCAAAGGCTGACATTACACTTCCTCCATCCAGTCATTCTATACAGACTCTGGATCTGTATTAGATGGACAGTTTTTAGAATGACAGTTCAATGCATCCATGAGTTGTCGACATTGTTGACCGATTTTGACTCACAACAACTTTTATGACACTGAAACAGATGACAGTTAACAGCAGAAATAATGTCTCAGAGGTTAAAGGGTTAAATTGTGCTGTAGTTCAGGGCCATAAATGCATACATCTCTTCCCTTTAAATGCCCATTGATGACTCTTTCATTACTACTGCCTTTTACCGGCTCAATGACAAAAGAACAATATACAGTCAATAGTCTGACTTGATTAATCAGGCGAGAAAGAACAGATATGCTAATGTGACAGATCATTATTTACTGTATTTATTGTGTTATTGATGAAGACTCGGAGAAGAAAGAGGAGAGAGCAGCTGGTCTTTATTTAGACTTCCTTCTTTAACAATAACGCAATTTATTCAAAGCCTCGTCTGACCTTGAACAAGGGATCAGGACTCAAAAGCTGAGTCGCTCCAATGAAGAGGAACATTTACGGCATCAGAAAACAAGGCTGAGCTCAGACGACGCCATATTGATCTGCAGGTGAATGGATTAGAGGTGGATTTAATACTGATCTGTGCAGGATGAAAGAAAACCACAGTGAACGGCAAAGGAGCAGGTGCCTGCCCAGTATACATATAGGGTTCCTACAGGTTTCTACAAGTTCAATTTAAGACTATTTAAAAACTACTTAGAACAGAATTTAAAGCTATTTTATGGACATACTTGGAAAAATTTGTGACTCCTAGTATTTAGGAAAGTGTATTTATTTACTCCAACACCTTGATTTCCATCATTCTGAGTCATTTCTCACCAGGGGACTGGAACGTTAGCGATAATTGCTTCCTAGTTTCAGTATAAATTGTCAGGTTGGAACGAGTGGAACTGAGTCGACTAACGTTACTTGGCAGTTTATGTCAACATAACTTAAGACCTCTCATATCAAATATAATACCTTTTAAAACCCTTTTTAAGATATTAAATGTAGATTTGTAAATTCAAGACTTTTTATGACTTTTTAAGACCCCACGGGAACCCTGTACATATAATAAAGGGTGATTTGACACTGAATACGGTGATATATCCCCTTCATTTAATCACAAGAACCACTGGAACAGAACCAGAAACATGTTGGTCTTCACATGTCAGTTTAAGTAATGAGAAATATTAAAGTGTTGAAACATTCAATAGCTTTTTTAGTTTTTCAGTTTAGATACAAGTCTGTGATACATGCAGAATAAGTCCTGGAGGATGGTTGTCTGGCTTGACCAGTTGGGGGTTAAAGAGAGAGGGTAAAGCAAGAAAAAGAGAGAGAGAGAGAGAGAGAGAGATTGGGGGAGGGGGGATAGAGGGAGACACATGGATGCACAGCAAACTGATCTAGAACTATTAAAAAGTAGTACCAGTAACTAAAACAAAAGTCCATAACTGTTAATACTACTACAACAAATACAAGTATTACCAGTGGATGTACTACTACTACAACTGCTAGTACAAATAGCAGAAACTTCTCCCATCTATGTAACTATACAATAAACACTATCACAACTATATGGATAAATAAGCGATGATGGAGGCGGGAGGGGAGCAGGACCTCATAATAGGACCTCCTTATATTGATGCTGATATAAAGAGAAAAAACAATTTCCAAAATGCAGGCTGTTTATGAAAGCATTACCAGCTGAATGAAATTGCACTAAAATATACACTGTTGTCCATAAAGTTGGAATCATTCTGTTTCCAGACACATTCCCAGTTCCAGTTACACTTTAAATATCAACAATAAATCACAGTGTCACAATCATTTCATGAGAAAATAACATTATAATAATATTTTATTCCAACTTCATCAGTGCAACTGCTGTTCATATTCTATCATTATATCATCAACACGTCTTTTAATTTCATTTTATGTTTTATTCCCTGTTCTTTTGTCACTTTTTGTAAGTCCATGTTTCATACAGTCAGGGGCAGTGTTATGTTATACCCTACCTACAACCCACTGTTGTTTACCATCATCTGTCACCATGGCAACAGTCAGCCTGCTACACATCTTTGACATTCATTCAGTCATTCATTTTATGACCCATTTGGTCTGAGGTTGAGGGGGTCATGGGGGTGTCAGAGCCTCCCACCAGGCGAAGCCAGAGGGTTATCTTTGACATAGCTGTTAAAATAAAGTCCCAACATCAGATATAGATGTAAAATATTAACAAGAAATATAATTTTTTCCAACCACACACTGTGTGACCCGCTCAAAATGAGTCCACGACCCAGTTTTGTGTCTCAAGCAGTGGTAAGAGCTGCCTCTACATGTTTTCCACATGCTTTAACATGTGACACACATGGAAAACACGTGCACCCATGTGATGCATTAGGAAAATCATGGAAATTCATGACGGTTGTTTGGTAACAGTCTCCACTGTCTCTACATACATGTATGTACTTTGTAAATACCATGGATAGCATTAAAATATACAGTATATCAAACAGGGGCTGAGGTTTAGGCACTGAAACAACTCTGTTAGGGTTAGGAAACAATCATGGTTTCTGTAATATAAGTTAAATGGCCACTGTTACAAAAAATAACATTTACCTTCTTGCATACGTATTGAAGAATCAATGGTGTTGGGTGGAAACCTCGTAAGTCCATTTTTGGTCTTTTTTTTGTCATAAAACAGTTCCATTGGTCAGTCTTCACGTTGGCCTGATGGTTTTAGAAATATTTAACCAATGAAAAGTGTTGAAAACGGCTTGTGACTACACCTTTTAACTCCATTTTCCAGTTTCCTGAAAAATAACCGTTTTGGACATAAGAGGTTTCCGCCCGACAAGGACAATATATTTTTTGTATAATATGCATTAAGAAGCCAGGTCTAGAAGAAAACCCATCATCAGCATCCCAACCCAAAGTGTGAAACCTTATTGGGTTTTTTTTATTAGATTTCCTTGGAAATGAGTGAATCCACGTTGTCATGGTTTTAGATTGACAATACCCTACTGCGATGCAGAATCCGTATATTTAATGGTTGAGTTCCTTAACTTGGCGGCATGAGCTTTTAACGGGCCTGGATTCCCACTAAACATGTGTTTGATAACGGAGGATGAATGGGCTGAGACCTCAGCTCCTCCCTGGAGGTTTACTGATGGAAACACATTTATTGGCTTTTAAGCTACAAATTGCCTCCACTGGTGTCTCCGCAGTGGTGGCTGATGGGAGGATTTCACTGACGGCAGGTCTAATGAATACAAATAAAAGCAGTAGGTGGGTGTACGACTGCCTGGTCTGAGGTCTGATGTATTTTGGTTTGTGTTTGTTGTTGCTTTGGAGTGAAAGGTATGTTTATCTTTGAAAATGAAGACATTTTTTCCTTTGTTTTATTAACTTCTTTCTTTCTTTTTGCGATTTTTGGCTGAATTATTAATCGTATTTATTTTAATCCACATGATGCACCTTATGTGCTTTTTCGGCATGTCTGTTTTGACAGATGACTACCAGTTTTGTCTGTTAGCCGTTGTTATTGTCCCTGTTGTTAGTATAGCCTCTTGACATCACAGACTAGAATGACAGTGTTTATGTAGCGGTGATAAAGTGGTCGTTGCATACAGAACACACAGGCATCAGGCATTTTGGGATCTATCGTTTTACAACAGAAAGTAGAGAGTTGAAGTCAATTCACACTCAGTGGCAACTCCAAACACAGTTTTTTTCATGTCTTCATGAAGATGTCTTCTTCATGATCAGCTCAAAATATAAACCGACAGTGTTATGAACGGAAATTATTATTTTTATCACTGTACTTAAGTTCACTCTCCACACTTTACCCATCCACAACATACCCATACAGTACCTAGCATTAGCATTAGTGGTCAGCTGTCATTGAAGGTGCTCAGGCACCAACTCCAGATGTTCATCAGTACCATGGTCAAAGGCACTGGCAGGTACTAACCACCACACCACCATTTCACCACCACCTCCACACCACACCACCACCACTCTGAGTGTTCAGGACATGATGCAAAGAGCTCTGGCCCAAATGACAGAATGACTTAATAGAGAAAATCCGTTTGTTTAGTTAAACCAATATAAAAACCTCTCTGTTTGTCCCAAACTGTGGTCTGAGAATAACCAGCAGAGCTCCATCCAGTGTTTCCTTTAAAATAAGAAATAAAATGTAAAACTAAATTCCATATAACACAGTCAGTGTCTAGTGATATGATCATGTCCCTTTGTCCCAGTAGTGGGTTCATTTGTACCAATTGGACATAGTGGAGCAGCTCTGGCTGATACCAACGGAAAGTTGATTACAAAAATGAAAAAGAAGCAGAAGTTCTTGTAGATCAGCAAAAGATAAAAAATGACCTAATTCTGAAAAATATTATGAGCTAGAAGAAACATGACCTAACATTTTGAGAGTGTCTGCTGTGCTTTAAAAAGTATAAATTCAATTTTGTACATATTAGACCTCAGCAGTTATTCATTAGTCTGAAATGTAACTTTATGAGGTGTAATAGCCTCAAATATTTGATCTTTTAATTAGATTTTTTTTATACAACATCAAAACCAATAGACTCTTAAGAAGGAGAAAACTGGTTCACTGGTGACAATATTCACATTTCTGACTTACTTTCATTTTTACGATGCCAGTTCTTGCAGCTGTTCCTGTGGCGACATCACTAAAAGCTCAGAAAAAAAAGACCTTTCAGGACAAACAGTGGCAGAAAAGACATGTTTTTCTCCAAACTGTGACATTTTAACAGGCTTATTTACAGAAAATGTCTAATCTCTAAAGCGTAGTGAGGTCCAGTCGTACAGTAAACCTACTTTAGTTGGCGTTACTGTACGGCCATCAGTTTCCTCTTCGAGATGATGGTGTTTCATGGCCGAGGGAAGGTAAAAGTGGGAAAAGGAAGCAGATGTCTAAGAATAGCAGCAAGTAGCACTTCAAATCCTGTTTCGGGCCAAAAGCCAGAATAACTGATGCACTTAAACATTTCAAGTCGCTGAATGTTTCTGCCTTTACATCGTAGGTTTTGTACTTGTCATGTTTTTTAGTCTCTTACAAAATGCCCACAGCAAACTAAAAAATATAGGAATAATAAAGTCTTTTTCCATTTTTTCCTTACCTTAGGCTACACTAGACATGTCGAAATGCCTCCTGATGATAAAATGTTAAATAAATGAAACATGTGCTGCTTGTTTACCCTGAAGCACTGCCTGAGAAATTGGTGCCAATTAGGAATAATAAGCTGTGCAGGTCATGCAGAATAATAAAATAAACTATGAGAATATTTCATGGCAGAAAACTTTCAGCACATCTTTAAAATGGGGAAAAGTCTGTTTGAACTGCAACACATATAACTTGGCAAGAACAGGCCGTAATCGGTGTGTGTGGTGGAGTGGTGCAGTGGTGCGACTGAGCGGTGGTGCGGTGGTTGGCACTGTCGCCTCACAGATAGAAGGTTCCATTTGAACTCCTGGTTCTGCATGGGCTTTTCTTGAGACAAAAAAATGAGATTTCAGCTCCATTTACCTGTCAGTGCCTTTGACCAAGGTCCAAATGAAGATCTGGAGTTAGTACCCAAGCACCTTCAATGGTAGCTAAATGCTAATGCTAATGCTAGGTACTGTATGTGTACATCTGGATGGGTGCAATGCAGATGAATAAAAAATTAAAAATGAAATGTAAACTGAATTTGAACTACAACTTTTGGCAGCAATGAATAAACATTGGAAACTTGAAAACTTTTGTGTTTTTGTTTTTAGCTAAAAGGGACATGTGCAAGAGCAAAAAACCAGCCCGAGTCATGTCTACAAAAACCAAATGGCTCTGACTCACAAAGACGTGTCAACGCTGGGCCGGAGACACCGTCTATAAATGATGTGGAAATCTGCTGGATGGACAGATTTCCAGGAGCCTCCGGTATCAGGCTCCTGCAGACGACTCAGATTAATGTCCAGACTTTGTCCCTCAGAGTAAAAACATGCTGTGAATGTCAATCAGCTGGAGGAGATGGTGCTTGACTTTCCTGACATGTACATTGTAGGAAACATGACTTCAGCTGTGGACAGTTACAGACTTATCCACCGATGGGCATGTCAGGGCTTGGCTTATACAACACATTATGGAATAACTCAAACAAATATCATTTCAGCCAATTGTTTGGAATGAGGTGCTGCATTTTACAATAGGCCACATAGCTTTATTACGTCATATGGGGGATGCATGTGTTTATTATAATACAGTTATGTAATTAGTAAATAGGACTGGGGGGCATAGAGCATCTAAATGAAGTATAGGATATTGAATATAAAACAAATGTTTTGCAGTGAAAAATGTAAAATACAGAGGATAATATTATAATAAATGGTGATAAATCACTTAAGAAAGGTTAAATAGAGAGAAAAATTCATTTGGGAAGTGCCGCAAAATTAGCACTGGGTTAAAACTATTTGCCAATACAAGACTGGACCAACATATTCAGGAAAATATGTGACAAGAAACAAACAGGATTTATGTTGAAAGACCCGATTTTTCTGATATTTACACAAAATAAAACCTTCTCTTCTGTCTCCTCTTTCTCTGTCAGCCTCTCATTTCCCTGGAAGGCGTGTCGTCATGGAGACCATCGCACCTACATCTCATCGTCATTGACCTCCGTTAAAAACCCCAGAGTTGCTTGACACCGTTGTTGTAAAGTTGCGGTAAATGACTTCAGGTTCACTCGCCCCTAGTTGATTTCTGAACCTGCCTTGTGAAGATCCAACCCTTCTTTCCTGCTTGTCGCTGAAGCTCCACCAGGATTCACAAATAATATATTAAATAATATTATTTTCTTTATAAAAAGAAAGCATCTGTAAAATATTCCGTCCCATTTGTTGGATTCTGTTGTTTTATTAGAATATCCAAAAACCCTGGCATTTTCACGACGTCTTATCAGCATATAATTGCAACACTTAGTGGTTTGTTTTAGAGCCCACAGAGGATCCTCAGCTTGGCTTAGTTTCAGTGCAGTCACAGAGAATGAGAGGCAATTATATAAAGTTGAATTTATCTTAAAAACCTAATACATTCAGGGGTTTTGAGAAAATATGGAGGATTTGAACCCTCAAAGCCCATTGAGTCTTTCTCTGCTGCTGCTAGTTGGGCAATTATTGACTTCTTTTGATGCAGAAATGGTTCTTTTTTTTTCTTTTAGATGTATTAAAAGTCTAAAATGTGTACCTCAGATACCTGGAGCTGAGCTGAGAGGCTGCATTATAAACCAGCATGAGATAAATAAGGAGTTTAAACTGTGAACCATGTAAAGCTGGTCTGACAGAGGGAAAAAAAAAAGAAAGAAAGAAGAAAAAACATTTGGATGTGGAAATGTGGTCTCTTTAAATAGATTTAAGTCGCTATCCGTGTGAAAAGGAGCGTTATTGTTGACATAATGCGTCTTTTTCTCAGCAGTTTTCCTTTATTTCTTAACTGAAGTGTCTGTAACAGTGAAGTAGAACAGGACACGGATCCACCAGATCTGACGGAGGATTTGAATAATCCCAACCGTTCAGCCTCAGACCCTCGGGACATCAGAAATCCTAGAAAGTTGGTGAATTTTAAGAAGCCCAGGCCTCACAGCAGCTTCATTTTATTGGATACAAGATCCTGGAGGGGCTTTAAATATCTGAGGCTCTCTTATACTTGGTGTACACTCGGTGTGTGATGTGTTCGATAAAGTTATTTCCACTTCCTCTGGTTGGACATGGAGAGGATGAGGATGAAGAAGAAGACGAAGAGGATGGGGTGGGGTGGAGGATAAAGGCCGTTGTTATGGAAACGGTGGAGACAAGGACTGAGGAGTTGGACGTCAAGTCGCGGCTTTCCAGTGTCTGATCAGACTGACTGGTCACCTTCCATCTGTCAACATGTTCAACATTTTAATCCTGTTTGATGGAGGTTGAAGTGTGAAAAAGGCGATGAATGTGAAATAATGGGAGTTGAAATATGACAGGAAGGAAAGGCCACATTGTAAAAAAAAAAAAAAAAAAGATGCCTATTAATGCTGATTGGTAGGCTAACAGGCAGACCATAGCCCATTATTCAGTATGCATCAATGTTAATGTGACCCGGTGATCCATCTCCCTCCTGGCCACTGCATGGCGCTGGTTTGTTCATGGTTAATTGTGGGCGGCGGTGTGTGTGATTAAAACCAGGTGTGTTGGTCACCTCTGCCTCTTTGTTCTTCGTCTGGTGTGTTGGCCGGTGTGTGTCCGTGTGTGCTTGACGCGTCATCAAGGTAGGCATGCTGGTGTTATATTTAACTGGGCTCTGGGCTGGGTTCTGCTGTGTGCAGTAGAGCTACGGCAGGTTTGTTCCTACTTCAGTTATACATCTGTCTGCACTCGTTGTGCCACTTTTCTCTTTTGCTGTGCAGCAGGGGTTGCAGGAACAGCAGCTCCCGCTGTCCTAGTGCTGCATTTACTGTATCACATTGGCGTCCTGGTGTGCTCCAGTCATCGGCCACCACAACGCTGCTGTCCTGTCCTGGTTCTGGTTGTGGACCACAGAAGCTCCATACGGTCTGGGGTCCAGCGTGAAGGCATCAGGCCATCACCTGTGACCACCTAAAATCCAGCCTGAGTCGAGGAGAGTTGGCTCACCTGTCTCTTTTCCCTTTCTTTAAAAATGTATTTTATTGTAAATATTAAATTTAAATATTAAAGATTGTTTTGTTAAGTTGACCTAGGCTATTTTATGTTTAGTATGCTTTGTTAATAGTTGGGTTATTTTGTTTGAATTGTATTAAATCATTAGATAAAGTTGGATGAAATGTATTCTTGTTTGATTGTCCCTAGTTGGTTTATATTAGGACTGGATTTCTTTTGTTCTTTTTCCGTTTACAACGGGTGCTGAGCTCTTCAATCATTTATTTTAAAGATTGTTTTTAATAAATTTTTCAATAAAGTTATATTTCTTTGAAACATGTCCTCCGGCCCTACTGTGATTCCAAACCTGTGTTGGTCTTGTATGGCAATTTCCTGGGTTAAAATCCCAGGTGGCGTTGTTGACAACACACATTACACATACACACAACCCGCTCATGCCACACTAACATCAGCTAACGTAGCTAAGTCCTGCTAGCTACTGTAATGGAACACCTGTTTCTGCTTGGGCTGAATGTGTGAATGTATGTGACCACTAGAGGGAGTAGAAAACAATGGAGAATAGAATAGAGTTCAGTCCTACACGGTTTAGTCTGATTATGACACTGGTGAAGGTACTTATTACTTGTCATTCTGTTGTGTTTGCCACCATTTGTTCAATTCCAAATGCATCGTTAGTTAAAATGTAAACTATCAACTGAGTTTGTTTGATAAAACATGATGCCACCATAATATAAATGTAAGTAAACAATGAACTTTATACTTTGTTCAGTAACTGATACAGTCTGTGCAGGGACATCGTGTTAATTTGTCAGTGGTTTTCGTAGCTTTGGTTGACAATTTTTTGCTGCTGTTGATATTTTGGAATATATTCCATATAATCCCTTCAATGGAGAGAGCTCACTAATACATCCAGGACACTCAATAGGAAATCATTTAACAAAACTAATTTTTACACAATATTGTAAAACTTTACTATTTCTGGTTCAACATTTGTTCTTGATACTCAGGTTGAATCTGGAGACACAACAAATGTTTCACCAGAAAAATTTTGTACTTTTCCAGAGCACAAATCTGTGCACAAATACTGGGATAGTTATAATGTAACGGAGGCTTCGAAACCCCAGTTGTTATGGATTGTCTGGGTTTAACTTATTTTAAACATTAGTCTTTTGTCTTTTTAGATTTATCCAGACCAGGAAATTATATGAATATTTTCCATACTGTAGGACTCCTGCTATCCAAACATACCTATACCTGTATTAATGCAAAATAATTGATATCCCAGGAGACGCAGTGGAAAAGAAACACACTTGTCAGTATAATATTCAGGTTTCCAGCTCATAAATATCTTTGTCCTGCGGATGTTGGTAGTTCAGGTTCAGGATTGCTGCTCTTTCCACCTGGTGGTGGACTCCAGGTGTCAACAGAGGTGCAGCAATCAATAGATGTGATCTGTGGGATGATCGATATTTGAGCTCATTACGGAGCAGAGCTGAGGTTTGAGATGACCGACGTAAATCACACGAACCTGTTAGTGTCAGACGGTGGAAGATGAACAGAAATGTAAATCAGAGCTGTAATGACGTAGCAGCTGTTTTACACATGAGGAGATGAAAAGATGAAGATAAAAGGCTCTGACGGTTCAGTCGGTCCTCAAACGCATCACGGAAACAAGAGTTCAATGACACCACAGATGGTTTATTCACTACAACCACTGGTGGAAACTAATGGGACATGGAGTCAGTCCATTCAGTCAATAGTATTTTACAGTACAACATACGAGGGAAAGTTCGAGTCGAAAGTTCTCAGACAAATATAATAAAAAGTTGGTTTTATTTATTTAACAGACCACTCTGCCTTGAGTTTCTGGTCATTTTGGATGGCACTTTTTTGACTAAACTTTGCTCTCTGGGTTAAACTGGTAGATCCAAGTTTCATCCACAGTGACACAGCGCTTGTCGAGGTCAGCCCTATTGGCGTTCCTCAGCAACAAGTCTCTGTAATTGGAACGGTTGGTATTTATGCCATTGGCTCAATGACATATTCCCACAATCCACAACAATATTTTAAAAATGATCTAATCACTTCACTGAAATATATTTTTAAGAGTTTTTTTCCAGTCAAAATCACTGTAATAACTGATAAACGTGTTGAGGTTTGGCTCTGATTAGGTTTGATATGAAATCAATAAAAAAAAAGGTTTTAGAAGGGATTGATCTGTGTGTCAAGAAGCAGGAGGATGAGTGTGTGTCTTGTGCTGCATTGTGTTTGTGTTGTGTTTTGTGTCTGTGTGTGTTTTGTTGTGTGTTTGTGTGTCCGTACAGTCTGTTCAAGGTCAGACTCAGGCTTTAATCTGATTTGATGTAATAACTTTTATCTGTTTTATGTGTTTGGCATCTAACACACACATCAACACAAGTCTCTCTATACTTGTGAGGACCCTCAGTGATAATCCTTTAACCCTCTAACTGCTTCTTTACTTTCATCTGGAGTACTTAGTAAAAACCTGTCAAACTTCATTTCCTCTCTTTGTCTTTTTCTGTTATTTCACCCTGTTTTGACCCTTTATGTCCATTTTGCTTGAACCCCCATGTGATGTGTATTAGAATGGGTAAAATACTACCTTTCATGGATAATAAAATGAGTTAGAAATTGTTGAAAATAGCGATTCTAACTTATTACTATTACTATCAAAATGTGTACGCTATTTTCCTGCGTGTTCTTTTTATCAAGGAATGAATAGCGGAAATCAATCGATCTCAAATCAAGCTATTTATTTACCAAACAGCAGTTGATATGCCAATTCAGAGCTCTGGGTCAAGAATCCTGTCCCTTACACCAACAAAGAATCTGGGTCAAATTCAGGAATCCCCCCTAACTTTTCCCTGCTTCACATTTTTATTTTACACAAATGAATATGCAACATGTAGGTTGATCTCATCTTCTGATTCGCTGGTCCGTCGTCTAAGTCCTTCCTCCTTCAACTCCTTCCGGGTGGGGGAACTTCTTCGATCATCTCCCCCTCATGGCGCCATCCTGTCTGATCACTGCGTCGTATCTGTGAAATAAATCAACAAGCCCTGGACCTCCATCTAAAAGGTCCTCTTTGTTAGCTCTATTTTACAGCCAAACCAGATGTCTCTTATCTAAATACCATCTCTTCTGCCCCCTGTCCTGTGACCTTTACCCCTTTCTAACTTGCCCTCACTAAACAATACATTTTACCCATGACATGAGAACATAGCACAATTTTATTCCCACAAAATAAAGACAAAAATAAATAAACAAGTAATACTTAGAGCCTCTCCTTTCAACAGTTCAGATTATTATGTAAATGACTGTTATTATATAGAAAAGTTTAAACCATAATGTAGATGAATCACTTTTGAATATTTGCATAACAGCGGTGGATGTGAACTCGCATAAATCTGCCTTTTTTTGTTTTGTTTTTGTTGTTTTCTTGAAAACCTGTAATACATTTGACATAAATTGCGAATGTAATTTCCCGCTGGTTTCCTACCCTCTCATTTTCACCACCTCTTTCCCTTCATTACCGTCCTCACCTTACTGTCACCTCTTTTTACTCTAGCGTTTTATTATTCAGCCTCTATTTTCGGCCCTTATTCCCTCTTCATCGCTCCTTCTCTCGCCTCCATTGGCTTTAGTTCTCCAGCTCTCAGTCTTAATCTCTCGTCATATTTGTGTAATTTAGTCAGACTGAAGGTTCATAAGTTAGATTTATATGTCTGTTTTTTCTCTGTTGAGTCACGATTCGTCATCCTTTTACTCAGCATGACTTCTCTGAGAAGACCCAGTTGTGACGACCACAGCGGTGAGCTCAACAGATCCAGAGTTTATCAGTTTGTGTGCTGAGTACTTTGGTATTAAACTGAATCATTCCAACCTCTAGAGAAGGAAGTCTGTACGTAGAATAAAAATGACTGTTGTCAATGACTTTTCTTTGCCCAATTTAATCAACATTTATGGATGTTTTGGTATTTTGTTTTTCAGTTTTATTGGTTCCTGAAGTAACATGTAAGAAGTTAATTTGTGCCTTGGAGGTTTGTTTTAATATTATTCATCAATTTAAACAGTTGGAGAAATGTAATTCTTCCTCAGGCTGTTAAAAATGAAGCAGCAGAAAATATAACGTTCTGTTAAACAAATTCCTGACAACACTGAGTGAATTAATGGAATAAGGTGTTACTGTGGGAAACAAAAGAAAGGGTAAAAATATTCCATCCATCCATCCGTCCATACATCCATCCATACATTTTAATAGTCAAATATGTATCAATACAAGGAAATATTTGCAAACCAAATGCCAGAAACGAAATTAGAATTTTTCCTATGACTATATAACTTGGTTTGCATTGAGCCCGCGTCGGATCCTTTTTTCCTTCTATATAAACAAGGGATAGTTCATTTATATTTTAATATCTGGTTGTACTATGAAAACCCGGAAATGAGCCCACATACAGCCCACCCCCTTCCCTCTGGCAGCAGCTTCTCCAGGCACAAGATTAAAAGTCGTTAGCATTCATGAGGATAAAGGAGTCTTCACTACTGTTTTAATGTCACGCCTCCCACTGTGGGTGTGGGCGGGGCCTCATCTCAAAGGTGTGTGACCTTATAAACTGTGGTGGGATTGAAGGAAAGAGCTGATGGTAGAATACAGACACACAAAGGTACATTATATATGCACACACACCCCTCACAGTGAAAGCAATTTCCAGGGTTCAACCACACACACAAACACACACAACCACACACACACTTTTGCCTCAAAGCTTCCAACAGAATGAGAGGAGTCAAAACAGTGTGACGACAGTTCAAAGAAGAAGACGCAGCCACACAGATGATGAATGTGGATGAAGGGTTTCACAGTTTAATTCATTTACAGTTTGAATACAGGCCAAAGACGCTCAGGCCAAGAAAAACGTGATGACATCGGCTGAATTACAGGAGCATGACAACGTTTTATACACACATACAGCAGCAACAGTCACAGCACAGTTTTCCTTTTTATTGTGTGAAATAAAAAATGAGTTCCACATGGTTCTCTGTGGGGTGGCGCAGTGGTACAGTGGTTAGTCCTGGGTTCTACCTGTGTTTGCAGGGAGAAGAATACTCACAGGAATTAGAGGGTTCTAGGAAAAGCAGAAGAGTACTCACGAGGATCAAATTATTGGACAGATGTAATCCTCTGATTCCCTTTCATCACCATTGGATGATGACAGGTTTGGTTTTAAAAAGTAGGTGTAGAAGCAGCTATAGTTTTAAGGTATATATACCTACTATACATAT